>JAQSUU010000090.1:0-583430 GCA_038087645.1 Saccharum hybrid cultivar R570
TCCTGCTCCTCCCCATCATCATCCGAACCTGAATACTCTTCTTCACTGCCGGACTCAGACTCACCCTCAGCAACATCACCATCATTGGGTTTAGCTAAGGACTTCTGCGCACGCTCGATCTGGCGTGCGATCATGCGCTCCTGGCGCTCGTCCTCAGCCATGTCTGACTTGATCCTCTTGCGCTTGAGGCGGTCCTTGACAGCCTGCTCCGAGTCACGGTCGACGTAGGTCATGAACCATCCCTTGGGCGTGTCCTCGACCTTGCAGTATCCCTCGCGCCCCAGGAACTTGACGAAATCGGTGAGCGTGGCCCACCGCGTGGAGTTCATGTGCACATGGTGCCGGTCGGCGATATACTCGTTGTAGACGACGGTGGCGGCGACGCGGGAGTGGCGGTGCGCGCGGCGGATCAGGGAGAGGAAGGACTCGAGGAACTCCTCGGAGAAGCCCTCGACGACGCGGTCGGGTGCCATGCCGAAGACCTGCATCTGCCGCTGGTGCGACTCCGACATGCAGTGGCACTTGAACCCGTTCTCGTCGCGGCACTGCTTCTGGCACATCTGGCAGTACCACCGCAGCTTCTGCAGGCCCTTCGCCTTGATCCGGTTTGCAATCGCCTTCGGCGTCAGGAACTCGTGCTTCCCCATCGCACCGCCGCCACCGCCCCTGCCGCACAAGTAGTAGAAAGAGGAGAGTAGGTTGGTTCGGAAGACGCGAGGGCGAGGCGAACTGGTGTGGACTGTTTATGATGGAAAGCGGCGGCGGCGGCGGCCGGAGAAGAGGGAGGCGCCGGCGAGATTGGGGAGGCGTGTGTGAACGGATTGAGGATCGATTGGATTGGGCGATAGGGGGCTTTTAGACCTGAACAAATTCGGCCCGGCCCACCAGCTTTAATGGACAAGGCCTAGAAACAAGTTTTTCTGCCTAGATTTTTTTTTCTCTATGTGAGCCCGAACCGAAATATTCATTTTAATTATTTTCTCACCGAAAATACACCGAGGACCAAGCCCGGCCTAAAAAATCAGGCTTCGTCCAATAGGACGATGCCACGATGGTGAGCAGGATTCTTTTTTTCTCGAAATAGCTGTTTTTTCTTTTTTGCCTGGCCACAAAATGCTACTCCCATCGTACCAAAATAGAAGTCGTTCTCGTTTTCCGAGAAGTTAACTTTTTTAAACTTTAACCAATTATATATAAAAGAATATTAATATTTATAATACATAATTAGGTTCATTAGAAAGATTGTTAAATATACTTTCATAATAAACATATTTGGAGACATAAATGTTGCACGTATTTTCTATAAATTTAGTCAAAGTTGAGAAAGTTTAACCTGCACGCATCCCATAACGACTTCTATTATGGGACGGAGGAAGTATGGTCTAGAGGCTTTGTTTGTAGATGTTGGGATTTGATGGGCTTCTCGGGTGAGCAAAAGTTTACCCCCGCCGCTCAGAGATGAGGGGACTGGTTCTACACTAGGTCCTTTTTTCGGTAATTCTGGAGTGTACGTACGTCCGCCTCAAACGCTCTGTTGATGGGCCACGATGATGGCCCAACTACCCATTCCTATTTGCTCGGGAGTTTCTAAAAAAAAGAATCGGTCTTCCTACCTCGCGGTCCTCTTCCTTCCCCCAACGCGTCGCAACTCCACACTATCGTCTGCAGCCCCGCCAACCACTAGCGCGGCCACACGCCCCGCCGCCTCCTTGCTGCTCCGACCCGGCATCACGCTGTCGTCCCCGCCCGTATGCCGCGTGTTACGCTTGCTCTCCTGCGCCCCACACCGTCAGACCACTGAGGACCGCCCGCTCCTCAAACTCGGGGTGGGAGCCGAGGAACGCCGATTGCCCTTCTTATGAGATATGTTTGTCGCCTCCTTGAACTCGATGTGGGCGCCATCTTCTTCGCTCCTCGCCCCGGGCTACTGAAAGTCCCTAGTTTGGTTTTAGCTAATTGATGAAACCTAAGTACTAATCACATGTGCTTAAGTGTTGAAAGCAAAAGATGATTGGTACACTCCTAAGTTATGGCAAGATGCATGTTGATCATGATGACTTGGTGCCATGCTTGGAGAAGAAGAGGAGATGGAGTGCAATCCTATGGAGCTCAAGGTAAAGGTATAGATAGAATTTGCTTTTGGTGATCAAGACACCATAGAGGGTGTGATCACACTTTAGATCGTTAGCCGTACTATAAAGAGAAGAATTTCTGGGGCTATTGATCACTTAAGTGCCACTAGATGAAGATTCATTTACATATGCATTTAGATCTAGTGGAGGGCTAACTTTTCGCCTCGAAAATGATTGTGAAAATGCTAACACACATGCACATGGTGATGTACACTTGGTGATGTTAGCATATTTGCGAAGACGGTGGTGTTTGAGCGGTAGAGAGGGGTTTGGGTTCCTCTCTCCCTCCCGCCTCGCAAGCTCGGCGGGATTCGGCGCTTTTGTGGAAGTGAAACGCCTATTTTCCACTGCGCCGGACGCGAAGAAACGAAGGCGAAAGGGAGTCACTGGGATGACCGGACGCGCGACCGGACGCTGGATCGGACGCGGCTGGCGCGTCCGGTCAGCTCATCCCGCGTGCAGAGGCAGCACGCACCGACGCGTCCGGTCGGTCACGGGACCGGCACGTCCGGTCAAGCTCCAGAGAAGTTGTGAAACACGTGAGGTTAATCAGACGCGGTGGTGTGTCCGGTCACGATCGATCGGACGCGTCCGGTCGTGTGTGGGTGCTTACTGGAATCGACCGGACGCTGGCACTGTGGCGTCCGGTCAGTTCAAACGACGCATCCGGTCGCGTGGTCAGCAACGCGAATCAACGGCGACTGGACGCTGCGACCGCGTTCAGTCAGTTCGACCGGCGCGTCTGGTTAGTACGCAGGCAGCAGCAACTTGTTCCTAACAACTCTATTTCTTTGGGGCTGCTTATAAATACTTATTGGTCGGCTCCTACAGGGCCTTCTTGGACTTTTTGATACTCTAACATCCACTTGAGCTGAGCACATCCCCTCCCACTCATCTCCCTTGCTTGATTGACAAATCAAAGTGAGTTTGAGTGATCTCAACTGCATTTGCTTGTGAGTTTACATCTAGTTGGCACTTGGGTGAGCATTGGCTACGGGATTCTTGTTACTTTTGGTGGTTGCCGCCACCTAGACGGCTTGGAGGCAGCGGAGGAGTTATGGCAAGAGTGGTGCTTGTTCTTGGCCACCTCCCGGTGGTTTGTGAGGGGTGTTGTGCCTTCTCCGGCGGAGCGCCAAAGGTAACTCTAGTAAATTGCTCGTGTCATTAAGTTACCTCACTTGCGGTAGGTTCTTGCAGTGCTCTTGGGGAGCTTGGCTTTGGATTGCCAATTAGCCACCGAACCACGAAGTGGTGGTCGACACAACGGGGACGTAGCGTGCCGGCAAGCACGTGAACCTCGGGAGAAAAATTGTGTGTCACCTTTGTGATTGATTTCTTGGATTTCTCTCGGTGATTGGTCTTCATATTGTTGTGATTGGTTTATCCCTCGACGCGGCGGTATAAAGATCACTTACCTCTCTTTTACATTCCGCAAACTAGTTGTAACAAGCTCTTTAGTGTAATTAGTTTTGAGAGCTTGTATTTTCTTTGCTAGTGTAGCTTGTCTCCTAGTTGAGCTCTTTAGTGTAGCTAGCTTGTGAGAGCTCGTAGTGACTTAGTCTTTGTTTGTTATGGTGATCATAGTTACTAGAATTGTTGGATAGGTGGCTTGCAACCCTTGTAAAGCTAGAGCTAATTCGTATTTCGCCATTTGTTATACTAACCTTTTGCTCTAGTGAGTTTGTAGAATTTTTAATAGGCTATTCACCCCCCTCTAGCCATATTAGGACCTTTCAGCTGCTGCCTTCGGTGAACACACATCGACAAGCCTCCATTCTCCCAAGCAGCAAGGAGATATTGCGTTGAAAGCGTATGTTTTAAGTGTTTCAGATGTTTCAGAGATATGTTGCAAGTGTTTCACATGGATGTTGCAAAAGTGGATCGGGATGTTACATATGTTGCGATGGTTATACACGTATGTGAAAGTCCTATGTTTGGTGTTGGTAATTAGTGACAATGCCTAAGTACTAATCATATGCCTAAGTTGTATGTAGCATATGAGAATTAGTACATTCCAAAGTTGGTGGCAAGATGGACATAGTGATCATGATGGCCACACTTGGATTTGGACGCAACCCTACATGATCAAGGCAAAGGTATATGCTTAAGGGTTGTGTTTTAGTAACCAAGACACCTAGTGGGTGTGGTTACATTATAGGATAGATAGTCATACTATAAAGAGGGGAATGACGCGGCTATTGAACTCCTAAGTGCCTCTAGGTGTGCATTTCATAATCATATGCATTTGGATAGAACTAATATCGCCTAAAAAATGATTGTGAAAATGCTAACACACTCACACATGATGAGATCACTTGGCGGTGTTAGCAAGTTTGCGAAGGCGGTGGAGTTTGAGCGGTAGAGAGGGTTTGGGGTCCTCTCTCCCTCCCGCCGAGCTTGCGAGGCGAGATTCAGGCGTTTTCGAGGAGTTGAAAC
This sequence comes from Saccharum hybrid cultivar R570, assembly GCA_038087645.1. Lineage (NCBI taxonomy): Eukaryota > Viridiplantae > Streptophyta > Magnoliopsida > Poales > Poaceae > Saccharum > Saccharum hybrid cultivar. The sequence goes on from JAQSUU010000090.1 coordinate 4,569, forward strand.
GACTTTTTTCCACTATGCCAAAAGTCGGAAAAGAAACAGAGGCGAACGGAGGTCACAGAGGTGACCGAACGCTGGACCGGATGCGGTCTCTGTTTGACCGGACGCGTTCGGTCAGTGTTCAGTGTGTGCGCGTGTTTCTGTTTTTTGGTCGGACACGGTGGCGCGTCCGGTCACTATCGACCGAACGCGTTCGGTCATTCAGGGAGCTTACTGGACTCCAACCAGACGCTAGCACTGTGGCGTTGTAAGGTCCTAGATGGCTAGAGGGGGGTGAATAGCCTATAAAAAATCCTACACAAGCCACTAAGCAAACTTGTTAGAATAACAAACGGCGCAAAGCGAGTTTTGCTTAGCCTACGGTTGTGATGCAAGCCTCCTATCCACAAGTCTAGTAGATTATGATCTCTAGTTCACACAAGGACTATGTCACTAATTTTACACTAGTGAGCAAGCTAACAACTACTAGCAAAGGCTACCACTAGAGCTACACAAGATATTCTAGTAAGTATAAATGCAAGAGAGAGGATTGTGATTCTTATACCGACGGTGGAGTGAAGATGTTGCCAATCACCGAGATGATATACAAACAATCAATATTGACAACAACACAATATGAAGACCAATCACCGGTAGAGAAGAGACACAATATTTTTGTTCACCCGGTGTTCACTTGTGCACCGACAAGCTACGTCACCGGTTGTGTCGACCAACACTTAGATGGTTCCTCGGTGTGACCCTCAAGTCACTTGCCCCTCAAGGCATGCCCCGCAAGGCACCACAAGACACCACTCTCAAGTGAGGTAACTCAATGACACGCGCAATCCACTAGAGTTGCTTTTGGCACTCCGCCGAGGAAAGCACAAGAATCTCTTACAATCAACCGGAGGTGGCCAAGAACAATCTCCTTCTCTTGCCAACGCCTCCAACAATCTTCAAGCCGGCTAGGAGAGATACTCTCCAAGAGTAACAAGAAATCCACCGGCTATACCACCCACAAGTGCCACTAGATGCCCTCAAGCTATGCAATGCACTTTGGGATCACTCAATCTCACTTTTGATTTGCAATCAAAGCAAGAGAGATGAGTGGGAGGAGAAGCTCTAGCTCAAAGGATGCACAAGAATGTTAGAAATCACGAGTTACCTCCCCAAGGGCCGGCCAACAAGTATTTATAAGCATCCCAACGAATACAGCCGTTATACCCCTTCACTGGGTCCTTTTCGGGATGACCGGATGCGCCGGTCGAAACTGACCGGACGCGCTCAACCGCGTCCGATCCTCCAACGGTCACTGAACCCCAACGGTCAAACCAACGACCGGACACGCCCCAGGCAACGATCGGACGCGCCCGTCAAACGATCGGACGCGCTCCAGGTAACGACCGGACGCGCTGATCGCACAGTACCGCGCGCCCACGAAGCAACGACCGGACGCGACAGTGCCAGCGTCCGGTTAGAGTCCAGTAAACTCTCTCAATGACCGGACGCGTCCGATCGTGTGTGACCGGACGCGCCTCGCGTCCGATCGACCTTGCGAACCTCAGTTCCCTCTGGACGCCTGACCAGACGCGCCGGTCCCGCTAGTGACCGGACGCGCCGGCTGCAAACCCTAGCACCTGCGCGCCTGACTGCTGCGTTGTACTGACCGAACGCGTCCGGTCATACCATGACCACGTCCGGTGCAGCGTCCGGTCACCTCTATGACCTCCGTTCGCCTCCGTTTCTTTTCCGACTTCCGACGTAGTGGAAAATAGGCATTTCAACTCCTTGAAAACGCCTGAATTACCGAAACTCTCTCTACCGCTCAAACTTCAACGCCTTCGCAAATGTGCCAACACCAACAAGTGATCACCACCTTGTGCTCGTGTGTTAGCATTTTTATAATCATTTTCGAAGGTTTTCTAGTTAGCTCACTAGGCCCTACATGCAATGCACTTCATGAATTCACCTAGTGGCACCCGTGCGTCGAATAACCGATAAGACTTCCCCTCTTAATAGTTTGGCTATCGATCCTAAACCACTCACACCCTCTATGGTGTCTTGAGTGCAAAACAAAATGGCCCTATGGTTATACCTTTGCCTTGAGCCCATTTTGTTTTTCCAAAAGATATGATCCACTTCATATCATCACATGACCGTCTTGATCCATCGACCTTGACTTCACTTGCTCTTCACCGTTGTATGGTCCTTCGCTTCGAATCCTCGACTTGCCCTTCACCTTCACAACCGGTCCATCGAGCCAATCATCATCTTGGTTTTCATCATCTTGGTCACATGAGTCAATATCATGTCTCATATTCAATGACCACCTTTATCTAAATCATCCACTTAGATACAAAGGTTAGTCCTAGATTTCATCAATTAGCTAAAACCAAACTAGGGACTTTCAGGCATCTGGTCAGTTCTGGAGTGCGTCCGGTCGTTGTTTTGTTATTCGCAGTCTCTGCTTGACTAGCACGTCCGGTCCGTTACGGGACCAACGCGTCCGGTCGATCCCAGCGCGTTCGATCCACGCAACGAGCGCGTCCGGTTGGTGCTTCGCGGCATAGCCGTTGTGCAATCGGCGCGTCCGATCAGTTTGACCAGCGCGTCCGGTCAGCGCGACTTTGGCTGTTTCAAGTTCCTAATGGCTATATTCGAAGGGGTACATCTATAAATACTCGTTGGCCGGCTCAAGGCTCTTTCTCTTGAACATTTGACATACTTGTGAGCACTTTGAGCTAAGCAACTCTCCTCCCACTCATCTCTCTTACTTCTTTGCATATTCGAAGTGAGATTGAGTGATCCAAGTGCATTTGCATTGTGAGGATTGCATCTAGTTGGCACTTGATGGTTGATTTGCTGTGGGGTTCTTGTTTCTCTTGGTGGTTGCCGCCACCTAGACGGCTTGGAGCAGCTTAGAGGCGTTGGCAAGAGTTGGTGATTGTTCTTGGCCACCTCCGGTGATTGTGAGGGATTTGTGCCTACCTCGGCGAAGCGCCAAAGGTAACGTTAGTAAATTGCTCGTGTCATTGCAACCTTTTGCCATTTGGTAGGTTCTTGTAGCGCCTTTTGAGAGGCTCGGTGTGTGACCGATTAGCCACCGAACCACGTGGTGAAGAGGGACACAACGGGGGACTAGCGTGCCGGCAAGCACGTGAACCTCGGGATAAATCTTCGTGTCATCACTTTCATATTGTGATTGATTGATCCCGGTGTTCAGTTGTCTTGGTATTCATTGTTGATTATATTGGTTGGCTCATTACTTCGCCCCTCGGTGAAACTCTCCCAACTCAACTCCGCATTACTTTCTTAGTTATCTTTGCTAGCTAGTTAGCTTTGCTTTAGTAGCTCCTTTGTGTAGCTTGCTAGTTGTAGTTATAGTTACCTTCTTGGTTTGACTTGTGCGGTTGAGTGCAAATACTAGAATTGTGAATTGGTTAGGTGGCTTGCAAACACCCCGTAGGCTAAGCAAAACTCGCATCTCGCTATTTGTTATATTGATAAACTTGTTTAGCTTGTCTTTGTAGAATTTTTTAAAAGGCTATTCACCCCCCCCTCTAGCCATCAAGACCTTTCAGTATGTCATAAGCTTCTATTCCTAATGTTTCATCTGTTTTTTCTAAACGTATATTGCAAGTGTGTTTATTTGAATGTTGTATATGTTTCACACATATGTAACAAGTGTTTTTATCTGGATGTTGCATATGTTTTACAATGTTTTTTAAGTGTTTTTCATGTGATTTTGCAAGTGTTTCAGATGCATGTTTCAAGTGTTTCATCTGCTCTTAGACGTATGTTCCAAATGTTGCATCTGGATGTTTCAAAAGTAGATCGGATGTTGCATCTCTATCCTCACTTTCTACTGCCTCGCTTCGGTGTCTCCTCCTCTCGACGTCGGCTGGCATCCGCCGCCCTCACCCCCTCTTCTTGATGGTGACGTTCGGGAGCGGCGCGGGCCCGCGTGGGCGCATGAAACGGTGCGAAAATGGCGCGGGAAACAGTTGTAGGTGCAGGCGTCCGAACGCCCCGTTTGTCCGAACTTCTAGGCGCTAGTAAGCCCTTGTTTTTTTTAAACTAGTTCTATACTAGGTCCTGAGAGTGATAAGATGTCAACCGTAAATTCTCCATAGTTTATAGAATTGGGGTTGGATTCATACACCGTGTGGAGGCAAGAGAGAGATTGTGAGTGAGAAAATATTTTTTATAGAGTAAAATGCGCCACAGATCCATTAACTTTTGGAGATGTGTTGACTGGGTCCATCAACTCTTAAAGTTCATTTTTGAGTCACTAAACTTCTATGTTGTGCACGCAGGTCCATACTGATTCGGGAGCTTGGTATATTTTCATTGAGCCCCTTCCCTTCTATAACTCTATTTCAAAATAGCCCCTACAGAGAGAACGTGAGCGGCTCAATGGTCCATACCGTCAAGGCACACACGGCAGTTTGACGTGTTGACGTCGGTGTGGCACGACGCGAGGCCGTACGCCTGGTCGAGCGCGGTACACCGATGCCGGTGGTGTTCGTGGTGAACCCTGTGGACGTGTTGGCGGCGGCGGGGTGTAACACCCCTAGTGTTACTTCACACATTTGCATGTGCAACGCATGGCATGAGCATGTGCATTCTTACTCATTCATGAGCATGAGCATTTTCCATGAAACATGTTACTACAATAAGTGAAACATGCACTTTTAACTAATGAAACAATCTCATGAAACATGATGTTTCATACATGTTGATTCTATGTTTCTTGTGCCATGGCTAGGTTTATATGTACCTTGAACCAAATGTGTGCCTCTTGTCATGAAAACACCTTAGTCATGCTTAGAATGCTTAAACTAGATTAACTTGTTTTGAAAGTTTATGCAAATTCTCCTTTCATGTGTAGTTAGTCAAGTGTTGACTTGTTTAACAAGTTCTGCCTTGATTGAACTGCTTGGTCAGCTTAGAGTACAAATCTATGCATGGCACCTTAATAAAAGTTGTAGATCTTTGTTTGAGGAGCAAATGTTGTTTTAGGACCTAAGTCTAGTTTTTAGCAGAATACGTTCAAAAGTGGAGCACGACACAGCACCTTGAATTAGTTTCAGCACTTAGAAATTTTTCTAAGTCTAAACCTGATTTCAGTTTCGATGTAGGCATGTTGGCTTGCTTGTATCTCATGTTCTAGGCCGATTCAGCTCAAGTGTTCTACAAGAGAAATGTTGTACTCGTGTAGCTCTCCATTTTTGTCAACTACGTCTTTCGCTAGTTCGCAACGGATTAGGAGTAATTTCACTGTGAAGATAGCTGTTCAGTCAAATTTTTGAGGTGGAATTGGGCAGGCCAAGCTGTTCGAACTGAAATTTCAAATCGCTCGGGCGTGTTCATGGCCGACCACCGCAGAAGCCATGCGCCGCGTGGCCTTCATGCTTCGCCGTCGTCCCCACGCGAGCGCGAGGTGTCCACCTTCATCTGCCGAAGCCGAGCGCTCCCTCGCCCTCATAATTTCGCTTCGCCTCGCCTCTCCTTCCTCCTTGTTCCTCCACTGCTCGCCATGGCCGTCGTGTCTGCTTAAGCTGAGCAGCGACGCCGCCGTCGCGCCATTCCCAAGTTCAATCGCGCAAGAATCTTCGCCTCGCTGTGCTCCATCGTCTCCACCCATCAGCGCCTCCTTCCCGTGCTCGTTTAGGTGAGAAATCATGTCGCCACCGTAGTCTGTGCAGGCCGGCGCACCGCCGCGCCATGGCCGCCGTCGTGCTCCGCACGCGGACATGCGTCTCCGGTGACCCCGCGCCACAATAGGTAGACATTTTCGCTTCATCTTGGTGTCGTTCATCTTCTGCTCACGTCAATTTGACGATTGGTGGCCGGAACTGAGCGGCGTACCGCCGGTCATCCTCCGTCGTCCGCCATTGCTGCCGGCGACTCCGCTCCGGTGGGTCTCCGCGTGCGCTACCACCACTGATGTGTTCGCGTCGTCGAGTAGGTCACGTCAAGGTAGAAGATGCCACCGGCGACCTCACCGTCGGCGAAATAACGCCGGTCAACGCGCCGTCCCCTGTTCTGTGTCGCTGGCAGTTGGGTCCCGCATGGCAGTGACTGTGCTGTGGTTTTCTGTTTATCTTTTCTTGTTTGATGGAATGAACTTTGGAAAAATCATAGAAAAATGTAGAAAAATCAGAAAAAGGTAAATGGGGACTTTTTGGAATCCTTGAAACTAGATCTATGCATTGGAGTGAAAATATGTTAGGTGTTTACAAAAAGTTTTTGCTGTTTTTAATTATCTATAGAAAATAGGGATAAATTCATTACTAAAGTTGCTTTGCTCCAAATGCTCTGAAATTTTGGTGAGGTGCTGTTGATGACATGTTTGGCCCATGATAAAAATTTCAGGGTTAATGCTTACTGTATGCTAGAGTTATTGATTTAACTTGCGCACCCATGTTTATTGATTTGCACTTTGTATTTTATGTGTAGACTACTGTGCTTGTTCAGTTGGCATGAAATTTATATAGTATACTATTGGATGCATGTAGTAGCTACTGTAATTTTTGTAGATTTTTCTGTACACTTTTGATGAATGTTCATATTCCCACCTAATTATCTAAATAAATTAAGAAAGGCATGTAAATAATTTATTTAGATTTGGCCACCATGTTTTATAATGTTCATTTGACATGAGTTAACTGTTGGTAACTTTGGTTTTGCCCAGAATGCAATTTCAAATATAAGTTGTATATTATTTTCTTAGATTTATTGATTCTGGAGCAGTTTTGGAATATTGATAATTAAGTGATGTAGATGATGTTTGCTGTGAATCTTCATATTAGCAAAGTTGTAGATAACTTTCTTATCTAGTTGCTGTTAAAATTTCATGGTAATTGGCCTTGTGGTTTGAGAGTTATAGCTTTTGGAAGTCTGAGCTTGATTATGTTGCTCTCGGGATTTCCAGAGCAGTCTATGAAGTTGGATCTGTTTGGGCTAGCTGCTGGTAGATTCAGCCAAAGTCATGAATAAGAAAGTTGTAGTTAGCTTGTTAAGATTTCCAGAAAGTCTTGGTTCATGTCTTTTGGAGCTATAAAACTCCGGTTACAGATTTTGCAAGTGACTGCTGTTTTGCATGTCTGTGAATGTTTGTTTTCTAGTAAGTCTAGTTGATGCTTGTGCTAAGATGATTAAAGATGAATTATGGATAATTTCATAAGCTTTCTAGAATGTCTTGTTGTATGGCTATTGGATTTGTATAACTCCAGTTATGATCCAAACATGCAGCGGTTGTTCGCAGTCTAGAAATAGACAGATGATAGTTATGGTTGTTTACTCCATGTGTTGCTAAGTGTGGCTTATACCCTTGATGATGGTAAAGTTAAGATACTTGTGATCTTGTTAAACTTGTGTGATGCTTGATGTGCTTGCCCTCTTTAATTGGTTGTGTGATGTTAGTTAAATAGCTTTTGGTGTCTATGTCTTAATCGTGTGTTTACATGAATGATTATGTGATGCATCTTATGTTACCATTCATCATATTCATACGTATACATCTTGCATCTCATTTAGGTTCGCTAGATGCACCACGTGAATGATGAGATGTTGGAGCCAAACCTGAAGACGGTGTTTGGTGGACCCATCCTGAAGATGGAAGGACTAATCAAGTGCCGGGATGGGAGATGCTCGCCAAGCGAGTGTCATCAGTCAATCACTAACCTAGTGTTCGATCCCAGGCAAGCCCCGGAGCATTCTAAGCCTCCTACTTTATAAAAGCAATTGAGTATATATATATATATGTTATATATGTATTGTTGCATTAAGTTATAGGAGTTGATTGAAAACACTTGCTGCATATATATCCTTTCCTTGTCCCATAAATATGCCTGAAATCCTATTTTAGTTCAGGATCGAAAATATTGCTTAGCCCTGCTTAGACCGGCAGAGATCGGTGATTTCCTGTCACCGGCAATTATAGGTGGTTACTAGGAAACTTTAGCTATGGAATGGATGATATCCTGGAAATAACCAAGTGTTGATGAATAATTGGAGACCGGGCGGAATAAGTATGGGGCAACCAGACAGGGTTCTGGGGTGCTTGTAGTTTCCGCTTGTGTCGATTAAGGATCGTCCGTTGTTGTCCCTCGGGTCATGTTGAACGCATGCCTCACATTTAGCTGGCCGAATAAGGTACCTTTCGACCGCGAAGCTGGGTGATTATTCGGGCCGAGTGGATTGCCCGCAACGCACTGTACCGGAGCAGTAGTGGCAGGATACGGGGGCGCGATGATAAGGCCAAAGAGCAGTCGGGCGGCCCCCGGGTACAAGTGGTTCCTGGCAAGCTCGCGACTTTACCTGAATGGTTGACTCGGTGACCAACACCTCACTTTAGCGGGTGAGTGAGGTTTGTGTGAGGAATAAATCTCCAGCTGGATAGGAATTCGATTCGAATCGCCATCGCTCCCGGTTAGTGAGCACTTGACTCGAGCTACTGCATCGTAGTAATGATTATGGAACATGGATGGTTATGTGGATGATGTTGGAAATGCTAAACCTGAAATGGTAACCTTTGATGTTAATGGTTAATCAAGTGATTGCTTTAGCATAGGTGCTTACCTAGATTGAATAGGTTATAATAAAGATGATGCAAAAATACTTAAATTAGTTTATTCATCATAACTTATGCTTTTCGCAAATGAGTCAAGCTAGCCCACTGAAAGAAAGCCTTGCATACTCTTTGGTGTCATTATTTCTGGTTTATGACGGGTAAGTCTAGCTGAGTACCTTCTCGTACTCAGGGTTTATTCCCACTTGTTGCAGGTTGTGATATAACATAGCTACTGCAAGAATTGGAAGGCTCCTGCTGTAAGGCGGAGTGTGATCATGGGCATGATCCTTCTGAGCTATCTTGTCTCTCATGCTTTTGTTGGAATTTGACCTTGGTACTGGCATGTATTTGAATTAAGGTGATATTAGTTTTCAAACTACTTTGCTTCCGCTACTTTTGAACTTGAGTTGTAATAACTCTACTGAACTCCGATATATGTTGAATTACTTATGAAATGGATGTAACATATGACCTGTTATGTTGGACCACTACGATCTTGGCTTGTATGTTGGTTGGTTTGAAATCCCTCGTGATTTCATTGGACTACCGGAGTTATAGGAGCTTAAGTACGGGAATTTAATTGCTCCGGCGATTGTTTTTGTACTTTTGTTCTTCTAATTTGGGCGGTTCCGTGACACGGGGAGCGATGTGAAGATGTTGAGATCAGCTTGGAACGCTCTGCCGCGCGTTCATGTTGTTCGGACAGCATGTGTAGAATGGGTTGTCAGCGTTGGCTATTGCTGCGAGGACGTTGAGATTGGCCTTGGGCAGCTCTGCGCGGCCGCCTGCTTGCTCAGCTAGCAACGGCTTGGCTGCCTGGCGCGGTGGCGGCTTGCACCGCGAAAACGTGGCTGGCTTTGTGCAGTCGGCTGCTCGCTCGACGACGGTGAAGCCGTGTGGCTGCTAGGCGCGACCACTAGCCAGGTTTGAGCCCGCCTTGTGCGGGCGTGTCCTGGCTGGTCCGCTTGCCTGGCAACAACGGGGCTGCAGGCACGGCCACCTGATCAGGTTCTCTCTGTTGGGGCTATTTTGAAAGAGGGTTATAAAAGGGAAGGGGTTCAATGAAAAAATACCAAGCTCCCGAACCGGTATGGACCTACGGTGCAGAATATAAAAAGTGTAGGGACCCAAAAATGCACCTCGATGGACCCAGATGATACCTCTCTAAAAGTTAATGGACGTGTGATGCATTTTACTCTTTTTTATACCATAGAACCTGGTTCCTTGCATAGGAGCTGCTCCTTCATGGAGTTAGCCTCACAATGTATGGGAGCGGCTCCTATAGCAGCATTTATTGCATAGGTTCAACAGAGAACCTCCCATTGCGGAGGCTCAGTGGGATGCAGCGATAGGAGAGGAATGGGTGAGGAAGATGTTATGCTCGAAGGAGTAAAAAACAAGTGAGGAGAAGAAAAATAAGGCCTAAACGCAAGAATTTCACACCAATCATGTAGAAATTTTACGTGAATAAGTTTGTTTTTAAAAGAGTTAAATGCAATGGCGGCCCTTGAACTTGTAAGTGTGTGCCACATAGGTCCATAAACTTTTAAAATGCATTTCTGGGTCCCTAAACTTGTTAAGTGGTGCACCGCAGGTCCGTGTGAGTCATGTGGACAATTTTTGCTGATGTGGCATGCTTGCATGACATTCATTTTTCATTTAACCCCTCACATTTATTTTTCTCATAGAAAATAAACCACTATTTCCTCCTCGTTGGCTGCAGCCACAAACTTGACGCCATGACAACCATCACACTGCAACAACTTGCTGCACCGGTGCTCGCTCTGGCACGCCATGGCGCGCCGCTGTGCCCTGCTGCAGTACAGCGCGGCGTTCCTCGACCGCCCGATGACCTCTGTGCCGAACACCATCCTCACGCGCCGTACGGGCCCTACTGGCGTGCTATCCGCAGCCACGTGGCCGCCGGCGTGCTGCACCCGTCCCGCTTCCTCCTGCTCGGCAACGCCCGCGCTCGCGTGCTCGGGGACCTCGTGGAGGGCGCGCTCAAGAGCGCCGCGCCGGCTAGCGAGAGCCTTCACTTCGCTGTGTAGTCCGTCCTCGCCGAGATGTGCTTCGGCAAGGACGTCGTCTCCGAGCTCGAGGATACTCGCCTCCGATCCGCGCCATGCAGAAGTTCCAAGGTTCCCTGTCATGGTGGCGCCACCTTCTTGCCCTCAGGCAACAGCAAGAAGAGTCTTTCCTGCCTCTCGTAGCCAAGGTCAGGAACCGGAAAGCAAGCCACGACCTTGAACTTCCTCGTTGGTAAGATCGGACGCGAGCCGGCGGCATGGTCAGACCCGATGTCGTTCACACCGGGGCGGTTCATGCCCGGAGGGCCGGCGAGGAGCCGAGGACGCGGACTTGACCTGTACCAGGGAGCTCAAGATGATGACGTTAGGTACTGGGAGGCGCATCTGCCCAGGGCTCGCGCCGGCAATAATGCTCTACCTTGAGTACGTCGTGGCAAATCGAGCGAGCGGTGGGAGGCACTTACAGTGTCTACGGAGTACTAGTGTACCACCTCCCATTGAATACATACACCAGAACTGGTCCATACGTGTGCTCTAACAATTCGCGAGCCGGTTGAAGCAACAAAGACGCCTTGACATGCTCCTCCATAGCTCGGCAGCATCATCAGGCAGTCTCACGTTCACCTTGCGAGCGAACGCGACGAGCACTTGGCACGCGCCCTTCAAGGGGCTGCCCACCGGAGGCCCGAGCCGGTACACGGGCGCCGTCGCGGCGAGTCCGACGACGACCACCGCGACGAACGACGCGCAGAGGCCCTAGCCGAGCCCCCAGCTGACCTTGTCCTCGAGACCTCGACCCAGACCAGCAGGGTCCCCGAGGTGAGTACGCCCAGGTTGCCCACGCCGTAGTACCAGCTAAAGTAGGATGAGAGAAGAAATGGTTTATTTTTATGAGAAAAATAAATGTGAGGGGTTAAATGAAAAATGAATGCCATGCAACCATGCCACGTCATCAAACTTTATCCACATAGCTGGTATGGACCTGTGATGCACCACTTAACAAGTTTAGAGATCTAAAAATGCATTTTAAAAGTTCATGGACCATGTAGAAATGCACACGCTTACAGGTTCGAGGGCCGCTGGTGCATTTAATTCCTTTTAAAAAACACAAAAAAAACAGGAAAAATCCCGCAATCAAAAGGAGGCTTGAAAGAGAAAGTCTTATTGAACGACAAATGGACCCCAAAGGGGACTTAAAACTAAAAAAAGAGTTTTATTGAACGACAGATGGACCTTACAAGATGAGATATCCTTGTTAGAGCGGAAGTCTTTTAAAACAAACAAAAATTGTAGCCTTTCCAATAACTAGCTTTTAGGGTTAGGATTTGTTACTACTACTGGAGATGCTCTTGTTGCTCCTAAAAAGTGTGGAAGGGGACAAATACAAATTTCCAGTGTTCAGTGGCAGTACATATTACAGATGCTTTCAAGCAGAACCGGGGTTGTATGTAGTAGCATATTAACATAAGAATGGCCAAAACATGGATGTATTTAGCACATAAACATAAGAATGGCAATTGGGTCACAGGACATATGCATATGAAAAGGGCCCTATAATTTGATGATTATTATCACTGGACTCAGCAACCAATGGTCACCACAGTAACTAAGACCTTATCTGCTAGTGAAGAATTATGTTAGCAGTTTAGCACTAATATACAAGGGCAAGGACCCCAGCTGTACAAAAACTGAAACGGTCAGGACTATCAAAACACTTTGTTGAAAGCTCTTCTAACAATAAGAGCAATGCTAAAAGATTGGAGAGTCCAATGTGACATTATAATCTGAGCAGGATACATCTTATCTTAGAGATGAAACGAAAATCAAGGGGGCACTTATATATGATTTATGGAGCATCAACAACTTTGGAGGCTGAAATCTACAGTTTAAAACAAACTGGGTTGAGTCAAAGACCCCCAAAAAATAGAGGGCGATAGCCAATAGCACTATAGATACAGAGCTGAACACAACATTTGGTACTCATTAAGCCTGCAGCAGAACGAAGGGTTGATAGGTGTCCTACCAATCCACTGTTAATTCTGTTCCAAGTAACACAGCACCCTAGTTTCAAAAAAAAAAAGGTATCCAGCATCCTAATGGTACCAGTTCACGGCTCCCAGTCTGGCCTACAATATCTGGTTTCCCTGTTATCAAAAAAAAAAAAAGCTGGTTTCCCACTTGACGGCGGATAACTTTCCAAGCATCCACTGATAGGTCTAACACGCTTTGATGATTCCTTATCTTTTCACTCCATCAGACAAAACCTGGAATGGTCAGGTTTAAAGACTTTATTCAAGGCTACCCAACAAGAAATATGATAATATACTAAAGTTAGCTTTTTGGTAACGTCCTGCTATTTGTCGTTCAAATATGAGACTATGGGCAGCGTGCATTTTAGACAGAATTTCAACAAAACCATTAGCAAGGTTAGAGACTGGAATATCTCATTGGCTTAGGGGATCTGAATGACATTGACAGGAGATCATTATGGATCATGTGCCCATAGTTGAGGTACAGAAGGGCTTTTCCTTCAAGAGTTCAAGATTTTCCCACTCGATTTGTTTCTACAGATAATCCAGCGTTCACAAGAATTATCTAAGAAACAAGTGATTTGAATCCAGTAATGGGTGCTATCAGTCTACCATATACACAGAGCTTAACTATTCGAGGCAACAGCCAACAGAATATAGTACATAATCATGTTCATCTATCTCAAAGAGAAAAGACAACACGTGTCACTCAAAAAGGATATGAATGGCAGGTATGGTTAATGAGATATTCCATAGTTTTTCAGGGTTAAGAAGACTAATTTAAATATGGTAAAAAATTAGTAGAGTGCCTACCCAGTCTCTCGTGTACATCAACTGGCACTTAGCCATTCAAACTTGCATTCTCTTTCTCCATCTCAACAATACAAGCTAGTCTATCATGGACCTGTCAAGGACATGTTGCCAGTTTAGGTTCATAGCAAAACATCATCATAAAAACAAGACAGACTCTCACCTCTGAAAGTTTTTGTGCAGCTTCTTGTTTGAACTTCTCATCATACCTAAAACAATATGAACATTAACCTCCTATAGATGCGTATGCCTGAAGACTTATGCGTGCTAATCAGAAATTACCATTCACGGGGTATACCAGCTTCATCACGAGCCGGATAGTTGAATGGACCCTTCAGTACAACGTTGTACTCCTTTATCAAGTCTATAATGTTGAAGTGAACATTCCATTAGCCAGCATGATCTCTTATAAGCATATATGACAGTCTACACAATTAGGAGATGGGCAGACCTTTAAAAGTATCACCCGGTTCACGACCCATCATCTGGCATACTTTGAGAAACCAATACAAACCTACAGAAACATGTGCAAGCTCTTCCTCTGCTACTCTTGCCACAATGTCTGCAGATCGATGGTCCCCAAAACCAAATAACCTTTGGACTAATCTTGGTCCAGCATCAAGGCCTCTGGCTTCCTATCAAGGTTCTAATAATCAACATATTGGTCAATTTTAACAATGTAAAGTTCTTCAGCAAGCATTCTCACCCAAAACATGGAACCTACACCTACTAGGTGGAAGACTGAAGACTATTAAAGTTCAACTACAAAAATTAAAGCTTATACACAGTGTGAAAGTTATGCGGGAACAGGATAACCCTCCAAGGGTCCCGGTGTTTCTTTATATAGAGATAATACATGAGGTTACAACGTGTTGTTAGATAACAACAAACCCTAGCTACAATCATGGGATAGTATCTCCAACTATGGGATACAATCTCCACGTTACAAACCGCCGGGGCATTTCTACAACTAACCAAATATATCTCAAACTCTAACACCCTTCCTCAATCTCAGCCACCAACATTTACAAGGTTGAGATTGAATCTGAACTCCCGCAACTTCGCTGCCGTGACCGGTTTGGTGAAACCATCCGCAACCTGGTCACCTATGCTAATGAACCGAATGTCCAGAAGTTTTTGTGCTACCCTTTCACGAACAAAGTGAAAATCTATCTCAATATGTTTAGTTCTGGCATGAAAAACCGGGTTAGCAGACAAATACTTGGCACCAATGTTGTCACACCACAGTCGCGCAGCTTTAGAATGAGGAACTCCGAGTTCTGTCAACAACCTCTGTATCCACATCATCTCAGCTGTTGCATTTGCTAACGCCTTGTACTCTGCCTCAGTACTAGACCGAGAGACTGTAGGTTGTTTCCTGGCACTCCAAGACACGAGGTTAGGTCCAAAGAACACAGCAAAACCACCTGTGGAACGCCTATCATCAACGCATCCTGCCTAGTCCGCATCGGAGAAGGCACTAACAAGAGTGGAGTTGGATCGTCTCAACCTGAGCCCCAAGGTTAAAGTACCTTTAACATATCTCAAAATCCTTTTCACAGCACCCCAATGAACAGTAGTCGGCGAATGAAGGAACTAACATACTTTATTCACTGCAAAGGACAAGTCTGGTCGTGTGAGAGTCAGATATTGGAGTGCTCCAACAACACTCCTGTAGTTGGTGGAGTCCTCTTCACCAAGAACACTACCCTCGGTGACGCTCAGCCGCTCGGATGTGGAGATAGGGGTCTCAACTGGATTGCACAACCACATATTGGCACGTCGAAGGACATCGCTGCATATTTCTGTTGAGAGAGAACCAGGGCATCATCTCTGCGTGACACCTCAATGCCAAGAAAGTAATGAAGATTACCAAGGTCCTTGAGAGCAAAGTCCGCTTCAAGATCATGAAGTAAAGCCTTGGTCGCCGAGGGTGAGGAGCTGGCAACAATAATATCGTTGACGTAGACTAATACAAAAATAGTGACCAGGCCCTTGTTATAGTATAATGATGATGTGTCACCTCTGGATGGTGTGAAACCCAACTGAACCAGCTTGCCACAAAGTCGTGCATACCACGCACGAGGTGCCTGCTTGAGACCATAAAGAGCTTTGTCCAACTTGCAGACATAGCTTGGATGCTCGGGATCTTCATATTCGGGGGGTTGATGCATGTAAACTTCTTCTTCAAGAACACCATGCAAGAAGGCATTTTGCACGTCGAGCTGTCGCAAGGACCACCCTCTAGAAATAGCAACCGAGAGAACAAGCCTGATAGTGGCAGCTTTAACAACCGGGCTAAAAGTGTCCTCATAGTCAATCCCATAGCGTTGCTTGTAACCTTTAGCAACAAGACAGGCCTTGTACCGATCAACAGACCCATCAGCTTTCCGCTTCACTTTATACACCCATTTGCTACCAATGATATTCTTCCCTTTAGGCATAGGAACTAGATGCCAGGTGTGATTCTTGATCAAGGCTGCATACTCTTGATTCATGGCCTGAACCCAGCGATCATCACGGAGAGCTGCCTTGGTGCTAACCGGTTCTGCAGAATCAACAGAGCTGTGAAGGCCCCAACGAACCGTACCATCGGTATAAACCTTGGGCCAAACAATCCCATGCTGAAGACGAGTGCCGGGACGATGTGGTGGTTCGGGTGCCGCAGGAAGTGCAACAGATCCGGCGGTTGCAGGAGATCCAGGCGACCCCGGAGGAGACAGTCCTGTCGGCGAGGGAGGCGAGGTGGATCCTCCCGCAGGATTCGATGCGGCATGGCTCGAGGACGCTGGAGTTGAAGCCGTAGCGGGCGATGGAGAAGCAGCCACAGAGGATCCCAACACGGGCGCAGACGAAGCATGCGGATCGGTGGTCACCTCCACGAGATTGCCCGGGGCCAAATCCGACCCCGATCCCGAAGCGGATGCGCCTGGCGTGTCAGTACAAGGTGGCAGCGGATCAGCCCCGTGCTCCACGCCTCGCGTGTCGCGACGTGCCGTGTCCGCCGAGCACATAAAATATGGCTTCGGACTCGCAGTTTCGCCACCGTTTGCAGCAGTAGCAGCACCTGTGTCAACAACATCACAAGAGGAGCTCGTGGCAGCATTAGTGGGGTCAGGATTAACCAAATGTTGATCACGCAATTGTGCATCCCCAAAATCGGTTGACGGATTGAGTAGAATATCAGGAAGAAGCTGAAGATCGGCACGAAGACGTGCACCTGCATTAGGATGTAGCTGGGCAAACGGATAGACAGTCTCATCAAAAACAACGTCGCGAGAAATATAGATACGACCAGTTTTGGGTTCAAGACACTTGAAACCTTTGTGAAGATTACTGTACCCAAGGAAAACGCATTGTGTAGAGCGAAACTCAAGCTTCTTAGCGTTGTATGGCCTAAGATTGGGCCACACGGCACACCCAAAGGTACGAAAGGAGTAATCTGGTGGAGTGCCTAGAAGGCGATCGTGTGGTGTGTCATCTCCGATAACCTTGGATGGAAGTCGATTAATAATAAAGACTGTTGTCAGGAAGGCTTCATCCCAATATTTGAGAGGCATGGATGCATGGGCAAGGAGAGAGAGGCCAACTTCAATGATATGACGATGTTTACGCTCAGCGGATCCATTTTGTTGGTGTGCATGAGGGCAAGATACATGATGAGCAATGCCTAAGCGTTTAAAGAAAGTGTTAAGGGATTGATATTCACCACCCCAATCAGATTAAACAGCAAGAATTTTATGATCAAACTGGCGCTCAACCATGCTTTGAAAATCGCGAAAGCACTGAAAGACTTCAGATTTGAAGCGTAACAAATAGATCCATGTAAACTTACTAAAATCATCAATGAAGCTGACATAATATGAATGCCGACCCACAGAATTGGGTGCCGGCCCCCATACATCGCTAAACACAAGTTCAAAAGGCTGAGATGACACACTATTTGACTTGGGATAGGGAAGTTGATGACTCTTCCCCATTTGACAGGCATCACACACGACACCATCATTCAAGACACTAGCTGATGAAATCTTATGACGACTAAGAATCTTTTGGACGACAGGCGACGAAGCATGACCGAGACGACTATGCCATAACGAGGTGGAGGCCTTGACAACACCAAGGACTTGTTTATTGTGTGGAGAGTGATTTGGTGGATGAGACTTCAGCGGATAAAGGCCATCCTCACATCGCCCTTCTAGGAGGGTCCTCTTCGTCACCTGTTCCTTGAGAGAAAAACGGTGGGGGTGAAGCTCAAGAAAAGCATTATTGTCCTTAACAAGGCGATGAGCAGAAACTAGATTCTTTTGTGCAGATGGAACATGAAGGACATTATGAAGATGAATGTTACGAATTGGGGAAAACAAAGTGCTATGACCAACATGATTAATCTGCATACCTGCCCCATTTGCCGAGAGGACTTGTTCACCACCACGGTACTTGTCGCGGAAGGAGAGCTTCTCAAGATCACCGGTTATGTGATCTGTGGCACCAGAATCAACATACCAGTTGGTGTCCACTCCATAGGACGTCGTGCTTGCGGACGAGGCACTCTTCTGCGGCGGACCAGTGAAGTTGGGATCAAAACGCTTGAAGCAGCGCACAACCGTGTGACCCTCCTTGCCACACAGTTGACAGAAGACGTCGCTGAGAAAGTTGCGGCCACCGCCGCCATTATTGCCGCCGCCGCCATTGCCGCGGCCACCGCCGCCGCGACGAAAACCTCCCCGGCCGCCACCATCATTGCGACCGCGGGACTGGTTTGAATTGGAGTTGGGGAAGTGGCCCCCACGGCTGCCCTTGGCGGCCAAGTTTGCAGACGACTGCGATGCACCGCTGGTAGCAATCTCCTTGCGCTGCTCGAAGGCGATGAGTTGAGCATACAACTCGTTGATGGAGACAGGCTCCACACGCGAAGCCATGGCGGTGACGATGGACTCGAAGTCCTCACCCAAGCCGGTGAGGATGAACGTCACAAGCTCTTCATCCTCGAGCTTGCGACCGGCCGACGCCATATCATCGCCCAGTCCCTTCATCTTGACGAAGAACTCGGCGATGGAGGATGTGCCCTTGGACGCCGAGGTCAGGGCCATCCTTGTGGACATGATGCGCGCCCGCGACTGCGACGCATGAAGATCTTGAATCGCGGCCTAGAGTTCGGCCGCGGTGGTCGACGTCGCGACCTGCCCAAACACCTCTTTGGTGAGGGAGGAGAACAGGTAACTGAGAACAATCTGGTCCTCAGCCACCCACTTCTCATACGCTGGGTTCGGGATCTCCAGCTTCTTGCCATCAACCAGAGCGGCAGATTCATCGGTGATGACCGCCACCGGGGGAGCCGCCGCGCTATCGATGTAGCCGGCGAGACGAGCCCCTTTCAGCGCAGATGAGACGGTGGCGTGCCACATGTTGTAGTTCCCGCGCGTGAGCTTCTCAGAGACAACAGGGAGAAGGCCAAAGGCCAGGGGAGCATTGGCGGAGGAGGAGGACGCCATGGGAGGGAAGCGAGATTGGATCGGATTCCGTTAGGAACGTATGGAGGCTGATACCATGTGAAAGTTATGCGGGAACGGGATAACCCTCCAAGGGTCCCGGTGTTTCTTTATATAGAGATAATACATGAGGTTACAACGTGTTGTTAGATAACAACAAACCCTAGCTACAATCATGGGATAGTATCTCCAACTATGGGATACAATCTCCACGTTACAAACCGCCGGGGCATTTCTACAACTAACCAAATATATCTCAAACTCTAACACACAGGACAAGCATCACAGAGAAGGAAGCGGCAATGATGTGGCACCTGAATCAAAGGAATCACTGCCAATCGTGCAGAAAGATCACTTGAGGACTTTGCACACTCCCTCCACAGAAGATTGTGAACAGGCATATCACCATAACTGTCCAGAAAGTACGATGATCACTGTGAGATAGCTCATTGTTTTGAGGGAACGAGATAGCTCATTGTTCATTGAGAAAATGTAATCATTCGTCGTATTAGACATGTGTTGTAATGATACAAGCCTACAGTATTATCAGTAGATAGTTGATTCCCTCGTCTGACCAAGTGACAGATGAAGATGAATACATGATAGTACAAACATTCATAAAATGGAATCGAAGCAAGCGGCTGGTGCTGCATCTTTTGCGCCACTAACCTGAACCCGAGCTCCGCGAGCCGCTGCGAGTACCACCGAAAATGTCGGCTCTCGTCATCGGCCACACGCGCGAAATCGGCGAAGAACCCGTCCCCTAGCGTATCCCTGAGCGGCGCGAACCGCACGACAGTGTCCCAAGCGAGGTCGATGGCGTTGAGCTCGACGTGCGCCAGGTTGTGCAGCATGTACGCGTTGAGCGGCACTCCCATCTCCTTGTGCGTGGTAATCTCCTTCTGCGTCACCTGCATAGGAGAGCAGCAACGCCCAGTCATCCACCACCCACCTCCTGCTCAACGAAACGCCTCAACCTAAGACGAGGATCGGAGGAGGTGCACCGAGCAGCGCGAGAGGGTTTACCACGAGGGGCTTATCGGGCCTAGCGGGGTGGTCGGGGGCCGTCGCCTGGCCGACGGGGAGCCCGGCGGCCCACCGGGAGAAGGCGGTGTGGGTGAGCCGCGCCTTGGCGAGGGGATCGGCGGTGGACAGCACGAGCGCCCCCATCTCCGCCAGCGACGAGCCCGCGCCGGCGTCATCGGCCGGCTCATCCACGTCTGAGGCGCAGGGACCGTTCGGGCCCCACGTGCGGAGGTCGCTGGGCGGCGCCCTGCGCCAGGCGTGGAGGCCTGGCCATGGAAGCGGCGAAGCGGCGGCGGCGGCGGATGCCGCGGCCGATAGCAGGCGGCGGGCTGCGGGACCGCGCGGCAGTGGGAGCAACGGTAGGCGGCGGACCGGGTGCATTTGGCCGGAGCCGGGATAACGCAATGCGTTCGCGTTCGCGTCCACCGAAGGGTGGAAGAGGCCACGGAACAAACGAACAGCTTGGGGGAATTTCACGAGAAATTGTACAATTGCGAGGAATTTAACGAGAAATATGACACTCCGAACCTCTTGGACGTGAGAGTTTCATAATGAAAACAGGAAAATACGGAGTTCCTACTTGGGTGTGTTTAGTTCCGCAAAAAGATGTAAAAAAAATACTCGTTTTGGCTTTATTTGGTAAATAGTGTCCGACCGTTGACTAATTAGGTTCAAAACGTTCGTCTCGCAAAGTACAACCAAGCTGTACAATTAGTTTTTGATTCCATCTACGTTTAGTACTCCATGCATGTATCGCAAGTTTGATGTGACGGGGAATCTTTTGTTTGCACAGTACTTTTTTTTTTTTGAGGAAGTAAACACAGCCTTGGGATGCTTTCTTAGCAAGACAGTAGATCACCATTCAAACTGTCAGATATGCTTCTCCACCATTGCAACTGCAAGGTGTACTACTGTACTCTCAGCCGCTCAGGGTACTGACTTGATTCCTAATACCGATCATAAACTGCAGAGATCAGACGGACTCCAGTTGGAAAGTTGGAACACATGAGCAGCTCAATTAGAAGAGGCAGGGCAACAAGAGAGGAAGATCAATGGCAATGCAAACCTTAAAAAAAACTAATGCTGATGCAAACACCAACAGAAATTACACGACTATAGCAATTGTACAATCTTACAACAGGGCGAGGCCTCCAGGTTCCTGGTCTTCACTTCACCGCTTGTTTCACTGCCCCAGTTTTCATGTTTCCTCCTATCCAATTCCAATGTTGAGGTAACTTCCAGCTCGACAACTAAGGTAAACACGGCACTCTACAGTAAGTACACAACTGCAGATAGTTGTACAGATGAATCGGTGCATGTGCTATCTCGGGCATCCACTTTGTGCACAAAACGACAAACAGCATGGCACTGGTTAGAGTTCCTACATGACCAAAATTTACAACAATCTCTCGCCCGACAATTTCATGCTAGAATCCTTTGTTGAACTAAGTTGTTATGGCCTTTCCAGTGCCCCATCAGCATCTGCATAGAAGGAAGTTTTACATGTCAGATTCGTCGTCATGATTGTGTGATCATGAAACTAGTTATAATTTAATCAGTTTATTCCATACCAAGATTTGCTAAAACATACCAAGATTTGCTAAAAACTTGCTTTATGAGCAACAAACTTTTATGTAAAAAATGAGTAGTGAAACAAGCTCACTGGGCAATAAAAATTACCTAAAATAATAACTATAAATGACAAAAAAAAAGGAGCAAGCAAGGCATAAGCACCTTGCAATAACACTAGTAAATAGAACAAATACCAGTCACTTAAACTTAGTGCAGCTTGTAGTAATATATCAAATCAAGCAATCTATGCTACATTTGGCTTCAGATCTGCACCCCATTATGTATAACAAACTAGTCAAAGACTAAAATTGCCGCACTTATTCTAATTCGCCAAGGCTCTGAAGGAGCTGGTCTAAGCCTCTAGTGTAGGGGAAAAAGGACAGAATAAGACAGTCAGGTACCTCAATAAGTGTAGAGAAACACCGCACACCCTAATCAGGGGGGGTGACCTTCATTATATAGCCTGAAAGGCTAGGGTTACAATATACAAGGCCCATGGGCCGTACGTCCAATATGGACTGTTACAATACATTCTAACACCCTCCCTCAGTCTAAGCGGGAGTGTCACGAACACAAAGACTGGACCTAAAGTCAGTAAACAACTGTACAGGTAACCCTTTGGTCATGATGTCCGCGAACTGATGAGATGATGGAACATGGAGCACCCGAACCTGTCCCAAAGCAACCTTTTCACGGATGAAGTGAATATCGATCTCAATATGCTTCGTGCGACGATGATGAACTGGATTGGCGGTCATGTAGACAGCACTGACATTGTCACAGTAGACAATCGTCGCCGAAGAGATGGGTGCATGGAGCTCCTGAAGTAACTGACGAAGCCAACAGGTCTCAGCCACAGCGTGCGCAACAGCACGATACTCAGCCTCCGCACTCGAACGAGAAACCGTAGTTTGTCGTTTGGAGGACCAAGAGACTAAGTTGTCGCCGAGGAAGACACAGTAGCCAGAAGTGGAGCGCCGAGAGTCGGGACAACCAGCCCAATCAGCATCAGAGTAGGCAGTCAAGCTGGTGATACTGCCTGTGCCGATGTGAAGCCCAGTGGATAGAGTGCCCTTGACATACCGCAAGACACGCTTGAGCATCGCAAGATGAGGCTCGCGCGGGTCGTGCATGAAGAGGCAAACCTGCTGAACTGCATAAGCGAGGTCCGGACAAGTCAGCGTGAGATACTGTAGCGCACCAGCGAGGCTACGGTACTGAGTGGCATCCGCCACCGGTGCGCCATCTGTAGCAGAGAGCTTGGCATGAGTGTCAACAGGAGTCGCCGTGGGATGACACTCAGCCATACCGGCGCGCTGGAGCAGATCCACAGCGTACTGGCGCTGAGACAGGGAGAGGCCGTCAGCAGAACGCGTGACAGAGATCCCGAGGAAGTGATGAAGATCCCCGAGATCTGTCATGGCGAACTCGGAGTGAAGAAGCTCGGTGATGCGACGAAGAAGCGGGGTCGACGAGGCTGTTAGAATAATGTCGTCGACGTAGAGCAGCAAGTAGGCGATGTCGGCCCCCGCTTTGTAAACAAAGAGGGACGTATCGGAGGTCGAAGCAGTGAAGCCGGACCGCTGAATGAAGCCGGAGAACCGCTGGTGCCACGCCCGGGGCGCCTGCTTGAGTCCGTACAAGGACTTTAGCAGGAGACAGACATGGTCGGGAGCCGCCGGGTCGACGAAGCCGGGCGGCTGCTGGCAGTAGACGGTCTCGTTCAGATGGCCATGAAGAAAGGCATTCTTCACGTCCAGCTGATGTATCGGCCAGGAGCGAGAGGCGGCGATGCTGAGGACGACCCGGATGGTGGCCGGTTTGACAACCGGGCTGAACGTCTCGTCGTAGTCGATGCCGTACCGTTGCGAGAAGCCACGGACAACCCATCTGGCTTTATGACGAGCCAGAGAACCATCTGCATTATACTTGTGCTTGAAAACCCATTTGCCGGTGATGACGTTGGCGCGATGCGGACGAGGAACAAGACGCCAGGTGCCATTGTCCACAAGCGCCTTGTATTCTTCGGTCATCGCCGCACGCCAATGAGCATCGACGAGCGCGGCACGGACGGTTCCTGGCAGCGGAGAGGCCAGGTCGGAGGTCGAGGCGGCAAAGCCATACCGCTGCATGGGTGGCGGCAGGGAACCCGTCCGGGAACGAGTCTCCCGCACAGGAGGCTCTGGAGCCTGGAGCGCCGCTGCCTGCGGTACCGGAGGCAGCTGCTGCTGGGCCGGCGGTGCCTCCAACTGCGGCGGCGGCGCCTCCGGCTGCGGCTGAGGAGCCGGTGGCGGACGAGGACGACGAGTGTAGTGGATGCCGAACCGCTGCCGATCAGCTGCAACGACGGGAGCACCGGCCGGCGTAGGAGAAGCCGAGGAGGTAGACGTGGCCGACCGGGGCGGCAGGGGCAGCCTGTAGGCAGCACCGTGCCACAAGATGGCAGGGTCCAGCCCGACGGGGTCGCCGGCATCGTCTGTCGCAGACGAGGCAGGCGCAACCGAGGCCCGCGAGTGCCGAACGTCTGAGGTAGACGGGGCGGGCGCGGGAAGTATATCCTGTATCAAAAAATCAAGAGATTCCGGTCGTGGCTTGGAAGCCGCAAACGGAAAGTGAGTCTCATCAAAAACAACGTGGCGAGAGATGATGATCTTTCGAGTAGAAAGATCAAGACAACGGTAGCCCTTCTGAGAAGGAGGGTAACCGAGGAAGACACACGCTGCAGAGCGAGGAGACAATTTATGGGGAGTCGTGGCACTAAGGTTCGGATAGCACATGCAACCGAAAACTCGGAGAATGGAGTAGTCTGGCATTTTGCGATGGAGGAGATGATAGGGAATACCATTATGTATGGATGATGACGGCCGCCGGTTGACCAAGAACACAGCAGTGGACAGGGCTTCAACCCAATAGGATGGAGGCATGGCGGCATGAAACAGAAGTGTGCGAACAGTGTTGTTCAGTGTGCGAAGCATCCGCTCAGCTTTGCTGTTCTGGGCGGAGGTGTAGGGGCACGAGGTGCGAAGCAGGATGCCGCGGCTAGCTAGGAAGATAGCGGTGGCATTGTTGATGAACTCGGTGCCATTATCGGCCTGAAAACAGCGCACAGGAGAACTGAACTGTGTGTGAGCGTAAGCAACAAACTGGACAATATGTTCATGAACTTCAGATTTATGGTGAAGAGGAAACATCCAACAATAATGTGTATAATCATCAACTAGGACAAGATAAAATTTATAGCCAGAAATACTCAAAACTGGAGAGGTCCAGACATCACAGTGAACAAGTTCAAAAGGAGCAGATGTACTAGAAACCGAACTAGTAAATGGCAGCCTAGCGTGCTTGCCAAGCTGGCAGGCATGGCAAATGTGGCGAGCTGCTTTATTACACTGGATAGCTGATAGCTTATTTAGAGTGTTGACGATGGCGTGTGCGGGATGACCAAGGCGGGAGTGCCATAACTCTGGGGAGACGACGGCGACATGGCAGCGAGGTGGCATGCGATGTGGAACGGTGTAGAGATCCCCATTGCTATTGCACCGAAGGAGGACCGTCTTGGTCTGCAGATCCTTAACAGAAAAACCAGAGGCGTCAAACTCAATAGAACAGTTATTGTCGCGAGTAAGCTGTCGAACAGATAACAGATTACGAGTGAGTTGAGGAGCGACAAGAACATTATCAAGATGAAAAGGACGATCAGCTAGTTGAATAACAGAAGTGCCACGACTATGAATAGGAATTGATTGACCGTTGCCGACCATAATGGAGGACGGAGGCGACGGGAGATGGGAAAGTAAAATACCGTCATTGGAGGACATGTGAGATGTCGCTCCGCTGTCCATGACCCAGGGTGCAGACCCTCCCTGGATTGCCATCTGGTTAAGGGCAGCAATCAGGCCTGCCGAGTCCCAACCGCCCGGAGGGCCATAAGTCGGGGAACCACCGGCAGTGCTGAACTGCGGAGGCGCGAAGGCGGTGTGTGCCTGTGGAGGAGGTGCAGGTGGCGCACCCCACTGCAGCTGCTGCTGGGGAGGCCACGGAGCAGCCCAAGGGTTATAGCAAACCCAGGGCCCGGCCGGCTGACGCCCGCCAAAACTGCCGCCTTGCTGGTTGCGGCCACCGCCGCTATTGCCACCACCTTGCTGCTGTTGGCGCCCGCCGCCGTTGCCACCACGGCCGCCCTTGCCCTTGCCACCCTTGCCCTTGCCACCGCCCCCACGGTTGGGGGACGCAGAAGGGGTGGACTGGCAGGACGGCGATGTGCAGGAGGAGGTGGTGGAGGCGGCCAAAGCAGAAGCCGAGGCCGCCTTGCCCTCGGTGCCAAGACGGAGCTCCTTGACGCGGAGCATGTTGGTGGCTGACTTGAAGTCCGGGAGCGGCGACGTGTTGGAGATGATGTCGGCGGTGTTGGCGAAGCGGGGGTTAAGGCCACGCAGAAGGTTGAGCACGAGCTGTGCAGGGGAGATGGTGTGACCGACCTCCCGGAGGGCATCAGCGGTGCGCTTCATCTGCTGGGCGTAGGCGTCGACGGAGAGGTCGCCCTGGAACAGGTTGTGGAACTCCTGCTCGAGGACGACGGCGCGGGACTCCTTGTTCGCCTGGAACAAGGCCTCGATGGAGACCCACAGAGCGCGGGCATCCTGGGCAGGCTCCATGGCGAGGTCGAGGACGGCGTCGTCGACGGAGCCGTACATCCAGCCGCGGATGCAGGCGTCAGGCTGAGACCAGAGGGGGTCAGTCGGGCGCGCAGCCGTTGTGCCATCGATGTGGCCGAGCAGCCCGTACTTGCCGCAGAGGGCGGTGAAAAACGCCGTCCACTTGGAGTAGTTCGGGCGCTCGAGGCTGAGCGCGATGGGGACATGCTGCTTCACGTTGACGGCGGCGTAGGCGGCGAAGAGAGGAGCAGCAACGGAGTCACCCATGGCGCCAGATGACTGGTGGGTGAGGGCACCAGTGGTGAAGGAGGAACTCGACGACGACGTCATGGAGTCCGATCCTGGATAGGCGCGGCCTGGACGGCGGCGGCGCGAGGTGAAGCCTGGCTGGCGGCGGCTGTGCGCGGCCTAGGGTAGGCGGCGGCTGTGCGCGACCTAGGGTAGGCGGCGGCTGTGCGCGACCCGGCTGGCGGCGGCTGTGCGCGGCCTAGGGTAGGCGGCGGCTGGGCACGGCCTAGGGTAGGCGGCGGCGCCTGGCTGGTGACGGCGTGGCGCACGTTCTCAGGGAGAACGCACGGGCAGAGGGGAAACGAAGCGGAAGATTAGGATCGTAATTAGGGATGATACCATGTAGAGAAACACCGCACACCCTAATCAGGGGGGGTGACCTTCATTATATAGCCTGAAAGGCTAGGGTTACAATATACAAGGCCCATGGGCCGTACGTCCAATATGGACTGTTACAATACATTCTAACAATAAGTTTAAGAAAAGGTTATGTAAGAAAATAAAGAGAAAACCAGCTATATGTTTACAACTTAACCTTTATGATACATTAACTAGTGTGGGATTTGAACACAGCATGTTTTCAGGAAAAGTTATATTTTAAATGATCCACAAAATAACTGCAGAAAACAATTATCTGAACTGGAGAACTTTCTTCCATGGACTAAAATATTAGCAAATAGCAGTTCTCCATGGGCTAGGCGGCTAGCCCAGCATGACTACATACAAATAGATGATAAAAGAGTAAGTATCAGATACACAAGAGTACATTGACACACATGAGCACAAACTCAATCTCACTCAAATTCAATCAGAATAGCTCAGGTGGGAGGTACAGATCTCTTCATCCCTCTATGATCCACTTAAAAGGTGAACAAGGGGGTGCAGGGATTCCCACCTCTCACATGCGTCATTCAGGCTAGATAAAGAGGGGTGAGATTAAGTTTGTGCACATGTGCGCCAATACACTATTGCGCACCTGATACTTCCTCGATGATGAAAATGGGAAATGATACCAAGCAAACCTACTTGAAATCCACAAAAGGAAAAGCAGGTAAACTTTAATTAACTATGGTAAGAATACCTCTGTTATGACCGGCAAGGTGTACAAGCGCCGGCAGCGTGGCTGAACGTGGTCACCATGGGCAGAATTGTCGTTGTGATCAAGTTATCTAGAGTCCTATAGTTTGTTATCAGGAGTCTTAGAGTCAGGGAGAGTTATCTCTTAGTTTGTTATTCGGTTAAGATAGATTGAGTTGGTTGTATAAGTATTGGACACTTGAGAATTGAAGGGATTAGCCAGGGTTGAGATTATATCTCCCTCTTGCTCTTGGCAAGATAGCTACGTACTGCCCTAATTCCCCCTCGCTTCCATCGTCTTGGTCCAGCGCCGAAGCACGGCGCCACCCGTACGCCGCCGTGCCTTCAAGCCTCGACCTCCTCTCACGCACCGCTACAATCTACGATCCCTAAGCGCTAACACTTTGGTATCAGAGACCATGTCGGCGTCGCTGCCCACCTCCGGCGTCCCAGCCACCACGGACGCTTCCTCCGCACCGGCGCTGCCCATCATCCCATCTGCTCCACCCGCCACCACCGCCGCCCTGGGCACCTCCGCCTTTGCACCGCAAGTTCCGAACCGACCAACGCTCAATGACACCCTCGCGGCCCTCGTTTCGGCGATCCAGGGCATGCAGCTGCAGATTGGAGACATCTCCGTTCGCCTTGCGGCTGTCGAAGCACGTACGTCCACCTCAGCACCGCTGCTGCTGCCGAGTTCCACGTCGCTGCAGTTGCCGTACTCGGCACCGCTGCAGCTGCAATATGGCCTCCCCGGGTACAGGGGCATCCCGGCGCTGCCGGCGACCGGCCCGGCCGTCTCGGAGGTGCTTCCATCGCCGGCGGCATCGCCATCTGCATTGGCGGGCACCTCTTTTGTGCCGTCCACCGGAGTCGCACCGACACAGCCGCCGCAGACGGGTTTGCCTATCCACCAGATTCCGTTTCCGCATTCGCCGTCGCCGCTGCTGTCCCTGTCCTCCATCATGAACGGGCCAGCGTTCACCGCCACCATGCATGAGCCGCCTCCCCGTACTCACGTTCCTCCGCAGGCCGAGGGCGCTGGCGTGCCGCGGTTCCACAAGCTGTTGTTTCCGACATACGACGGCAAAGAAGATCCTCTGGGATGGTTGAATCGCTGCGAGAGTTTCTTCCGCGGCCAGCTCACCCGCGAAGCCGACAAGACGTGGCTGGCCTCCTTCCATATGACGGGCACGGCACAGCAGTGGTACGTCGTGCTAGAGCGCGACCAGGGCATGCCGTCTTGGGAGCAGTTCAGACAGCTGTGTCACCAACGCTTCGGTCCGGCTCTATCCACCAATCACCTGGCAGACCTGGCGCGACTTCCGTTCACCTCTACTGTGGATGCATATATGGAGGCGTTCCAGGAGCGAATGGCGCACGCGGGCCGTCTGCTGCCGCTGCAGCAGGCTCAATTGTTTACTGGTGGCCTTCTAGCGCATATTAGGGTCGATGTGGAGTTGCACGATCCGCAGGACCTACATCGGGCAATGAGGCTGGCGCGCGCCTATGAACGCCGCAATACGGCGCCACTGGCACTCCCCGCGCCTCCTGGGCGGCTGCCTCGACGTCTTGTCGTGGGCCAAGCTGTGTTGCCCGCGCCCTCTGGCGCACAATCTTCAGCACGGGGGGCTGCATCCACATCCCTCAGACCGTTCAAGTATCTCCTGCAGAGATGGCGGAGCGCCGTAAGCAAGGCCTCTGTTATAACTGCGATGAGCCGTACGTGCAAGGGCACAAGTGTGCACGGCTATTCTATCTGGAGGCTGCTGATTATATCGTGGAAGAGCCAGATGATGACAACGTGGAGGAGCCAGCAGCCGACGCGGCCAACACGGAGTTTGATTCGGAGAAGCCGATGATCTCGCTCGCGGCGATAGCGGGCGTTCGAACTGAAGATACTATGCAGGTCTACGTTCAGCTTGGCAATCATCAATTCGTGGCCTTGCTGGACTCAGGGTCTACTCATAATTTTGTGCGGGGAGATGTCGCGCGCCGCGTAGTTTGTTATTCGGTTAAGATAGATTGAGTTGGTTGTATAAGTATTGGACACTTGAGAATTGAAGGGATTAGCCAGGGTTGAGATTATATCTCCCTCTTGCTCTTGGCAAGATAGCTACGTACTGCCCTAATTCCCCCTCGCTTCCATCGTCTTGGTCCAGCGCCGAAGCACGGCGCCACCCGTACGCCGCCGTGCCTTCAAGCCTCGACCTCCTCTCACGCACCGCTACAATCTACGATCCCTAAGCGCTAACAACCTCCCGCTCAGTTTTCCAAATATAGTTAAAATTTCAATTTGAAAAAAAAACAACCATCTCAGCGTACGCCAAAAAGCAGCAGCTACTACAATTGATCTCTCTGTTGCTTGAATTCTGAGGGATAATAGCACCAATCAATGATACATTTATTCCTAAAGAATCTTTTATACTAATTTGGTGCTATACCTAAATCTAGAGCCAGATAGATGCAGAGATATCAATATCAAAAACCTGGCAAGCAAGAAGAAAAGGCAAAGAGCAAATCAGTTTGGATCGTAAGTCTAGTAACTGTCAGCTCAACACAAAGTGGACAGCTAGAGCCTATAGTACTCAGTACCCACTACAAAATAAAGACAAACCTGCGCCAAGAAAAAAAAATCTATACACAAGGTGCTAATATAGTTTCAAAGAACAATTGTATCACTTGGCATCTGGTCAAATTTATATGCCTAGTTCAAAATAGAAGCTTCTAGGTGTAATTAAATTAAAGAAGTGTGAATTATAAAAGATGAGCAGTATCAGAACATGTACAGAAGTTCATCAATTTGAACATTTTGAGTTTAGAACAGTTAGGTTCATAACAGTAGACTAATCAAATATATTACGAATTAACAGAACAACATTAAACTAGCATATATATGTACAGTAAAATGTGTCACTTCAAATATGAGCATGTGACACTGAATATGCAAGAAAATGAGCAGTTGACACCCAATATCCACTGTTTTGGACTATATATGCAAGGAAAAACATAAATAACTATGCTATATGCCATTCATGTGGACAACCATTTACAATTTATCTAGGGAATATCTTTAATCCTTACCCTAAAAAAATGTTTCTGTAACCAACAGTACTTTCTAATAAGTTGGGAAAACTACTGTGTCATTTTAAGATCACAGTAGTAAAATCCTTATCACATTAAATCATGCGAACGTAGACTCTAGTCGAACCATAGTTACTTTTATTCAGTACGTTAGATTATATAGCAATTATAAGCACTACTTAATTTTACATACAAGCCAACAACAGAGGCTATTCTTTCATGTGCCCTAGTCAGAACAACCAAGCAAGTCACCACCACGACTACACATTTATTCTTACCCATGTTCCGTGCAAAGAACTAGAGGACGAAGCCAATGAGTTACATTTTCGCTAGTGTATATATAAACTTATACAAAGGCATAAGGTATCACATTGGTCTTCCGAATTCCAATTTTTTTAAAAAGCTTATGCAGCTAGAAAAAGGGTTAAATATTAAGATTCATGGGTGAGCAAAATACAATACGTGAGCCAGAAGATGAATTTGGCTTGCTCATGTGAGCTTAACAACCAGAAACATTAGCATCCACTGTAAGTTAGACAAGAAAGTTACACCCAAAAGCTTTCTAGAAAAAGCAAGGAACTAATTAAGCTAGTTCCATAAAGGACATGATTTTTTTCTCTGCGCACTCGGTAGTTATAGTGGTTTGCAAATCCAAAAAAAGGTTATCTGATTTTGAAGAATTCACCAAAGTTATTGGACATTAAATGCAAATGATTGCTGCGTTAATGCAGAATATACCTGGCCTATAGATGCTACGTTCTGGGTGATTGTGCAGCATCAGAACCATCTGCTGATGAACTATCTGAGTCCGTATCTGCAAATGTTTCTTAAGGTAAATACATGTGTTCTCCAAATACTTCCAAACCAAACGATTATAAAAGAAAAGTACAGAATCCAAAAGTTTTCTTGTTACAATATCTTAAAATAAGAGAACATTTACCACTAGAGGATGACCCCGAGTCACTGCTAGAGCTTCCAGAACTACTTGATCTACCAGCATTCTCTCCCTTCTGATCTTCCAAATGACCAGGTGATGATTCACCCACAGATCTCTCATTGTCATCTGTAGTTGAGTAAAGTTAGTTGGTTTTTCACAGTGATAATGGATTGTAATAAAAAGCGACTGTTGCATTACAAGAATGACTATAATGATACATTTGTTCTTTTCTTAAACAGAAAATGACAAATATAGCAATCATAACAATGGTCTAAAGACACACTACTGGCCCACCTGCTGCATTGTCCTTAGGTGGCTCAACATCAACTGCTTCTGGTTCTAGAATCTGTAACGGAAAGACAACAGTAAGAACCGCACGTGCTATATTCCATAAAATTTAGTGATGGCACTGAATACTATCAACCATAATCATACCGGCTCTTGTACTGCAGGAATTTGATCCTGATCTGCCTCGTCCTGCCTCACATGTTCTACCTTCTCCGGCTCCTGATCAGGATCAGCTTCATCCGGCCTTACCGCAGAAAGCTCAAGCTCAGCCTTCCGCTTATTCTTAGTTATACTCTTCCTATAGTTTGTCACAAATCTATCAAGCTCCCATAATGTTTCAACATCAAAGCTATCGATATCAACCTCAATCTCATCGTCATGCTGGCTGAGTGACAAGTTCCTCTTCTTTATGATCTGAACAACATTGTCTAGCTTCTCCGGAGGCAAATCCTGGAGGTTATTGCTAAGCCGCTGCTTCTCCCAAAATGTCATATCCCTCTTATTGGGCTCCCTTGCCTTGGGCTTCTTTAAAACTGGGGGCCTGCCGGTGTGTGTCTTCGGGGTAGCCTCCATCCCTGCAGCATGAACTGTTGAATCCGACCTCTCTAATACCCTAGAATTATCTATCTCCTTTGGCTTCCTGGATGCTGCTGAGGATGGTGTCGGAGGCTGTGGTGATAGCTGAGCTACTTCAGCCTCAATCTCCGGCCACTTCTCCTCAAACATGTTCAGCAGCTGCTCGGCCATGAAGTGCACATCCTGCCCCTTGGGGTTGTACGTCATGGCATTCTGGAACGTCAGACGCACATCACCTGCGAATTCCCGTGGTGACTTGTACTGTCCGGCCCCTAGCTTTGACTTGACTGTGCCGAGGTCCATGGGCTTGGTGATGATTGTATGGTAGTCGTGCAGGCCGAGCGCGCTCGCATCTACCGGCTTGTTGAACACCCAGCTGTGCTTGTGCTTCATCAGCCTCTGGAGCAGCGCGGAGCAGGTCTTGAACACGGGCGCGTAGAGCTTGCGCCGCGCCTCCGCCGAGAGGTGCGGGTGCGGGGCTCCCCCGCCCTTCTTGGACTTGTGCTTGGACGCCGGCGGGTGCGGCGGGAGCGGCGTGGAGGGGTCGGTGGCGGAGAGCGCCGAGGAGGGGGCGGGAGCCGAGAGGGAGCTCAGGCGCTTGGCGGCGGCGCGCACCTGGGAGAGCTCGGCGGAGAGGCGGCGGCGCAGCTCCCGCCTCCCGGCGGGCGTGGAGGGCAGCGAGAAAGTGACGGTGGGGAGGAGCGGGCCGTTGTGGGCGTCGAAGGAGGGGACGCTGGGGGGAGCCTTGGAGCTGGCGTGAGATTTGCGCGAGTAGGGTTTGCCGGACGGCGAGGGCGGCCCGGAGGCCATTCTAGGCGGGTCAACGGCTGCGGCGGATCGAAGACGGCGGCGGATCGGAGGCGGGGATTTGGGGATTTGGGGGCGGAGGCGGCGGAACAGGGAGGGGGGTCGGTGTGGTGGTGGGTGGTGGGGGCAAGGCAGGCAGCTGCTAGTACTGTGCAAGTGCAGGAGAGAGAGAGGATCAATATTTTCCTTTTCCTTGCTCTGTTCTGCCCCTCTTTTGTTCCTCTCCTTTCCATTGCTGGTAAAAAATTATTTTGATCCTGATTCCTTTTATTTGAACCTAGTATAACATTATACCCTCCCGGATTCAGTATACAAGTCGATAAGGACATCTTCAATAGGGTCTATACATTGAAGCTTTGGCTAGGAATTTCTTCTATAGACTATATATGACATTTTAGGAAATAAATAGATATTTTAAGTGAATTCAGTTGCATCTGTTGTACCACATTGTCAATATATGTAATAACTTTTCTAATGTTAGCAGTCAAAAAAAAGTTTAGCTTTCATGAATCCTAAAATAATACATATTTGGGCCAGAGATGACGTATAAGAACAAAGATTTGTTCTAAGTTATATATGCTCTTTTCGTTTTAAGTTGTAAGTCATTCTTGTTTTAGTTTTTATTATGTATCTAAACATAATGTATAGCTAGGAATGTGCCAAAACTCTATACATAAAAAAGTCAGAAATAACTTACGATTTAGGCTGAAGGGATAACATTTTTGACGAGCGTGTACAACCGATTTTGAAACATCAAAGACGAAAACACTCTTGTTAATCATGACATGGTTGCGAGAATCAATTACTTACGATAAAAGTTAGGTACTAACTGAATAGGTTTACGCCAAATGTTACACCGTTTTCACTAAAAAAAACTAATGCATTTAAAGAAAATGCTATTGATACAATAACGCATCACTCAACCTGTGTGCTAGCGTGCCACCACACCCCTGTGTCTATCACTAACACGCACGTTTCCCCTAAAAAAACTAACGCACATGTGATCTTTCTACTACCCTAGGGGACTCTTCCAAGCCATAATAATGCTATAATAACGAAAGAGCTTTGCGACAAAAATATCGAAACTAGTGTTCAATACCTCTAAGAGTTTCTTAACATGTATCCAAATGATATAATAGTATATAAGAGAAAATAGTGCTATGTATGCTTTCGTTCATTAGAAACTGGATGAGAGGTGTCTAAATCTAGATGTAATGTTTGGAAATTCTATTGTTGTTTCATCGACATTTTATCCTCTCTGTTTTTTGTTTTGAAAAACATATGCACCTCATCTTCTCTCTCTTTAAAAAATTGCCACACTATGGCTCTGTTCGCTTGAGCTTATCAGCTAAAATCAATCAGTCATAGAATAGTGTTTTCTCTCACAATAAATCAGTATCAGCTAAAAAAACAGCTAGCCAAACAGTACATTTCATCCTCACATGTATAAAACTTCCACACATTTCAAACCAAACCAAAAAGTGGTCAAGGGAACTGAATAAATCACTGCGGGTATGGCTACATGTGAATCTCGAACAACAACTGTTATCTTTTTGGAAAAGATTTTCTTTTCGTTGTTTCTGAAAAGAATAACAAGAGTTGGATTGGATCGCTGTTGAGATCTACAAGTGAGGGACTCAGGATAACGACGTGCCTGCTGGAGGCTAGTCAATTTGTAAGGGCCTGTTTAGATAAAAAAAAGAGCCAAAAATTTTTGCATAGTAACTGTCACATCGAATTTTTGGACGTATGCATGTAGCATTAAATGTAGGTAAAAAAATAACTAATTTCACAGTTTATCTGTAAATGTCGAGATGAATCTTTTGAGCCTAGTTAGTCCATGATTAGACAAATTTTACCAAATAACAACGAAAAGTGCTACAGGAACTTTTCCCTAAAAATTTTCACATCTAAACACGCCCTAAATTCGTCATGAATTAATTAGACTCAAAATATTCGTCTCGCAAAGTACAACAAAACTGTGCAATTAGTTTTTGATTTCATCTACATTTAGTACTTCATGCATTTGCCGACATTTTGATGTGATGGAGAATCTCTTTTTTGCATTGTAGAATTTGGGGGAGAAATTGGGAACTAAACAAGGCCTTAGATCCAGAATATGGTGCCCCGATTCAGGCACTGTAGCTACAGTGTCTGTGTCGCGACACTTTAGCAAATTTTGTTTTTTAGTGTAAAAAATTATTCAAAAATTGATTAATTAGACTTAAAATGTTCGTCTCGTAAAGTATAACAAAACTGTGTAATTAGTTTTTGATTTCATCTACATTTAGTATTCCATACATTTACTGGTATTTTGATGTGATGGGAAATCTCCTTCTTGCATAGCGAAATTTAGAGGAAGAATTTGGGATCTATGCAAGGGCCAGAAGTGAAGCGCCCCGTGCGCACTGCTCGCAGTCCAGCTCTCGGATCTCGCGGCGGAAGTCGTCGGCCCAGTACTCCAGTCACAGTCAGCGAGCGAACGAGCCCTCGCGGCAGATTCCCCGATCCGAGCAAAGCAACCCGACATGAGGCCGCGGCTGGTGCTCTTCGGCGACTCCATCACCGAGCAGTCCTTCGCGTCCGGCGGATGGGGCGCCGCGCTCACCGACCGCTTCGCCCGCCAGGTACGTGCCGTGCGCGCTCCTCCATGGGCCCTGGGGCCGCCGGCGCCGGCGCCGGTCACACGTGATGGTTGAGCGTGGGCGTGGCCTTGGTGTGGCGAATTCCTGATCTGGCTGCGTCTGGGCCTTTTGGTCAGGCGGACGTCGTGCTGCGCGGGCTCAGCGGCTACAACACGCGGTGGGCGCTTAAGGTGCTGCCGCGTGCCATGGAGGGCGCGGACCCGGCGGCGGTGACCGTCTTCTTCGGCGCCAACGACGCCTCGCTGCCCGACCAGGTGCAGGCGCACCAGCACGTGCCGCTCCAGGAGTACCAGAGCAACCTCCGCGCCATCTGCGCCTACTTCAAGGTTATTTTTGTTATATCTATATAAGTTGTGGCCTAGTACGCTTCGTGCGAATCTCCGACTCGGATATGTTGGATTCCTCATTCATCTATCTGTCGTTTGGTTCTTCGATCGCAGGAGCGATGGCCCTCCACTGCTATCATACTCATCACTCCCCCACCGATTTATGAACCAGCGAGAATCCGGTAAACAAATAGATCCACTCTGAAGATACTACAAAAGTACAAATCAAATCAATCCACCGATATCACACTTTATTCGCTCTACTGATCTTAGCTTTCTGAGGGGAATCTGGTGGCCGATCATAGCACAATCAAGTCATTGGTTGGGTGCCTTGCACATGCTGGCCCCCATCTTGTTTTCCTTTTGCTGCGACGCATATATGCCATTCCTGCTTTGCGGTCATGGCATGCAAGTACTAGTATTGTTTAGTTGGTGAAAAAGTTTGGGTTCGGTTATTGTAGCACTTTTCGTTTTATTTAGCAATTTGTGTCCAATCATAGACTAATTAGGCTCAAAAGATTTGTCTCGTGATTTACAACTAAACTGTGTAATTAGTTTTTTCTTTCGTCTACATTTAGTACTCCATGCATGTGCCGCAAGATTCGATGTGACGGGTACTGTGCAAACTTTTTTGGGTTGCATGGGCAACTAAACAGGCCCATAAAGTTTTCAGCAGTTTGCCAGTTAGGCCGTGTTTAGATGGCCAAATAGGGGCCAGCCGAATCACTGTACCCTACTGTAGTAATTTTGTTTTTATTTGCTAATAATTATCCAAACATTGATTAATTAGGCTTCAAATATTTGTCTCGCAAAGTACAACAAAACTGTGCAATTAGTTTTTGATTTCATCTACATTTAGTACTCCATATATATGCCGGCATTTTGATGTGATGGGGAATCTTCTTTTTGCATAGTAGAATTTGAGGATGAATTTGGGAAACTAAACAGGCCCTTAGAAAGTGAATTGCATCCATGCACACTGCTGCTTTCAGTAAGTCAGAAAAGTTGTCAGCATTTAGATCGTGTTTAATCCAGGGGCTATAAAGTTTTCGGGGGTACTGTAGCACATGTGTAACTATAGCAATTAGTATCTAATCATAGACTAATTAGGCTTAAAAGATTCATCTCGTAAAATACATGCAAACTGTATAATTAGTTGTTTTTTTAATCTATATT
Source organism: Saccharum hybrid cultivar R570 (assembly GCA_038087645.1). NCBI lineage: Eukaryota > Viridiplantae > Streptophyta > Magnoliopsida > Poales > Poaceae > Saccharum > Saccharum hybrid cultivar. The sequence goes on from JAQSUU010000090.1 coordinate 41,942, forward strand.
TAATGTTTCTAAATATTCGATGGGGTGGGGCGTAAAGTTTTGCGTGGGAACTAAACACCCCCGATACTGCTGCTCATCACTCTGCCACCGTTCTACGAACCTGCGATAGTCGGTAAAGGGAGAAACCACTCTGTCTATCTACTGTGCATAACTTTATGAAGAGACCAGAAGATGCCTTTATGCTGATCACCATATCGCCATTTTAGTTGCTATGCACATTGACATTCATGTTGCTTCTCATAACAATATATGTCACTATGTCATAGCCTTCTGTTTGTATATGCTCGTAACATTGATGCACATGTCTCGCTGGAGGAAAAAACAGGAAATACTGAATTACACAAGGGGCAAGCCCATAGTAGCAGTTTTATTGAGTAATAAAGTTTAAACAAAGTGTCCGAGATCATTGTACGTATTGAGAGAGTTAGCATGCTTATTTTGGACCTCCAAGCAAGAGTGTTTTTTGCATGTTTTTTTTTACAAAGGGGGGCAGACCTAGTGCCAGAGGCTCCCACACGAGTGGGGTCTGGGGAAGAGAATAACCGAAGCAAAGTCTTACCCCCGCAGAAATTCTGCAGAGAGACGGCTTCGAACTCAGGACCCGGTGACTCGGCGAGCTAGCACTCACTAACTGCACCAGGCCTGCCCTTTGCATGTTTTTTTTATAGCCGCACATTTTTTTTCCTAGAGTCCATGAGATAGGATTCCTTGAATGCTGCCTGTTTTCCATTCAATTTTTGCAGTAATCCAAATACCTGGCCTGATCTAATGATTTCTTCAAGCATCGAGTGCAAATAGGTCCAGCAATACGATTTCCTTGCCTGACCTAATGACTTCTTCAAGCATCCAGTGCAAGTTGCACTTTTCACTAAAGTAATTTTTGTTCAAGAAAAAAAAAACTAAAGTAGTTTTGAAGCCAGCCACACTGATTGCCCTTGGCTCCTTATGCAGAGACATGTATGGAGAAGACGACCCTTCACGCCAACCAGAAAGAAGCAATGAGGCTGCTGGCGCTTATGCACAGGCATGCATAGCCGTTGCCACAGAATTGAATCATCCAGCTATTGACATCTGGACGAAGATGCAGGAATTTCCAGATTGGCAAACATCTGCATTGAGGTAAGCATATATTTCAATTACCTCTGTGACCAATGCAAGATCCAGATGCGTTAAATGAGCAGTAGTAATTACTTATTAGCAGCTTCCTACCTCGCTGGTTCTGGAATAGTCGATCAGATACTGGTTTAGTTGCACGTAAAAGCTTGTCAACAATGGTAGGTTGTTACCTACTCCGATCTGAAATATGAAATTTGGAGTTGAGTGAAGATGTCGTATTTTCATAGGTACATCAGACATCAGAGACAATAAGAAAAAGGATAGATAGAAGGTTGTTGGACGTATTCTCTGTCTTGCAGATTATGTGTCCCAGTGCTATAGTTCAAGCACCATGACCTCAAACTGGTAGTAGGGCCAAGTAACATTTGTGATGCATGACTTTGTTTTTCTAGAGCTTCTGCTGTGTCAAATAAAATTATGTATCTTCAGACGGGTTGAACACGCATAATTACTCATCTGTGTGTCTAGTTCTTAAACCGTTTACATCTCTTTCCCACATCGTAGCATTGTGCACTGAATATTTCCACATCATAAGGAACTTATGCATATTTTTTATTTTCTGCTGGCTGTTGCTACGACTTGCTAGATCAGTAGGCTTTGTTCTTGGAACACTGTTGGGAAATTCGTAGAAGGAAACTTCCAGAATGTAGTTCAACTGATTTTCCTTCAGAGTGATGTTGTGTACCCGGTAGCATGTGGGACGATCACTAATGGGCCAGTACACTACTACTTTTAGCTTCCTCCATCGTAGTCGTAGTCTTCAGGCACTGGTGTTTTTGTATTTGTAACGAATGCTGTGTTTCTAATATTTTTCCCTGGAAAATTACTGTGGTTCTAAATTGGTAACAAATGCATTATAACAGTCCTGATTAGTGTAAGCCTGGGATAACATTTTGATACTACCACCATGCAGCGACGGGCTCCACTTCACGCCGGCAGGAAACAAGATCCTGTTCGACGAGGTGGTGAAGACGCTGGCGAGCATCGGTTTCAGCCAGAACAGGCTCCCGTCCGACTTCCCCCTGTTCCACGAGATCGACCGCAAGGACCCCATGAAAGCCTTCGGAGCTTGAAGACGACGCCACTGCGCACGATTGGATCAGCGATGTTTTGCTCGATCGTGTCAAGTGACGTGCTCCACTCGGTGTGTGGTGCTGCGTGTGCGACTTTTCCTTGTGGAGATAGATGTTTTTTCATTCCCCTTGTGAGTACATTATTAGTATGCATAAAGGACTGCTGTGGCCATTGCAGGAACAGTGAGGTTTAATAAATGGCATTTTTTCAGTACCGTATCATATTAGATCATATTAGATATTATTAGGTCATATTAGATATGATCATATCATATCATATTAGACATATTAGATTAGATTAGATATTATAGTTTCTGAGCCCCTTAGAAACAGTGCTCTGTGAACAGTGTTTTTTCTTTCCCCCCTTTTTTTTGCTTTCTTTCCTTTCCAAATTTTTCCGCGCATAATTTTTTCCTCTTTTTTGCTCTAGGTGCACTAGGTCCTTGTTTTCAAAATTTTTAACTGTAATTTTTTAAAGTTTTCCTTTCCTCCGGGTGGGCTTGCGGCAATGCGCAGGCCCCCTCTAGTAATTTATGTGCGTCTGCACGCCCGGAGAGTATTTATGTCTGGGGGTGGCAGCACTGTCACGCTGGCCTGGCCTTGCAGCCTGTTTAGTTCCCACCTAAAAACTTTTCATCCCATCACATCGAATGTATGGACACATGCATGAAGCATTAAATGTAGATAAAAAAAATTAATTGCACAGTTTGCAGGAAAACCGTGAGACAAATCTTTTAAGCCTAATTAGTCTATGATTAGCCATAATTGCTACAGTAACACACATGTGATAATGACAGATTAATTAGTCTTAATAAATTCGTCTCGCGGTTTCCAGACGAGTTATGTAATTAGTTTTTTTTTATTAGTATCCGAACACCCCTTCGGACGTCTCATAAAATATCCGATGTGATACCCAGAAACTTTTGATCTAGGAACTACACAAGGCATAAATTGTTTGTCAACAAAAGCAGCCAGGTTCAGGGACTGCGTAATCTGGGAAATTTGTGGGCAGGCTAGATTTCGTGATAGCGCCGTGTCCAATGCTCGTTCCTAATATAATAGTCCAATACTCGTTATAGGGACATTGTGGTTTCAACAAATGTCACTATGTAACAGTTAAACGTCTGTCTTGGATGGAGCCGTCTGATGATGAGCTGACGTGCGAAAAAAAAAAGAAGGGCTCAAAGATTTGGGGCCACTGAGCGGAGGCCCATGTGATGTGAGCAGAAAGAGCTGGTTGATCAGAATCAGAAAAAAAAAAGGAAAAAAAACTAGCCAGGCGCGGTCCGGCGTCGTCACTGTTTGGGCCCTTTAGTTCCTGTATAGATATGGGCCGATTGCCGATTAGCCTGGGTCTGGGCGCCTGGCTTGATTTCACCGGAGGACGAGTGGCTAGCAGTAGAGGTTTTTTTTTTGCAAATAGGGTAGTATAGATACAGTGTAGTGCGTACAGTGAGAAAACCACCCGGTGAGCAGGCAGCGTATATCATCATCCTCGGGATGGGAGTCCGCTACGACGACATCCTCCACGTCTCTGCCTCAAGATGCAGAATTTAGCACACCAAGACCCTCTCTCTCTCTTTCACGCAGAAAACCACGCCACGGCTGTGCGTGCCTGTGCGCCTGCTGCTACTGTGGCTGTTGCGGGGCCCACAGCGCAGGCCCAGCCCCCCAGCCCGCGTGGGTTACTGATCCCTAGCTACGGCTGCCTAGGCTGGTTAATCAAGTGCCAACCAGATTGGATTACATAAACAAAGCCGCCCATGTGTACGGCAAAGATCTGCTGCTGCGAGGCGAGGCGGCGACCACAATCCACAGCGGAGGCTGACCTGACACGTGGCCGCCGCGAGACCGAGGATTGCGCATGCGACGACCACGACCCCACCTGCACGCCTGCGCCTGCCTTCTTTTGCCTTTCCCTTGTTTCTGCTGCTCCTCCCCACCCCACCCATCGTCGATCCTTTTCGTTGCCCGCGCGGCCTGCGCCTGCCCGGCCTTGTTTGGATCACGCCTTGGGAGCCTTGCCTGGGCCAGGCAACGTCGGTGGGCAGGGCGAAGGTACACTATCCGTAGGGGTGCAAATGCACCACCTCAAATTTGAAAAAAAAAAGTTTTGACTTAAATTTCACCATATATGCACCATCCCTGAAACAAACATATGCACTCACAAGGTAAGTGCATCACCCTTCAATTTGCTCTAGCTTCGTCATTCGGTGGGGAGCCATCCAAACACGCCCAGCGTGCGTGTGCCGCGCCGGCCTCTTCCTCGTCTTATCCCTCAGCTAGCTCCTACATTATTAAAATAGCTAGCTCGTTTTATATTTAATTCAATAAAAAAAGAGAGTGGTAAGAGCAGCTGCAATGCTGGTGTGTTAGATGTGCTGGAAAGAGAGAAAATGTTAGAGAGGAGTACAAGTGACAACATGTTGGAGTGGATAGTGCTAGCACCAGTTTCTCAAGTTAGCACCTGTTGCGCTTGCTCTAGGTTAAGCTCTTTATGAAGTGCTAATCTTGCACAATTTTTTTTATCATTTATGCGTCTAGGCACATACATTTCTTTATACTAGTATGTTCTATTTTTATTTTTTTAAAAAAAATATGAGATAAACTCACACACTTTCATATGATTTATGTTAAGTTATGCTCTCTCTGCTGCTGCTTTTATTATTACTCTACCATAGTCTGTGCTAGTATTATTACTACTCTATCCATAAAAAGTACAATTCTAGATTTAATGAGTTAGAACTAACTTATATTTATATAAAAAAAGTACTATACATATTTATGTCTTTAAATATAGAATATAAAATGTGTTTTATTATGAACTCAATTATACGTATTTCATATGATAAGTCTCATTATATTTTTTATATAACTTTGGAGAATTAAGAAGGTCCAACTGAACATTGTTCTAGATTTGTGTAGTTTCGGAGACGGAGGTATTATTTAACAGGGGTGAATTCAGCTACATTTTTGTTAGGAGTGAAACAACTATGGTTAAAATTTTACCTTATGTATGCATTCCTATGGCATTACTCTATACGCCCACAAGACAAAACGTATCTCATCTAATTTAGCTTTGCCACTGGTATTTACTAGTAAAGTGCTTTGTGATTCGCTAATAAGGCATATGATACACACCGTACTGGCCGGTGGTACGGTACCTGCTACTGTATTTTTTTCAAGGACCTGTGAAGCTGAGCTGCACCACCGCTGCAGCACAGTACTCGTACATACGCGCAGCCCTGCGCCGCACTGCAAGGCTGGTGTAGCCCGAATAGTACTAGACCTGCGCTGGTAGTAGGTGTGATAGCATAGTGTGGGCGTGCACTGACGCAGCACGCGCAGTTTATGTTCATGCGTCATCAGGAACGAGTACACCGTACAATATATACTGTACATACTACCGTCGAGCCCAGCTGCGGTGAATGCACACAGTAATAATTTAGAGCCACAGTAATTTAGAATATATCAGGACGGAGTACTATACTACTCTAGAGCATCCTGCCAATGTTGATGCAATCGTGAGCCCTGTCCACACGCTTATTTTGTTTTGTCATCATCATAAATAATGTTACCACTATTGTATATTGTCACAAAATTTGAGATTCAAACTCGTATAGAAAAAATTCATATGAAAGGAACAAATTCCACGTGCGACAAAATTTCCTGAAGTTTGTCCTCCGGTGCATATATAAATCTGGAATTAGTTACTTTCCAATGAATTTTGTAAAAATATATCCCACCGATGTCCAAATACGTACGACGTGTCTTTCTGGCGCGATCCATGCATGGGCACACAGAGAAAGAGCGAGAAAAATGCATGTGCAGTGAGTGTAATATAGTGTATGTGCATGCTGCTGCAGCAGCGGCCCACCCACGAGCTGACGCGCGAGTAGCGAGTGGTTGATGCAGCTAGATGTTGTAGGTACGTACACGGCTGCCATGCGGCGACGCGAGCTACAGTTATCCACTGATGGAGGTTGTAGTACTACTGTACTCCTACTCCACAACTGTAAGTACTGTTCTCACGTACTCGTACCGGCTCCGTCCTCCTGTTGATTCAAAAAAGACGAACGGATATGAATGAATTGGAGCATGCAGCGAGCTGTTTGCGAGTCACGAGCCACAGGAACGGAGGGAAGCTAGCAAGCGCAGCTAGCTGTAGTGCTGTAGCCAAGCCATCCATCCATCCATCCCCAGCGTGTCTGCGTGCATCGTCGTCCACACGTCGCCATGAAAAGCGACGTGCTGCTGCATGCCCAATCATTCACACAAACACGGCCAACTGGGGGGGGGGGATGCCGCGCGCGCAACGGCAACGGCACCACCTGTCCGTCGTCGTCGTCGCCATCACCCATCAGTTAACTAGATGTTCCTCCACCAGCAGCAGCAGTCCTGATGGCTCCTGTCCAGCGCAACCGTGATTGATCCATCCTGGCCTCTCCCCATCATCACTCCACTCCTAGTCGCCGCCTGCACTGCACATGCATGTCACACTCACCAGCACGAAGATAGCATCGCTGTCCCCGCAGCCGTACGTGGAGGAATCAGCCCATCAGATGATCAGATCGATGGGTAGAGGCCGTGGTCTCTCTCGAGTCTCGATCGATCGGGGTCATGCATGCTCATGTACACCGGGCGGCCGGTCGGTTGCTCTCGGCTGCTGCTGAGAGATTGATTGCTTCGTAATGTATTGGTATGGCGAACTGGCGATCGGTGGTGGACCCACTGCTGCACAACTGACCTTTCGTCGATCGCCTAAAATATCTTTAGTCTCGACGATTTCGGCGGCCGGGACTAAATAGACCTTTAGTTCCGGTTAGTGTTACCAACCGAGACTAAAGGTCCCTCGCCAACGGCTCTGTTGTCAGGCGCTGTCGGGAGGGACCTTTAGTCCCGGTTGGTGCCACGGACCGAGACTACAGCTTTTGTCCCGGTCCGTGGCACCGACCGGGACTATAGGACTGGGTTTAGTCCCGGTTGGTGTTACCAACCGGGATTAAAACCTCCCTATAAATTTAACCTCCCTCTTCTTCCTTCCTGTCCGAGCCATTTCTTGTTCATGTTCTTGTTGCTTGTTCTTCCATTGTTCTTGCTTGTCTCGTCTCCGGCGATCAATTCACTTCAAACGCTTCTACACCATCGTCGATTTGTGTTGAAAGGTTGCTAACTTCATCATCCTATGTTTTACCAGCACCATATGTTAATCCATGTTGTATATGGTTATTTTATTTCATATTGCTAGCTTCAATCACTTTTCATGTTTGAATTTTTATGAACGATGCTAATTATAGTACCTAGAAAGTAGTATACACATATACCCCCTCCGTCCATGAATACAAGGCGTAACTCCATTTTCACAAAGACCAAAAAAACAAGTTTATTGTTGTGCCTTGCAAGGAGAGCCCTTCGGCTCCGCATCTAATTAACTAGATGTTGTGCATGCGTGCATGCATTAACCGCCATCAGTGTCGTATAGGAGTACTAGTCTCGCTTGAGAACAACATGCATGCGCTGTGAGTAATGGCCGGCGTGGCAGCCCATGAGATGGGCAACACAGCGCTAAATGCTGCATGCGGGCGTGAACAGCCGCCGAGATGCCGCCGCCTTGTAATCCCGGACTAAGAAAAAAAGTAGTTACGCCCTATATTCACGGATGGAGGGAGTAATGTTTAGTTCTATTATAGACTTTTTAGGATACTTTTTACTTTAATTTGTTCATGTTCTCATTTTAAAATATTAAATAATATTGATTCTTTGTAATTTTGAAATAAATTTATTTTAACTTTAAAAATTCTTCAAATTAATTTTATTTGGAGATAAAATTACACCTTTTATTAGAAAAAAACAAATTTTATGATTTTGATATCTTTTTATTAACGTCCAAAAATTAATTTTATGAAATGATGAACCACTTATAAAATTTTGAACTCAATTAGACAAGGTTCTGTCGCGTTCTTTTCTCATGCTGGGCTTTTAATTATGTGATGCCATATAATGCAGATAATGACATGTCATTGGATGTACAATGCCGATCGCCGCTCCAACGAGTTCATTGAGGGCGTGCGAGAATTCTGTAAAGTGACAGAGGAAAACAAGCGGGATGGTTTTATGTGCTGCCCATGTGCCGTGTGTATGAATTTGAAAGAATTTTATAGCTCAAAAAGTATTCACTTGCACTTGTTCAAGTCGGGTTTCATGCCAAATTACATTTGTTGGATCAAGCACGGAGAGACCGGGGTTATGATGGAAGAAGGTGAAGAAGAACAAGCGGACCCTGACGATGTTTTTGCTCAATACTGTGACTTTGCGATGGAGGAAGTTGAAGAAGAGGCGGATGCAGAAAAAGGTATCGCTGAGGATGACGATGCTCTTGGTGATGTCATTCATGACGTACAGAGAGATTGGGAAAGTGAAAAGGAGAAGGCTAAGTTTGACCAAATGCTACAGGATCACAAGAAGTTATTCTACCCGTCGGCCGAAGATGGGCAGAAAAAGCTAGACACGACACTGGAGTTGTTACAGTGAAAGGCAGAGAATGGTATATCTGACAAGACAAAGAATGGGCAGGAAAATCTAGGCACGACCCTAGGTTGAATTTGAAGAGTCCAAACAAGAACGAACACTTGTATGAGCTTTGAGTGGCGGGCAAACATTTGTGTAACTCATTAATCGGCGGCCGAACACTTGATTACTTATATATTATTGTAAATGTAATGTATATATATATAGTTTCATACTTTATTTGTGTGCAATAATAACGCTCTCGTATAGGTGCAACGTATACGGATAATAGCAGCAAAGAATAAATTAGAAAATAATATAACTGAAAACCAAAATCAATAATGAATTGGAAAGAAAAAAAGAAAAAAGAACCTTTAGTCCCGATTGGTAATACCAACCGGAACTAAAAAGATGTTGCGCCACGTCGATGCCTGACAGCACCTTTAGTCCCGATTGGTATTATCAACCGGGACTAAAGGTCTCCCCTTAGTCCTAGACCTGAGAACCGGAACTAAAGGTGAGACATTTAGTCAAAAACCTTAGTTCCGGCTCGTAGCCCAGGACTAGAGGTCTTTTGATCGGAACTAAAGCCCCGTTATGCAGCAATGACCGGCGGCCGGCCGCCACCGTCGTCAGGATTCAGGGGAGAGAGATCAGATGAGACGACGACACCGAAGGAGGACCAGGTTGCTGCTTTTCGTACTAGCTAGGACTAGGAGCGAGGCCCCAGCAGCCGTGGTCCGTGGTGGGTGCCGCGATTGATTTACTAGTACTCCTTACTATAGGTGATTAGGTGTAGATAGGCTAGAGTCAGTTGGACAAACCTAGGCCTTGTTTAGTTCCCCAAATTCACCCTAAATTTCACTATGTAAAAAGAAGATTTCTCATCACATTAAAATGTCGGCACATGCATGGAGTACTAAATGTAGATAAAATCAAAAACTAATTGCACAGTTTTGTTGTACTTTGCGAGATGAATATTTTGATCCTAATTAATCAATGTTTAGACAATTATTACCAAATAAAAACAAAAAGAAACAGTGATTCGGTACAGTATTTTGTTCACCGAATCGGTGAACTAAACAAGGCCCTAACCGACGATGATCGATGCATGCCACCGATCGACCGACCTGCCGGCCAGGATCCACCGCATGCATGCGCCTAGTACTGTACGCTGGTAGCTAGAGCATGTGCATCCATTACATATTAACGCTAAGAAGAACCTACGAATAGGGGGTGGTGGGGGAGAGAGAGGTTGGTTAACATTAACACCAAGTCGCCAAGCATAAACGCCAAAGATAGCATGTACTCCCTCCATTACAAAGGCATTTCAAAAATCTTGTAGAGTCAAAACATTTTAAGTTTGACCAGAATTATAGAGAAAATTACAAAAATTTATAACATCAAATAGGTATACTACGAAACTATAATTAATGAAGAATCTAATGATACTTAATTTGTGTCATAAATATTATTATCTTATCATATAAATTTGGTCAAACTTAAGATCCTTTGACTCTCCAAAATTATTGTTAGTAGCTGTTACATTTTGGTTTTCTGGATACATTATTTTTAGGAAAAAAAGTCCAAATTACTACCTCCATGTATAAATTAAGTCCGGATGACCCCCTAAAGTAACAAAAGGTTTATTTAATTCCCTCCTTTTGCTAAACCGGTTCAGATTTCACCTTTGACGCATACGCAAAACCAAACTGCTGACTTGGCCGGTTTTTCTTGACTACGATTGACAAGTCATCTACATTACGTGGCGAGTATGCATGTTTAGGTTCAAAATAGCCCCTCAGCTATACTATATGGCATGTACGTATCAATTATATTCAATAGTTTGACAGGGGAAAAAATCTGGAGTGAAGATAATGATAACTTTTAACATAAAAAAATCTCACAATACTTACTGGACCGCTTTAGCATTAGCATATTTTGAATTCCAAAACGCTGAGCAAGTACGTAAGCAATATTTTACGTAAAAATGGACTAATGTGTTCTTGGCTTGGCAACAGCTAGGTACTGGAGTGCAGCAACGCGCAAAACAAGACAAGAAAAGGTACCGGGACTCAAAGGAATACACAAGACGATGGACCTGATATGCCTTCTTAGACTTAGAGCAGCTCGAAGACCATTCGTGTGAAAAAGAAGTACTAGTTGTTGCCAAGCCAAGAACACATTAGTCCATTTTTAGGTAAAATGTTGCTTACGTACTTGCTCAGCGTTTTGGAATTCAAAAGATGCTAAAGTGGTCCAGTAAAAATTGTGAGATTTTTTTATGCTAAAAGTTATCATTATCTTCACTCCAGATTTTTTTCCTTGTCAAACTATTGAATAATTCATACTAACATGCCATGTAGTATAGCTGAGGGGCTATTCTGAACCTAAACATGCATACTCGCCACGTAATGCAGCTGACGTGTCAATCGTATTCAAGAAATACCGGTCAAATCAGCAAGTTTGGTTTTGCGTATGCGTCAAAGGTGAAATCTGAACTGGTTTAGCAAAAGGAGGAGTTTAAGTAAACCTTTTGTTACTTTAGAGGGTCATCCGGATTAAATCTATACATGGAGGTAATAATTTGGACTTTTTTTTTCTTTTTTTACGATATATCTAAATATAGTGTATATCTAAGTGTGTAGCAACAATGACATATTTAGAAAACTGAAAACATTTATAATGTAGAATGAAGGGAGTAGCTCTTTACTTGCAGGGCTATCAGCCGAGCCTTGCTTGGATCATTGAGTTAATAGTTAGTAGCACTTAGCTAGTTAGAGCCCATTAATAACTTTTTATTAGCTTTTTTTCTATTTTAAGCTATTATTAGTACGTTATTTGGATCCATTACTAGAGCTAATAATATATACTCCCCTTTTCTAAATTATAAGACGTTTTGCCATTTCTAGATATGCCCCTTTTACTATGTACCTAGGCACATTGTATATCTAAGTGCATAATAAAACTATTCTCTCCGTCCACAAAAGAATGCAATTCTTACATTTCGAGAAGTCAAACAGTTTCAACTTTTACTAAAACTATATGAAAATGTACTAACACTCATTAGACGAAATAAGCATCATTAGATTAGTTATAGACTATATTTTCATAATAAATTTATTTTGAGACATAAATGCTAATACTGTTTAATACTCCTATAAACTTAGTAAAAATTGGGCTACTTACCTAGAACAACTAAAATACGGTATCGTTCAATTTCGAACGTAGGGACCACCTCTTACGTTGCCTTGGCGTTTGCGTACACCCTCCGTCCCTAAATGTTTGTCTCTAGAAAACCGTGTTTCCCTCACAAACACGCTTCCCGGGTGACCAACAAAAAGGGACGGAGGGTGTATGCGTCAAAGGTGAAATCTGAACTGGTTTAGCAAAAGGAGGAGTCTAAGTAAACCTTTTGTTACTTTAGGGGGTCATCCGGATTAAATCTATACATGGAGGTAGTAATTTAGACTTTTTTTCTTTTTTTACGATATATCTAAACATAGTGTATATCTAAGTGTGTAGCAACAACGACATATCTAGAAAACTGAAAACATTTATAATGTAGAATGAAGGGAGTAGCTCTTTACTAGCAGGGCTATCAGCCGAGCCTTGCTTGGATCATTGAGTTAATAGTTAGTAGCACTTAGCTAGTTAGAGCCCATTAATAACTTTTTATTAGCTTTTTTCTATTTTAAGCTATTATTAGTACGTTATTCGGATCCATTACTGGAGCTAATAATATATGCTCTCCTTGTTCTAAATTATAAGACGTTTTGTCATTTCTAGATATGCCCCTTTTACTATGTACCTAGGCACAGTGTATATCTAAGTGCATAATAAAAACTATTCTCTCCGTCCACAAAAGAATGCAATTCTTACGTTTCGAAAAGTCAAACAGTTTCAACTTTTACTAAAACTATATGAAAATGTACTAACACTCATTAGACGAAATAAGCATCATTAGATTAGTTATAGACTATATTTTCATAATAAATTTATTTTGAGACATAAATGCTAATACTGTTTAATACTCCTATAAACTTAGTAAAAATTGGGCTACTTACCTAGAACAACTAAAATACGGTATCGTTCAATTTCGAACGTAGGGACCACCTCTTACGTTGCCTTGGCGTTTGCGGTTGGAGTGTCTGGGGCTGTCGCGTCGATGGCGCCTGCGGACCGCAGCGCGTAGCGTAGCAGCTGCGGCCGCTAGCTAGTTACCAGGCCAGGCGTCAGCGATGAGCTAGTGCATGCAGCACCGACCTGTAGCGCGCATGCATGCCACCGTCACGGCGTCACTCCCGTATGCCCGGGCTGTGTGCCTGTGGCCGCGCGCGCTCTGAACGCTAGCTGATCATTGGCGTTAGCTAGCCGGCTGGCTCTGGTGATGCGTGTGCGTTTGCTGCTGCTTCTGCGTGCATGCATGCGCGTCAAAGAAAAGGGCGCGCGCGCAGCGAGTGCAGCCGCTACGCGACGCTACACATGCGCATGAGATGGACCGCGGACGGACGGTGGCACTGGCGCTGGCGCTGGCGCCGTCGAAGAGAAAGCGCGGCGAGCGCCCGGGCGACCGACAGCTACTAGTACTCCTACAGGCTACAGTCCTAGTTCTATACGAGCGCCATGGGACATGATTCGGCTCGGCTTTCGCAGGCGCAGCATGCCTGCATGCATGCCGATCGATGCCCCTCGCCTACGTCATCACTCGGCCTATCAGCCTACTAGCTAGGAGTATGTCCTCATCAATCATGGATCCTCTTGCCTGCATTTTTGTACCCGTAGTCGCCAGGCCTAGCCAGGGGCTGTTTAGTTTCAAGAAATTTTGCAAAATTTTTCAGATTCCCTGTCACATCGAATCTTTAGACACATGCATAAAACATTAAATATAGATAAAAAATAAAACTAATTACACAGTTTAGACGAAATGGACGAGACAAATCTTTTAAGCCTAATTAGACCATGATTGGACAATATTTGTCAAATAACAACGAAAACGCTACAGTAGCATTTTGCAAAAAATTTTGGCATCCAAACGGTGCCTAGCTCAAATCCAACTGCGGAAGGCACGGTATCGAGCTTCTTTAGTTCCTGAAATATTACATGAAATGCAACTGTAGCAATTTCCGTTATTATTTAGTAATTAGTGTTCAATCATGACTTAATTAGGCTTAAAAGATTCGTCTCGTCCGTTTCGTCCAAACTGTGTAATTAGTTTTATTTTTTATCTATATTTAATATTCTATGCATATGTCTAGAGATTCGATGTGACGAAAAATATACTATTTTTTCGCGAAATATTTTGGAACTAAACAACCAATCATGGTCGTGTAGGTAGCTTCGTTCGCCGATCTCTGCCGACTGCCAGGCAAAGACAACGAGTTCTCTTTCACGGCGTCCACAGAAGTCGTACCAAATCGACAGCTGACGTGGTGATTTGAGTGAATAAACAGCCTGTTCGTTTAGATTAAATCTAGTTGATCCAGCTAGTTTTTTTTAAAGAAAAACACTGCTGAATAACTAGCTGATCTGGCTAATAATCTTAAGCGAACATGCTGAAAGAAGTAAAGAAATTAAATGGCTACGCATCACAAGGAAGCGGAGCAGCAAGTTAGAGACCCATGGTTTAGTGGGCGTGCGAGCTACTTCCTCCGTCCCAGAACAGATAACATTATGGGATGCATGTTGGTCAATTTTCTCAACTTTGTTTAGATTTGTAAAAAATGTGTGTAACATTTATATCTCTAAATAAATTTATTATATGATAGTATATTCAACGATCTATCTAATGGTACTAATTAGTGTGTATTATAAATACTATTATTTCTTTTATATATAATTGATCAAAGTTTAAAAAAGTTGACTTCTCGGGAAGCGAGAATGACTTCTATTTTGGGACAGAGGGAGTAGTTGCTTGTGCAAGAGCTAGCGAGCCAGATTTCCATCCTCTCTCTCATCCAGGTGGATTAAAATTAAGTACTTGCTAGCTATTTGGAGAGCTGTTGGGGACGCCCTCAGGAGACGGGTGTCGCGCGGAATGCATGGCAAACCCAAGAATTTCAGATCCACATATCCAACGGGCGATGAAGAACCACTTGCCGAATGCGGGAGCCCTGATGGCTGGATTTCATTTCACAGCAAGGGTATTCGCTGATGGAGTATTTCACTACTCGATGCTATTATTGCTAGAAGACACTCTTCAATTATGTTAATCTCTTAGTAGATGTTGTGATCTTCAAATAATAGTTCTCACGAGTGGAGGAAAGAGAGAAGTTAAAAGCGACTATTGCGTACGTGCTTCTACTTAATAACCCTTAATAATTGACTACAAAATCTATGAATTTTGCATTTGAAGTTGGGTGAAGGTTAACCGTATACAAAAAAAAATCAGAGCTCAACAAGACCTACAACTTTGTAGTTGATAAGTTTTTTTATTTGAAATCATTTGCATTACCAAGATTTTTTTAAGTTATTATACTATTAAATTCCAAATTTTGATTTCTCAAAATTTTGAAATAAAAATTCAAATTTGGGAAAGACATCAAATTTTTAAATTTCATAATTGGTCATTCGAAATTTAGAATTTTGGAATGACCTTGGTCTTAAAATTTAGAATTGATCATTCAAAAAAATAAATTTCAAAAACTAAAATTAAAATTAATTTTTGGTACTCTAAGTAATTTTAAATAAAAATTATCAACTACAAAGTTGTATATCCTGTTGAGCTCTATGATTTTAATATAAAGTTTGTCTCCATCTGATTTTTATATGCAAAAGTTATGTTTTTTGAAGGCACCTATTAAGGGTGGAGTAGAATATCTAGGAGCATACTGGTCACTTTTAATTCCTATATCCCGACCGCTCCTAGAAACTATTATTGTAATAGCTACAATATCTAAGAGCTATTTGCCACAATTGAGCAATGCCATCTACCAAAGACGATATTAAGTAGTGTCTATCAGCAAATAACAATACTAAAGGACGATGTTCTACGGAAAATTTGCCCTTCCCACAAACATGTAGTGCTTCCTCTGTTCAAAAACCATCTATAACGACAACTTAGTTTCATTAAATTTTCCATGGAATATGGTACAGTGGTATATTAGTTTTGATTTGAAGAAGATGTTAGTAATATATTTTTCAAACTCTAGCACCCTAACCATTGGCACCATTTTGGGTCGACCCCGATCTGAGTCCATTTTATGTGGTATTTGGTAACGTGGCAATGTTTATTTCCTCTAAGTTGCCCCTTTCTTTTTTGCCAACAAGGCCATGAAGAGGAAAAGGGTTATAGCAGAATAATACACAAACAAGCCACTAGGTTATGTTTTGTCAGTGGAAATCGAATTTTGTTCTTGAGCTAAAGAGGTAGCCAAGTTGCCACGTCGCTTTGTCACTCCGCGCATAAGAGCTACTATAGTAGCTTAGCTATGCAAACGGTTAGCCAGGGCCGACGATAACAATGATTCTCCGTACATGCAAAAAGTCTGCAGTCAACATCAAATCTCACGCTCATATATATAGAAACCGCAAGTAGCGACCACGCGAATAATGTAAGGATCTAGCAGCAGGGTCGGTGAGTCGACGACGACGTGTCTATCACTACTATCTTAAAGCACATAGCCAATGTGCATGCATGCTACTGTTCATGTGGCCAATGTGCATGCACAGAAAGCTTCGTTTTTTTAATCTATATTTTGTGTCACCAGGCCCGGTATAGAATATCATATCACTGGCTTTTCGAATGTCGGTCTCCGCTCCTTTCTTTAGTACCACAAGAAATTGTACTATTCTTTTACAACAAATCATATATAGTACTACTATCTAGTCTAATCTAGCTCAGCTCCCCTGATAATTAATTAATTAATTAATTAATTAATTGAGTATATATCAGCTCAACCAAAGAGAACTCGAGTTCGATCTTGATAATTAATCTAGCTAGCAGAGGCCCGCAGAACTGGTATTTGAAAACCGAAAAATGAATTGTAATGATGAACTTGAACTCCACTCTTCTTGGCAGAAAAAATTGTTTACGTGAGAATATGAGTGGCTTGTCCAAATTTTTTTTCCTAGCCTTAGGTGGTCTCAGACTTGTTATGTTTTAATCAAATATATGAAAAATATAGTACTAAAAATAATTATGATACGAGCATCTCCAAGAGTACCCAATATTTTCTTCCTAAAAACATGAAGTTTAACAACTCCTAAAAATGTATTGGAATGAATAAAGAAGGTCATCTTCAAGAGTTTCTAATAATCCACTCCTAAAATATAAAAGATAATTTTATATTAGAAATCCTATACTATTTCTAAATTATCCTAATCACTTTTATATATTCATTCTCTCTTGCACATTTGCATCAGGAACCATTTCCTACTCTTTATTCTTTCCACGCCCTACCACCTTTAGATTGGCCGAGAAACACGCGCGGGAGAGAGAAGATACGCGCGACTAGGAAGCGCGTAACTTTACGCGGAACAGGGTGACTTTTCTCAAGTTATAAAAGATTAGGAGGATGGATTATGAGTTGTTAGAGTGGGGTTGTTTCTCATCTTGCTAAAAATAAAGGATTAGGAAGAGGTTTAGGGAACTCTTGGAGGTGCTAGATCGACAGTGGAATATATTTTTATAATAAGCATATTTAGACACATAATTACACTATTTGTTATAAAAACTTTGACCGATTGAAAAGAAAGATGTGCATTTTTAAGAAAGTACTTATATTTTTTTATGCACACAAACAAAATACTAAATCTCCTGGAGCGAAATAGACGTGGTTGCGGAGGCCTCCGAGAGTTCGTCATAGTGTGCTCCGTGTTAGTCCAATCCGAATCCATCCAGTTTCCGGTGCATGATGACAGCACGGGCAGACAAGACAATCATGGGCTCGGCAAGTGCGTGGCTGCGTTCGTTACCGCGCGTGCGAGCGGATCGAATGGAGATCCAGATGGAGCGCTGCTCGGCCCCCGCCGGCCGCCTGCGCCTCCCTTGGATTTCATCATTTGACAAGACAACAAAGGGCGTGGGCGCGTGGCGCGGGAGGAAAAAACAGCGGGAAAAGGGCCGTTTGTTCCGGCGGCCGTGCTGGCCTGCAGTGCAGGTGTACCTGGCCGGTCGAGCGCCGGCCGGACGCATCATCCAATCCAATCAGGCAATCACCCCGTCAATCAAATCGCGCATCAAAGGCGACGCGACGCTTGACATGACAGAGAGAATGAAACCTGGTACTCGTACAGGATCAAGGGGAGAAAGAGGTGGGAAAAAAAAAAAGAAACTCTTCCCAGTCCCAGGAACGTGCATGTACGGGCTGGCCAGGTGGTGGGTGGTGGCGCGGATCGTAGAATGTCTCCGTGTCTGCCGCGCCTGGACACTGGACACTTGGACAGGATCACAGCTGCACAGCAGGCTGCAGCAAAGCGTTCTGCAGCACGTACGAGTACTCCTACCGCGTTTTAGCGAGCGAAAGCAAATTCGAGGGGAGGGGAGGGCGCGTGTCGTCTGTCTCCCTTTCCCTTTTCCTCGAATCGCACCGCAGACCCCAACACCATGTGTGTGTGGAACAAGCCACCCAGGAACCGGACCGATAAAAAGGGCGCGTCTCTTTTGGCAAAGCAGTTCAAAGCGTAGCGTCGCGCAGGCAGACGCAAAAGCAATGGGGAGGGAGCCAAAAGTTGGTCGCGCGAGAATTGGATTTGGGATCACACACTGTGTGTGGGTCGTGTCACACAGCGCCAGAGAGCCTCCGCTCCCAGTCCCCAATGCAACTGCAAGCTACAGTAGGAGTAGTAGTAGTCCGTCCCCATGTGGCACGTACGGCCAAACAAAACGAAACGCAAACGCGGAGGAGAGCTTTCTTCAGCCATGTTGTCGCGCGCGGCTGGAATGCATGCGCTCCATCGGGGGGCTCGCCGCTCACGCTTGGGGTGCCTTGGGCGGCTGCTGCTGCGGGAGCCTGCAGGCACTGCAGGGAATCAGCGGAACGCGCACACCGCCCGCCCACCTGCCCGCCGTGTTCGGTGTTGTCGGCTCATCTGCGTTGCGGCACCGCCGCCGCGCTCCACAGTCGACAAGGGCACATGGATGTATGCCCGTCTAATTTTAATTTCTACGGCTGTTTCAGTTATTCGCTGCAGTGAATTGCAGTCGTTTACTTCTGCAGCTACAGCAAGCAAGCCTTACGTCACGTGTCCGGGCTGACGCTAACGGAGTATTTCGAAAGGTGTGGTGCATGCATTCGTTGTGCAATTCCCCGCTTTCCTAAGGTCCGTTTGGTTTCACCCACTAAAGTTTAGTGACCCCACACTAAACTTAAGGAGGGGTGAACCAAACAGGCCCTAAGGCCTTCCGCGGTGTTATAATAATGTCAGGAAAAAAGTGTAGGACCCACTTTAATTTTTGACATCGTGCTTAAAACGTCACAGTGGTGAGAATCACTCTAGAACCTACGTGAGACCGACCAGCTATACATAAAAAATAAAAAACAAATCACATCCTATGTTACCTGACTCCATACTTCCTATTACATGCTCGCTCGGCCACAAGTAAATGATTCTTTTTAAGAAATCTGGCATCGCATCCTGAACATGCATCACTCCACGATTCTGAGCACCACTTCCCAAAAAGCACCACTAGTTGCAGTGGTACAAGTAAGGCCGGGTTCACTTCCCATCCCAACCCAAAATATTTCCTCTTTCACCCGTCACATTAAATCTTTTTACGCATGCATAGAACATTAAATGTAGGTAAAAAAGATAACTAATTGCATAGTTTGTCTGTAAATGTCGGGACGAATCTTTTGAGTCTAGTTAGTCCATGATTAGATAAATTTTGCCAAATAACAACGAAAGATGTTACAGTAACTTTTCACCTGCTTTTCCGCGAAGTGAACACACCCTAATGCTACGTTCCCCTCTTTCCTTTTGAAGCGTCACTTCAGACCAACACTGCGGAAGGCCTAAGCTACTACTCTTCCGGTCAAAGAGCAGATCTCTTCCAGTCAAAATTTACTGCAACCACTTAACCACTGGAGTTACGAAAGAACAAAATGCATGCATGCACTGCATGATTTCGTAACAACTAAGTCGTCCTATTTAAATTTATGATTTCCTAACAAGTACTCGTCGTGTTTGAAATCGTAAGTTTTTGTGACTATCTAGACACGTAGCAAAAAGCAACGTACTTAGAAAAGCCAAATCAACTTATAATTTAGAATAGAAGGAGTCCGTGAATGTGTCAACAATGGCAGTATAGAACCCTGTTCGCTTATGCTGAAATTTGGCTTATACTGAAATGTTGTGGTTGAAAAGTAGCTCAAGCGGTGTTTCAAAGTTTGCTTGTTAGTGCTTGTTTATATCCCTCCGACTAATAGTTAGCTAAAAATCAGCTAAAATTTGTTTGGATCTTTAGCTAATATAAGTCTTACCTACCACCCAAGACACACAACTAACGATTAGCTACTAGCTGGTTTCTCCTTGCTAACACAGCTAATGGCTCACTTTGTGAATCCAAACATGGTTTTCTTCTAGTAAAAAATATAAGTACATTATATATATATATATATATATATATATATATATATATATATATATATATATATATATATATATATATATATATATATATATATGTTTTTCCTGAGTCAAACCCTTTTAACCTTAATTTGAGTATGTGAAATCTTATACGAGTTATTCGCAACATGCGAATTGCATTTCTAGATTCATTTTAAATATATTTTCACAATTTATTACTCTCTCCATATAAGATAGTAGTCCCTCCATCCCCCCAAAAACTACAATTCTAAGTTTGAAGCAAATCAAATTATCGTAAGTCCGACTAAATTTATAGAAAATGGTATCAACATTTATATTTTCAAACACGTTTCCTATGAAACATATTCCATGATTTAGTGATACTCCCTCTGTTTTTATATGTCATATTAGTTTTGTCCAAGGCCAAACATTTCTAACTTTGATCAATATTTTTTAAAAAAGAATCATGTTGTTCCACAACAAGTGAACTATATATTATGAAATTACTTGTCATAGTAAATCTAAAAACATGAATATTATATTGCTAAGTTATATTTTTTTAAATTGATGGTCATAGATAGAAACATTTGAATTAGGATAAATCTAATACAACATGTAAAAATAGTGGGAGTACTTTTTCGGTGTCATAAACGTTAGTACTTTCCACACAAATTTGATCAAACTTAAAATTATTTTATTCCTCGAAAAAATCTACAAGAACTGTATTATTTTTGGGACGGAGGGGCATGTTCTTATAGATATTTTTAGCCAAATTAAAGCGTCAGTTTGCAGGCCGTTTTGATGCCGTAATGGGTATATTATTCTCGATAGGAAGAAGTATAGCATTGTAGGAGAAAAGAAAATATCTAGTTGGAAGCACCAAGTTGGAATATGTGTAGAAAATTAAAAGAAAATTGTCACATCAGGTGAGACAATATTCTGCGGCTACGCAAAACTTGTATGATTGAGAGGTGGTTTTGAGTTGTATATTGAGTTTGGAATTCAAAGCTGCTTAAAGCAAGGGTTTAGGTCACTTTTTTATTCTTTCCTTTTTGCGATGATTCTTTTCTTCTATAAAGAATGTCTATATTGGTTTGTTATTATTAACACAGCTTTATTCGTCTAAAAGTGTAGAACTTTAGACGAGAAAATATACATTTACTAACGTGTAAATTGGGGAAAACACAGAAAACGAAGGATGAGTATAAGCTCCTGTAAAAATTTTCTCACCGCTGCACTTCGTCAATTTCATAGCAAGAGAAGAAAAAAAATCAAGTTTAATCATGAAATCTTTACTGTTCAAATAGCTGCTTCTTTTGCTGATTTTTGAACTCCTACACATGTACGTTTGCAAAATTAAATTCAGGCCACACTGGCGGTTTAATTATTCATATGTTTTCACGCGGCATCTGGCCGTTGTTTGTAACGGGAAGAATCGGACCCATGCATGCATAACAAACGAGGCATTTGCAAGCAAGCATACAAAGAACATAAATGTCCATCTCATGCCACGTCTCCATCTCCACAATCATCCATCCAAGTGCCGAAGTGAGACACCCTGTGAATTTGTGATGCATCCCCACCCAAGCCCTCGTTTAGTTCTCCCAATTCTCCCCCAAATTCCACTGTGCAAAAAGAAGATTTTCCGTCACATCAAAATGTCGGCAAATGCATGGAGTACTAAATGTTGATGAAATCAAAAACTAATTGCACAGTTTTGTTGTACTTTGTGAGACGAACATTTTAAGCCTAGTTAGTCAAAATTTGGATAATTTTTACCAAATACAAACGAAATGCTACAGGAATTCTGATACAGTGTTTTTCTCCTCAATTCACTGAACTAAACGAGGCCCAAAGCAAACTCATCCCCAGCTCCTCCAAATTTGGCTTCCCAAACACCCCTGCACCTCGCTGTCCACCTTCCACCCTGTCCAGCAACCTCCAGCAGCTCTGGCTCATCACATCAGCTAGCGAGAGGGACAGCGAGTGGCAGCGGCAGTCACAAGTCACAAGAGAGAGCTCAGGGACGAACACCACACGCACTCTCTCTCTCTCTCTCCTCGCTAAATCCCAAACCTAGTCTTATCATCCTGTCTTGCTGCCTCCCTTGTGCCTCCTGCGCTCGGAGCTCCCACACTCCCGAGGGGGAAAAGAAAGCGAGAAAGCTTCGAGCTTTGCCTCCCCCGTCCCCCCCCACCACCCCTGCTAAAATGTGATGTTGCCATCCATCCGAATCCGATTGCTTCTAGTTTAGTCCCCCCACTCCTCTCCTCCTGGGTCAGTGTCCATCCATCCCTGGCCACCACTTCGTCTGCTACCCATCCCCATGCCGCGGCCGCCACCAGCGCCGCCGCCTTCTTCTTCTCCACTCTTTTGACTGTGTTTCTTTTTGTGTTTCTTGTCGTCCTAGTTATGGGCTCCGGCGAGGTGGATGGACGCGCATTGTCGGACGCGGAGCAGCAGTAGCGGCGGCCAAGCAGAAGCAGGCGGGGGATCTGGATCCGAGGCACCACCACCGGGCTCCTCACGGCGGCGGCGGCGGAGAAGGAGGAGGAGGAGGAGGAGCGCAGCAAGAAGCAGACGAGCAGCGGCGGCACCACCACAACCGGCTGCTGCAGCTCCACCAGCAAGTGCAGCAGGACCAAGACCCGCCGCCGGTCCCACTGTTCCAGCTCCAGCACCTGCAGGCCGCGGCGGCCGTGAGGCAGCGGGGCGGCTTGTCCGCCGAGTATGCCCTTCTCGCGCCCATGGGCGACGCCGGCCAGTCCCACTCCCACCACCACCACCACGCCTTCCAGCCGCAGCTCCTGTCCTTCGGGGGAGTCGGCCAGCACCACGTGCACCAGTTCACGGCGCAGGCGCAGGCGGCGCCCGCGGCGTCCCACTCCTCGCGGCCGCGAGGAGGAGGCGCGAGCGGCGAGGTCGTGGCCGCGACGTCCGCGTCGCACTCGCGCGTGAGGGGCGGCGCCGGTGGCGGCGGGGAGATCGTGGCGGTGCAGGGAGGGCACATTGTGCGCTCCACGGGGCGCAAGGACCGCCACAGCAAGGTCTGCACGGCGCGCGGGCCGCGGGACCGACGCGTGCGCCTGTCGGCGCACACCGCCATCCAGTTCTACGACGTGCAGGACCGCCTGGGCTACGACCGCCCCAGCAAGGCCGTCGACTGGCTCATCAAGAACGCCAAGGACGCCATCGACAGGCTCGAGACGCTGCCCGCGTGGCAGCCCACGGCCACCGCATCCAATGCCGCCGCGCCGCCGTCCTCCTCCACGCACCCCGACTCCGCCGAGAACTCCGACGACCAGGCGCAGGCCATCACCGTCGCCCACACGGCCTTCGACTTCCCGGGCGCTGGTGGAGCTGGCGGCGGCGGCAGCGGCGCGGGCTTCCTTCCGGCGTCGCTCGACTCGGACTCCATCGCGGACACGATCAAGTCGTTCTTTCCCATGGCTGGCACGGGAGGCGGCGAGGCGTCTTCATCCACGGCGGCTGCGCAGTCGTCGGCCATGGGCTTCCAAAGCTACACGCCTGACCTCCTGTCGCGCACCGGCAGCCACAGCCAGGAGCTCCGCCTGTCGCTGCAGTCTCTCCCAGACCCCATGTTCCACCACCAGCACCAGGACCGATCGCAACAAGGCCACGGCGGCAATGGCTCCGCGCAGCAGGCGCTCTTCCCCGTCGCCGCCAGCTACTCGTTCGGCGGCGGCGGCGGCGCCATGTGGGCCGAGCAGGCGCAGGGCCAGCGCATGGTGCCGTGGAACGTGCCCGACCCAGGCGGCGGGAGCACTGGCGGCTACCTGTTCAACGTGTCGCAGCAGGCGGCGCACATGCAGGCGGCGCTTGGCGGCCAGAGCCAGTTCTTCTTCCAGAGGGGACCCCTTCAGTCCAGTAACCAGCCCTCCGAGCGAGGATGGCCGGAGACCGTCGAAGCCGACAACCCGATGCAGCAGCAGCATGGTGGCGGGCTCAGGCCCACCGTGTCGGCCATCGGGTTCGCTCCCGGCGTTGGCTTCTCCGGGATCCGCATCCCCACCAGGATACAGGGCGACGAGGAGCACAACGGCGGCAGCGGCAATGGCGACAAGCCGCCGCCGTCTGTGTCCTCGGCTTCTCACCACTGACAGCAGCAGTGGAGCACAGATTACCCCACCCACCACCAACCACCATGGTCATTGAGCAATACACCATGTATCAGTATCAGTAACATCATCGTCAGCTCCTCAACATGCACCCTTGTGAGAATTCCCTCGTAATTCTTCGTTCTAGCACTGTATTCCCACTACAGGACTGCTGTTTCTCGGACTGAATTTCTGATGCAATTTTGTATCCCCATTTCATTTCAGGTAGTCATAATTTGCTGCTTCT
Organism: Saccharum hybrid cultivar R570; assembly: GCA_038087645.1. Taxonomy (NCBI): domain Eukaryota; kingdom Viridiplantae; phylum Streptophyta; class Magnoliopsida; order Poales; family Poaceae; genus Saccharum; species Saccharum hybrid cultivar. Next base: position 66,532 of record JAQSUU010000090.1, read on the forward strand.
ACATATGGGAATGGATGATTGCAACAAGGAGGAGCAAGGTTGGGAGCTGGTCGGTCGGTTTTCTAGATCTCTTGCTGCTTGTGTCACTGGTTTTTGCTTCAAGAGCTCACTCGGAGCTTCTTCTTAGAAATTAGGCCTGTGAGAATGCAGCACATTGGCTTGATCGATGCGATGGCTTGTTTGCTGCATTACGGTAGGTTTAGTTGATGTTCTACTAGTTGCTGTAGTTCAAGCTTGCTTCTTTTGCACTTGCTCTTGTTTGTGATGCATGAATGGTTAATGTGCTTCCTCCTGGGGTTCAGGAGCTAAGCAGCAGTGCCAGTAGATGTTGTTGTTAATTAACCTGATAATTAAGCGGATGGGGACAGGAGTCTTTCGTTCTTTAATTTCTTTGCTGTGATTGGCATTTGAAACAGATTGTGCCTCCCTGCATGCCCTAAGATCTCCTCCTAATTTTGTTTAACATTTTAAAATTAGTACGTATACACCTAGCATGGTGCCAGTCTCCTACCTGCTGCAGCCTATCACAAGTATCTTATCTTATCTTGGCTTTGTTCTTGCTGAACCATTGTTTGGAAGTGAGAAATTAAAGACCTCAAAGGCATCGCAAGAGTAGGATTTGTGCACACTTTAAGCCTCTTTTTTTATTAAGGAAAAAAGAAAGATACCACAAAGCTTGCAGGAGTATGTTCATTGCATGGCCTCACGCTAAGCAGTGTACTAGTAGTAGCGGTTTTTCCCCACCCTAATCCAGCATGTGATTGGTTTGTTCTCTTGCCCTGCCGCTGCTGCTGTAGCAGGACTGCAGGAGGACGCAGCGACAGCAGCAGCAGCAGCTTTCCTGTGCCATCCATGATCTACTGGGCACGGCAAGAATGACACAAGGAAAAGGTTTTGTGTCTCTTTGCGTGTCATTAGTACAGGATCTGGCGCCTCCGCCTCGTGTCATTAGCGTAGTACATGCGGCCACCGGCGGCACAGTACATTGCCCCCCGGCTTTTTAACCATTTTACCTCAGGCCCGTAGCCGGCTGCCTGCCTGCAACGGGCAGTGCCTGTCTGGCTGACGCAGCGCAACCCTTTTGTGACAGATGCCAGGAGGAGGGAGTCGAGATGCAGTGCAGTGGGGGTCCATCCCGGCGGCAACGCGCCAGCCATGGCCATGGGCGGATCCAGCACCGGAGCAGGGTGGGCTCGAGCCCCGCTACCGCTGCTCGGATCATGGAGTCTCTCCTAAGCCCCGTTATAAATTTGCACATATTCAAACTTAGAAGGAGAAGCTAGAGATGAAAGATTATGAGATAAGCCCCTTCTAACTTATTTCCTAGAACCGCCACTGGCCATGGCCATGCATGATTCCACCTCCTCAGTCCGGCCTCTCTGATTGGCTTCCACATGGAGTCATGGGGTGTGTTTAGTTGGTGAAAAGTGTGTGAAAAGTTACTGTAGCACCTTTCGTTGTTATTTGGCAAAATTTATCCAACTATGGATTAACTAGGCTCAAAAGATTCGTCTCGACATTTACTGATAAACTATGCAATTAGTTATTTTTTTACCTACATTTAATGCTTCATGCATACGTCTAAAGATTCGATGTGATGGGTGGAAGAGGAAATATTTTGGGTATGCATGACAAGTGAACGGGGCCATGGTTCATGGAGTACTCCCTTTGTCTGCCCTGCCCTGTCGCTGTTTTAACCTTTACTAGGGCGCTAGCTGGTAGTTTTGCTGTGGGGATGAGGGGTGATGATGAGAGGCACGTCATATTTCTTGGAGGTGCTCGGGGCCGGGCCCTTCATTCATCTCCTCTAGGAGTCGGCCGCCATAGATGAGGGGCTTTGCATTGCGGCATGGAATGAGCTACCGGCACTTTATACACCCCATGCAATTCACAACACTGATGAGTGCGCAAGTGGTTATCACAACTTTACAGGCTTTAGCCTGGCCCGGCAGCTACATTGTGAGTTTGTGCAGATATTTTGTTCCACTATAGAGAATACAGTACGTAGTACTATATATAAGGACTCATCTTTTTTACTTATACATAGTGATATGCCATACTACAAGTTGAATCAATCAAATGTCTCTCATTGTGTTTAGACCAATATATGCGAGTATCCCCAACTGGTTTTCTGAACACAAGGATTTTTTTGTTCTACTTTTTATCTTCTATTCCTTTTATTGTCAACCGATCCTTATATACATGAGTACCTCAACGCGGTTTCTAAACACACAAATTTCTTTTTCTCCTTGCTATCTTGTAGTATTGCTTGGTTTACTAGTAGAGGCATATATATGTGAGTACCCTTTCCCATTTGGGTAGCATGAGTCCTTAGTATCGCTACTGTTTTTTTTATTCATTGACCCATATTTAGAGAAGTAAGTCATTGGTGGAAAAAAAAAGAATTGCTAGGATTTTGTGCATATTGTAGCGATAAGGACGACAAGGATTTGGCTACTGTTTATTTGATATGAAATTATTTTTTGATTCCCAACCCGCTACTAAAACCAAAGTGTTATGATTCGGGTAGACGAGCTAAGATTGTATTCACAATCTAAAGCAAAAAAAAATTATATAGAAAATTTGCCGATCTGGATCATGGAAATGGTTGAGAAGGATCAGAAGTGTGTGTGTGTGTGTGTGTGTGTGTGTGTGTGTGTGTGTGTGTGTGTGTGTGTGTGTTTATATTTAGAATATTCGTTAGTTGAAATGAGAAGTTTTCGGTTCAAAATTTGAAATTGGTGAATGCTTCGCATTCGTTCGAACCTTCGTCCACAGAACTACTAAAGTAATAATCATTCTCTCCATAATGGTGGCATACAAGGCCTCGACACTAGAATCTAGCTTACTAGCCCCCCTCATCCATCAATCCTAGCACATGACTATAAAAAGGCTCTAACTCGGAAAGAGAGTCATTCCATTTTGTTCAAATTTATACACACAAGTTTCTTGTTCTCCTTCCTATGTTGTATTGATTTGCTTGTCAAATCCATATATATGTGATTAATTACACTATCCAGTGACCTATATGGATTTCTAAACATATGAATTTCTTGTTTCCTTGCTGCCTGATATTAATAACAATGTGGCTCCTTGATCTACAAGTGTTATGTTATGATTTTGATTCCTAAAGATAGTTCATAATAGCAACATGTTGTTTACAATTTCATTACTGTTGAGATATGTGATATAGATAATCTTCCCCAAACCAATCAATTAGCAGTCATAGAAGTTGTGCATCTAGGCAACCATGTTTCATTCTCACAAAAAAATTAAGGTCAAACTCTCACCCTAGCATGTTTAACATGTCGATGATATATAAAGGACCCAAATAGGAAATTTTAAGTAATTAGACATGATGAGTGCTTGGAAGAAAACACACGCACTATGTATATTGGTCTTTATTCATGCGCTCAACACTCGATCATCAACATTAGTTCACATGTTTTCTACATCGTGCATGTATAAAATGTGGCATTTTGTTAGTAGTATGTGGTAGCATATAAAATGGAATTGGTTGAGGAGCCCGTTTGGAGAAATTAGGGGGTGAAATATAAGAAGTGAGATGCTCTAACCTTCTAGTCGAAATGATATATGGAGATCATCAAGTGTCATATCTAAAATGAAGCACTACATTTGAGTTATCGAATCTATACTAAAATGTAGGCACATATATATACAGAGGGAGTCTATACTCTACAAGTGTGAAACAATCAAACAAAGGCACATATTTTCTTTTGAGAGGATATATGCAACACCTAGTAGCTTGTTAGGTTGTGAAGAACCAGATCCCTCGCGCTTTCCTGAGGAAAAAGAAGGGTTTTGAGGCAAGCCAAAGAAAGCTACTACATAGAGTACGTACTACATGTGGTGGTGTGGATCGTGTCCTGTGGACTGGACTGTGGTGTAGTAGCTGTGTAGCATCAGCGGGCACCCACCACCGCATGCAGGAGTCGGGAAACGGCCATGTAAACGGATCAGATGCGTTTGCATGCATGGCCGCATGCTACCAAAACAAACCTGACGGGAGTCTCCAGCCCGGGGCGGGCCGCCAGGCTGCCGGTGTGCGACGACGACACGACTGTAGCCGGAAACGAACATGTCGTCAGATTCTCGTGAGCTGCACTTGACATGCATGCATGCAGCCCCGGCCCTCGCGGTGAACAGCAGGCGACGACGGAGCGGGCGGCCGGGTTGGCGACCGCGACATGGCAAGCCACTAGTACTTCATGGCTAGCGGCCGGTGCGAATACGACCCGTGGACAGGACAGCGATGCATCATGCATGCATGGGCACGGCGCAGCTGCCGGTGTATCACGGCAACTCTCCGACACAATGGTGGCCGGCCGGGTACGTACGGTCTCTGTCTCGCTCGCCTGCAGCTGCAGCTGCACACGGGAGGAGAGGCCAGAGGCGGGCGGGTCAGGGCAGGGGGCGGGCGATATGATTGATGTGATCCCATCCGCCCGATGGGCGCTGTACCCGGCCGCAGAACGGAACATCAGAAGCACATGAGGGCCGTAAATGCAGCCGCGTACGGTGTCGCCCCGGCCGCCGTGGCTCAGCTGGTGATTGATCCAAAGGCTCTGACGCTGACGGATCCGGCGGGCGGGCACGTACGACGCCGCGCTGGAGGCGATAAGGCTGTCCGCACTCATGATCCTCTATTTTCATCCTCTATACATCCTGGTCATCAAGATTCTCTCCTCTATACTCATTTCTCCCGCACCCATCCATCCTCTATATCATTCTTCTATCCACTGTAGGGCCCACTTGTTATTTTATCTAAATATATCCATGTGTGATCTAGTTTTGAAGGATTTATTGCAACGAATTTAATGGTGCAATCGGAATTTCATTTGGATTTGTGGTTTATGAGTTAAAACATTTTTAGAGGATTAAACTAGTGGGGCCCACACCTCCCTCTCTCCTCTCTCCGTCACGCTCGCTTTCCCGCCAGACGCGCGCTCGTGCTGCTGCCATCGCGGTGGGGCCGCTGGCGCGTAGCAGCAGCAGCAGAATAGCGCAGCTCCGGGACGACGCCAGGAATAGCGGGAGTCAGGGCGTTAGCGTAATCATCGCGTAGACCGCTGCAGCTGGATTTATACGCTATTTGCTAGCGTGGCTGTTTACCGGGAGCGTCCCGGAAGCCACTGCAGATAGCGTAAATGAGATGCCATGGCGTACGTGTACGTGCAATGCAAGTGGGTCGCGCGCTGCCTCGTCCGTTGGTTGGTTCGACGGAGACCCTGTAGACGACGATGCTGATTGCTGCGCAGTGCGGGCGCGCATCAATGCATGCAATGCATCGGCGACGACCGGCCGGTCGCGCACCCTCCGACCGGCCGGCCGGGATCGCCGGGGAGTATGAATTGTGATGGGACGGACGGACGGGGTTCGGTTCGCCGCTCATGGGATGGAGCTGCGACTACTCCTACAGTAGCTCTGAGGCTGTTGCACCGCAAACGGTGGGGCTGATCGATGATCGATCTGGTCAGGGCAGGCACCAGGCAGGGCCTGTCCAGATCGGCCAGCACGACAGCCCTGTCTTACTTGCAGTCCGTATGCCCGCAGCTACCAATGGCCTGCCTCAAAACGAGAACTGCCCAACAACGCACATGCGCGGATAGCACCACCGCAGGCACAGCCATTTCCGGCTATTCACAGTTTCACACTCACGGGTCTTTCCTTTTTACTCCTGTACACTACCTCCGTCCCTAAATATACGTCGTTTTCGCTTTTCGGGAAACAATTTTAACTAAATATATTAAAAAATATTAATATTTATGGTACATAATTAATATCATTGAAAAGATCTTTGATTCTAGTTTTTTAATAAATTTACTTGAAGATACAAATGTTGCATGCATTTTTTACAAATCGAATTAAACTTATGACACATACACCAACAGCGATAGATATTTAGGGACGGAGGGAGTAGATACCTCCGGAGCTGGTTACATTTTTCAAAAAAAAAATGTTGGTTACTCTGACTTCATGGCAATAATGGAATTAACTCGTGTTGCATGCATTTAGTACAGACTGTTTCATACCAACCGGTACTCTCAGAGATACAGTTCTTTTTTTTTTCCCGAACAAAGATACAGTTCAAACTAATTAGGTTGTTGTCCGGACTCCGGAAGGAGAGAAGTTCAAGAGTCTTCCAATAGCACGAATCATTGGTCACTTCACTCATGATCAAGTTTTTTTTTTAAAAAAAGGAAATTTTACTCGGGTCTCGGCACAACTTATACACACAACTAAACTTTATTATAATTACACGTAAGTTTTACTCCATGTTTGGCGAAGATATACTATACTATACTATACCTTCGCCTCCATCTAACGTCACACCTACTTTGAACTTTCTGCCACTTTTCTTTTAAAGAATAGTTCAGAAGTACGTCCTATATGTAGCCTTGAAAATATTCTATAAATAAAAATATATTTCCTTGTTTTTTTTGTTTTTTCCTTTTGCTATTCTTTAAGGCAAACCCATCTCTGTTCTATGTAATCGGCACACTCTTCTGCCGATTCGTAAAAAAAGGTTGGATTAATACTCTAATTTTCACATTTAATATATCATGACTCCTTTTTTCAGTGTGGACTAAAAATATGGTAATTTTAGTTCACTATGGTCGAGATTTCTCCATCTCTAGTTTTATAGGCAAGTGAAATTAAAGGGTGGCACCAACAAGAGGCTGGCCTAGCTAGGGGCGGAGGTATATATGTATTGATGTCACCCACCGACAAAAATAAGAAAGTAGTGATAAGAACTAAATTTTCATCATATTTGCACCCCATGTCACAAATTCTTGCACCCACTAAGCAAGCACACCTCCCTCGAATTTGCTTTAGCTCTATCCATGGGCCTAGCTTTCAGAACTTCGTTTTTGAGATTGCGTGGACCTTTGTTATGGTGTTTGTAATAACGAACATCTATATGCATTAGTCGATGCAGAAGCTGGGATAGTAATAATTCCCTTTTATAAAAAGCTTTCATCGCCGACATGGATGCGGTGTGTGGAAGGTATGCAAGGATGTCCCTAGTGCCCGAATCATGAGAATGTTGGGACTTGGGAGGACTACTATAGATGAGTGGTGCTAGGATGAGGGCTAAGATGGGTCTCATAGTAATTACTGACTTTGCATAGTGATGATAATCCCCAATATAGTATGTTTGGGATAGATAGTTGGATTCTAGAATCTGATTCTAGAATTCAAGTGTTTGGATCTGATTCTCATTTTTCTTAGAAGATCCAAACAAGGTCATAATACGACGCCAATACATAAATCTTACACACCTTCTGTATTTCATGGCGCCTGAATTTTTTGATTGTTCGTCACTCGCGAGTGTTGTAGATGTTGTTCTAGGGTATTATAGATTTGCTTCGCGATGTTCGTTGATTAGTGAAACACGAAACATGATATTGCACCTCTCATATGCATGCTAATAGTGTTGCTGACGTTGTTCTTCAAACGTTTCAAATGTTGATTTTTGAGGCTGCACACACCTGTCGCCCGTAAATAAATATATATAAATTTCAGGCACCTGGAATAATGAGGCAGCTCCCTAAATCTTGTGGGTGACCTAGAAAAGAGAGGGATATACAGTATATAGCATGTATCCTGCTGCTGTGGTCTCGTTAATGCGTGGCGCTTTCCTGTCTGCTTCCACATCACTTGAACTCTGTCGTTCGAAAAAGATACGCTAAATACACAGTTACTATTCTTACCAGCCATTTTAATTGTAATACAATATCCACCAACCAACTAGCAGTATATATATATTAGTCATCGAAGTATCGTAGTACTAGAAAAAAAACTAGTGGAGTATAAAGGCTAACAGAATTCCGGCCGGCTCCATTTCAGGAACCCGCAATATTATATTGCTGAAATGTTCTCCTGTACAGTACTAGAAGAGGGATTAGAGAGCACCGGGGCATCAGCATCACCATCACCTTCCAAATGCATTGGATGCACTGGTATCGGCAGGGGCGAAGCCAGAGCAAAATGATGGGGTGCACCACTTATTTCATAATTACACTAACCGACATGACGTTCAATCAAAAAAATAGCATATCTAATGTGCAACTACCATATTTCAATATCAAATTCGATTTCTATCAATAGAGATGAGATTTTGGTCGAAACATAACACTCACCATTTAACAAAAAGAAGAGAACATTGACCACTTTAGTGTATTCATTGATAGAATGCCAAAATCATAAACAAAACATGCCCCATATGAAGATCCCACTAGCCTAAAAGGAAAGAGAACAGATAGGTCAATTAGTTAGCAAATAAATTGTAGAATTATCGATTAAAAGTAGATACATTGCATTACCAATCAAAGATCAAATTTACGCCCTTTTTCCTTCCATGGTCATGAAACGACGAACCACAGCATCGTTGCTAACTTTCTTCATTTCTTCTTTCTCTAGATAGCAAATAAATTTATGACTCATGTGCTGATCACCCATGTGATTAGACAAACTTGTTTTGACAATCTTCATTCCAGAAAAGCATCTCTCAACTGTTGCAGTAGCGACAGGCAGTATTAGTACAAGCTTCAAAAGTCGATAGACCAATGGATAACAAAGATGTTTCCCTATGTCAATTTGCAAGCATAATCAAATTGTAGATCCATACTATCATAAATGTAATACATATATAAAAAAGAGAAAACCCCAATTAACACACTAACCCTAAACGGCTAAACCTGCTACCTGCAGGCTACTCAATTTCAACATATAACCAGCAAGAATTAAAATCGGATGTGAAGCTTAACTTGATTGAAATACAAGATAAATAAATTGAGGGTTTGGTGACTTGCCTTTTCTTTTGGATCAGAATAGAGAGAGGTCGTGAGGGTGAGGGCGCTCACATCCATCTGTTGTCGCGGCCGTCGGGCGCTCGGCTCGGCTCGACGATAGGGAAGCCAGGAAGGGGAAGGGCGCAGGCGTTAGCAGGAATCGTCGCCGGCGAGCCGCATCGCTATCGCTGTCAACGTCGAGGACTTATGTCTGGCTCGCTGCATCAGGGGAAACGCTGCGGCCTCCTCGTCCTTCGCAGACTCGCGCGCAGCCACGGTGATTTTTCCCGTCAAGTGGCAACCTTCTCCTGGAAGCAACTTGCAACGTGGGCTTGGGCCGGTGGGGGTGCCTTCTTTTGGGGCAAGGGGTGCACAAAGGGTGAAAAAATTTCTACTTATAAAGTAGTTTCAATTTTGGCTTGGGTGCCTGGGCATCCAGTTGGCTAACTTAGGCTTCGCCCGTGGGTATCGGGACGGTAAAACCACCGGCCGGCCGCCGTCAGATCGTGCAACCGCCGTGTCCGCCTCCGGTAAACTTCCAAGAAGAGGTTACAAAAGGGCAATGGGGGCCTGCGCTTGTTTCGGCTTGGATGGATCGACCAGTGCCTCGACGACGCATCTGATGACGATCGACTGGCGATACACACCTCCATCCATCTGCGGTGGACTCCCACCAAGTTATGGTGGCGCCCGCCCGTCGTCAGTTACAGTTTCGCAGGCAGGCATGCATGGCCCCCCGCCCGGCTCCGGCCGACAGCAGGTTTGCATGCCATGCTTGGATTTGCATAGTCATGGCCGGCCAGAGCCAGGGTCGGGGGACCTCCGACTCCATCCGATCCATACTTTGCCATGGCCCGTTCACTTATTTTATATGTCGTACTTTTTCAATTAACGAATAGTATTTTTCTCTTACAGTACTTTCAGCCAAGCGAACGGGAAGATGGCTGTCATGCATGCTGCATTGCTCGTCGCGTTCAGGTTCAGGGACGACGGACGCTCGGCTAGCTGTCCCTTATATTAAGGGTGTGTTTAGTTCGCGAAATTTGTTGGCTTTGGCTACTATAACACTTTTGTTTGTATTTGTCAATTAGTGTCCAATCATGAATTAATTAGGCTCAAAAGATTCGTCTCGTGGTTTTCTATTAAACTGTGTAATTAGTTTTTGTTTTCGTCTACATTTAATGCTTCATTCATATGTCAAACATTTGATGTGACGGAGAATCTTGAAAATTTTCGACAACTAAACGTGGCCTAAACGGGGCCTAACTTCCGCCGCGCGCGCAGCCATAGCAACAAACCTTGCCAAACGGCATCGAATTGCGGTGCCTGCTGCATAGCACGTATGCATGGACCTTACTCGTCTACAGTAGCTAGCAGGAACATGTTTGCGCCGTTGTCTGAATTGAAGACACGACACCCGTTTTTATTTAGGGCACTGTTTAGTTTCCAAAAATTTTACAAAATTTTTCAGATTTCCCATTACATCGAATCTTTAGACACATGCATGAAGCATTAAATATAGATAAAAAATAAAAATAATTACACAGTTTAGACGAAATTGGCGAGACGAATCTTTTAAGCCTAATTAAATCATGATTGGACACTAATTACTAAATAACAACGAAACTTGCTACAGTATCATTTTGCAAAAAAATTTAGATCTAAACCGGCCCTAGAGCTGCCTAGCTATAGCCCATACCCTATAGGAGGCAGTCGTTCTGGCTGCCGGCTCCCCGCACGGCACCGACGATGGACAATTCCCACAGTTGCGACACTCTGCGTCGCAACTGTGGGAGCTTCAACGGCCATATCACGGCGAAATTATACTCCGCTAGCTGTCCACTCACCTGCTTCTGTATGCCTGGCAGCTCTCGGCTCTGCAAGCACAGGCACGCACAACGTGGTTCTATGACTGTATGTAATGTCCACTTTGTTTTTGGTCTCACATTTCCGTTTTATTTATACTAGCATATATGCCCGTGTGTTGCTATAGGATAAGGGTTATGTGGTGGGAACCGTCTAATCTTTCTTCTTCTTTGTCAGCGCCGACCCCACTCCTGCTCTCGCTTGCGCACATTGCCTCATGCACCCCTCGGTCGCCACCCCACTCCATTGGTCTTCTGACACTCACGGTTGGCAGCTGATACAGGATCACTACCCCACCAACCTCCCACGCCGTCCTACCCTAACCACAGGGCTCCTGTCGACTACTTCGGCACGACGCCCCCACCGCTAGCCTTGCGCAAACTGCCATCTCCCACCGCCCCGGCGAGCAGTGCCCACGTCGTCTCGGCCACCATCACCGCTATGTTGCGACCACCAACCCAAACCCTCTTGTACATTTGTCTGTTAGCGAAATCTCTCCTGGAACCGTGATCCCCGGCGCTAGGTGGATCTTCTTCCTCTCCCGGGGCACGAACGCACGACCGATCACGTGTCTGAGTTTGCACTGGGAAAAATCTGCTAGCAATTGTGCCCATGTGTTGTTAAATGCGAGTCGTGGTTACTTCTATAAGCACGCATCTTGAGTCCAGACTCTCATACGCGACACTGAAGGCATGAGCGTATTTGGAAAGTAAAAAATAGGCTCATAATATATTTATTATTTATTATTTTTGTTTATAAGAAAATGTGGGAGATAAAAAAATAAGAAAGGCGAGTTATGTTGTATGAGCACAGACCATAAGTCCGGACTCGATACACGGAGATAAGATGGCTAGTCGTTTCATTTATAGATAGATCAAAATTCCTATGGTGTTCAATTTTCTATAATCATATTTGGACTTGTAAAAAAATTATTAACAACGGCGTCACGTAATATCTTGATTTTTCCTGCCCATCATACCACGTACGGTCAAATCATCATCGGCCAACACGTCTTGCAAGCAGACTTTAGTCCAACAACTTTTTTTTGTCACCGTTAAAATAGAACTCCAATCTAGTTACGCCTTGGCTCATGGAAATAAGATACGAGGATTTGAGTCCAAGAAAAATAATGGTGCAGGTCAACGTAGAGGTCGTACTTGACTCATGTTCATAAAAATAGACGTATTTGAGATTGAATCTTGGTTTAGGAGGAGTCTTACATCTTACATGTAGGTGAAAAAAAAATCTTGGCAAAAATTTTGTCTCTTTATTATTAGGTATAGATAAAAGAAAACACTGAAACTCGTGTTTTTATGAACTTATTGCAAGAATCTTTCTGTGAATGAATGAATGACGATGAAACACGTGGGGGCTCTCCCTCCCTCCCCCCGGCCTGTTCTCCTAAAACAACAACTACGGGAATTCACCAATCCACATTTACATAAACTGCACTAAAGTGTACTGTTGACGACAGGCGAGCGAGATTATTTGGATGAAAAAATGGCTACTAATTTTTCGTAAAAATGAAAAATTTATTATTCATTCGGTCCAAAATCTTTACCATCGCAATTTGTTTTTCCTTGGTGCCTAAATTAAAAGGGAAACACTATACATCATATGTCTGTTTTTTTTCATTTCTTTTAGGTGATAAACAAGCCCTTGCAGTCCGTTGAACCTCAAGCATCCGCCAAGCCCATCAGGACCCGAGCCAAGACCGAGAGCATTCAATGACTATGCGATTCTTCATTTTCATTTGCATTATTTGGCGAGAACTCTTTCTTCCTGTTCCAAAATATAAAAATACACAGACATACCTATGAGTGCATCGAACAATGCAGACAATACTACTTGTTTTTCCACCCTTCGATTCTATCTTCTTCACACCAGATGTCCGGTTGATGACCGGAGACGCTGGCGCCCAGATGTCTGCCCCAGGAGGTGTCTGGACGCAGCTCTCACCCAGCATGTAACGTTACAGGTTCCATCCGTTCGATCGAACCCGCAACAGAAGGGGCTGCTCGTGCCCAGGCCTGTTGCACGCACAGGATGGGACCGTCCGCGCCCCTACCGCCATCCCCTTCACTTCCCGCGCCCGCCGTCGCGCCGCACTCCATCCCTCCGCTTTCCACGCGCATGCACGACGCCCCAGCAGCTGCGGCAGATGAGTCTCATTGCAATATATGCACACCCAGATCTACTTTTACAATATGTAGATAAAACACTTGCAACATACGTCCGAAACAGCTGAAACACTTGCAACATACGTTTAAAACACCAGAAAACCATGTGTGTAGCCATTGCAAAATATATGCAACATCCAGATAAACGTTTGAAACATACGTTTGAAGCAATTGAAAACACTTGAAAACATACGTTTGCAACATGCATATATATGCAACATCCAAATCGGTCTACTTTTGCAACATTCAAATAAAACACTTGCAACATAAGCCTGAAACAGATGAAACCGTTGTAACATACACTTGAAACATGCGTATATAGTCATTGCAACATGTGCAATATCCCGATCTATTTTTACAACACCGATATAAAAACACTTACAAACATACCTCTGAAACACTTGAAGCGTACGTTTGCAACACACGTTTTCAACTCAATATCTCCTTGTTGTTTGGCAATGGAGGCTTGTCGGCACGTGGAGTTCACGGTGCAGAGCTCGATGGTGGCGTGTTTTCAGCTATAGAAGGCCACGGCCGGTGAGAGGCACGGTGAAGAGGGAGGAAGATGGGCTGCTACGCTCTGGTGCGGTGGAGATGTCGCCTGGCGAAGCAGAGGCGCAGTTGAGAGGGAGGCGCGGTGGAAAAGCACGACCGCCGAGGCAGCAGGATGCGATCGTGGACTGCTGTCACGGCGCTCCGGTGAGGTAAGTTTTTTTAAGAACGGACGGGAACGAGTGGATGAGCGGATAAGATAAGAGGCGGTCGTTGGGCTATCGCGGGTGGCCCACCATGGGGAGTGTCCGGTGCGGACGAACGTGAGACGTCCTGTACCGAGAATTACCGGTGGACGAATGCTGGAATTTTGACTTGTGTTGTTGTGCCCAGTGTAGCCACTTCCTCTGCTGATGATCCGCCACCATCAAAATTCTGTACGTGTCTCAGCAACACACGGTAGTTTCTACCCGCCTTCAAAAACTCGCATACATCTAATATTCCGATCGACTCACCAGAGCCTTTACCCAAAAAAAATCCCACAAAAAACCTCGTCTTCCACTTTGACTTCACCGAACGATCCATGTCATCATGGTGAAAAAACACTAAGTTATCGTATATTCACTATAAATTTGACTCAAACCTAAACGTAGCCCTGTTCGCTTGGCTGAAAACCCATGACTGAAAGTACTGTTCACTGATTTGTTGTGAGAGAAAAATATTGTCCATTGGTTAAAAAAAGTACGGCTTATAAGCCAAGTGAACAGGGCGAAATGTAAAACTGTAAACAGATTTTGTACCTCCTTATATACATACAAAAAAGAAAATTCTCCCCTACAATTTCGGGCCCATTTATTTCCTCATCTGAGGCCCATCTGAGAATTCTAAGGCCCTTCCCGCCGGCTTGGAGCCTATGCAGGCCCTTAAATCTCAGCCGTTGGATGGATCCGACGGCAAAGGCAAGCATCTCCCCGCCCGCCGCGCTCGCCTCCAGCCTGCCCAGGGCGAAACAAAACCCTCCTCCCTCGTTCGCCGCCTCGCTCGCAGACGCGTCTAGCTAGGTTTTGGTCTCGCCGCCCCGCCGCGCACGCCTCCAGAAGCTTCTAGACGCTCCGAGGAGGAGGAGGGGAGGCTCCCGCCGCAGCAGCTGCCATGGCGTCCACCAAGGTCCAGCGTATCATGACCCAGCCCATCGTAAGCTACCTCTCCGCCCCCCTTCCCCTCTGCGCTTGTTTGCTCTTCTGTTTTTCATTCATAATATCGTCGTGCTGTTCCTAATCGGCTCGCCCTATGTTTGATGCTGTGGTTGGCGAATCCTTCGTGGGCGTGCACGGCGGCAGAACCTCATCTTCCGTTTCCTCCAGAGCGTAAGTGGATTGCAATTCTATTCTGTTTCTATGTTCATATCTGCGTATTTTGCGGTGGTCAGGGTTTGTAAATTGATTTGGTTCTTGCAGAAAGCGCGCATCCAGATCTGGCTGTTCGAGCAGAAGGACCTCCGGATTGAGGGTCGCATCATCGTGAGTTTTCTTGCCATGTTTTTTTGTCCAAACGGCAAAATTTAGTACTAGTAACTCTCTGCTAGCGCCTAATAACTCTCTGCTAGCTCCTAGTAATTCTCAACTAGCGCCTGGATATGCTAATAGTAGTGTAGTTTTATGGGGACAGATCATCCTAACTATCCCAAAAGAATGCAAAAGGAGGGATAAACATGAGTCTTATCTTGGGCTTGCTTTGCTACGGGCTAAAGGTCAGCTAGAAAAACGCTTTACAGTGGTAGCTTAAAATCACATCTGACCTTAATAAAATGCTTTGCCACAAGCACCTACTAATATGGCATGAGTGTGATGCACATTCTTTGTTAGATTGCAATTCTTAAGCTAAGGCACATGCTTGGTTTCAAGTGTCTTCAAAGGATTACTATCCTAGTTGGAACAGAAGGTTAGAGTAATTTATTCCTTTTCATCAAATTACAGTCCTTAAATCAGGATTCAGGAATGCCTAACTCTTGTCGTGTGGACTGAAGAACTGATCTATATGAACTATGAACAAGTACTGTAAATAGTGTTGAGCTTTGTTGTTTTCATATGAAAATATTACCTTTTTGCCCAAACAGAATATTATATCAATGCTTATATAAACAAATAGTGAAGGACTTCTGAAAGACGCTATTTAGAATGTTTTCGGTTAGGGGCCTTGGCTTCGCTTTGTGGGTACAGAGCGTCCCACTGTATATGTGTTGGGGATCCTTGGCTTCTCTTTCTGGGTACAGAGCACCACACTGTATGTGTTAGTGACTTGTGAGTCCCTTGTTTTGCCTCATGAACAGTGGGAAACAAATGACGGTGTTAAGTGACAATCACGAATCACTCATGGACATGTTTAGTGCTCCTTGGGTTTCTTGGGAAAATATTTGTATTGTCCTGGGTGACTGGTGTATGGTGTGGTAGCATGTGTTCCTTTTTTTAGTCTCTATTTCAATATCATTTGGGTTTTCCTATATGTGTTCATTATGTGATATAAATGCAGGACCCTTTGTTTTTGACTTGCCTATTTTCCCCTTATTTGGTCTTCTATGTTGCTGTCTGATCTGATTAACGTATGGGTGACCCTGGACTGGTGGACATGTATATGGATGTCTGTTTTTTTGCGGGGCTATACAGATGTTCCTTTTCTATTTAGCATCGCTAACTAGGCTATGTTATGCCAACAGTAGCGTCTTGAAAACTATGAGTTATAGTAACACAAATTTAATTCATTCTCTACTGTGGTCTGAAATTCTAGGTTTGTGCATATTGCTTAGTCTTAGCCTCTTGTTTATATATATTTTTTGGAGCAATGGCTGACTGATAAGGGCCGTATGGGTATTGGAATCCAGGAGGTCGCTATTCATACAACCATACTATGAGCCTCTTTGAGAGAGCTTGAACTCTAGTATTCATACAAAATTAGGAATTTACAGGGTAAAACGAATTGTACCAGGCATTTTTTTGGGTCTAAAAATGGGGACAAGATAGCTCACCTTTAAGTCCCTAGTCTAGCTCCTGCTCAAGCTCCACAACGGTCCCAAAGGTGCCCTATAGGCTATATCTTTGCGGTTATATAGCTCGTACATGTCTGTTAGAAAGGGCCATTTTAATCGCATACTGTTCGGTAGGACAACTCATACCTCGATATGATTTTGCTCGCATTAAACTCTGCAGATTGTACTATATTTAGTGAAACTTACCTCATAATTTGTTACACTTGCAGGGATTCGATGAGTACATGAACTTGGTCCTCGATGATGCTGAGGAAATCAACGTCAAGAAAAACACTAGGAAATCACTGGGTTAGTAAAACATGCAACCCTGGAAAATTGTTTTCCCCCGTCACATAAATTGATAGCATGGTTTCTTGTTATGCTCTAATATGTTTGGTTGTCAAATGATTTGCAGGCCGGATACTCCTCAAAGGTGACAACATAACTTTGATGATGAACACGTGAGTGAACTAATCCTACCTTTTTTGTATTCTGGCTAATTATTGTGAACCTTGTAATTTCTAGTGAGTGGACTTCTAAAATCTCTCATTTTCAACTTTTGCAGTGGCAAGTGAAGATTATTATGGCAGGAATGATGTTTGGTGTACTCCATCCATCCAGACTTAAATGTATCATGTCATTGTGGTTAAGTGAGAGTTGTATTGGCTGTTGACTACCTGAGTAAACTCATGTGTTAGCTATATGCTAGATGCTGTGACAATGAGCTGCTCAGTGTTCACTTGTGTTCCAAAGATTAGCCCGACCTGTGTGAGCCATGTTGACATCTTTTCTGGTTTCATACTCAGCTTTACCAAGTTTTGCTCTACTTGCGCTTGCCTTTTGGAACCTGGGATTGAAAATAAATGTAGTAATAGGAAAAACATAGAAATCTATAGAACTCTCTCAACGCGGTGATCTTATGAATAGTTCACCTCCGTTTCCTCCACCCAGAACCGCCTACCTGTCCGTCATATCCAGCCTTCGGCCCTCCGATGCGTGCCACGCTGCACCAGCCTACCACTCCATGTGCGACCGGGGCCCACATCCCATTAGCTCAGCTCCTGCCTCCCCCACGCCACATCCCACAGCGGTGCCTCCCAGCCACGAAAAGGGGGGGACGTCACTTCCGAGACCTTCCTCGGCTGCGCCGCCGCCATCTTCGCTGCTCCTCCGCGCTCCGCTGCCGGCAAGCCCGCCTACGTCCTCTGGCTGCCGCACCAATGCGCCAGTCGTGTCGCCCCGCAGCGCCATCGAGGTTGAGCAGACCCCGGCCTGCGACGCCGCCTGCTTCGTCGCTCCTCCCCCGTACGCCGCCTACGTACTCCGTCTGAAAGAAAAGGGATGTGCTGGCGCCCGGCTCGTAATCCGCCCCGTCCGTGTTGATTCGACTCGCCCCATCCGTTCGCCCCGCCTCGCCCCGTCGTGCCCCGACCGACAGCCCCAGCACGCCGCGCCCCATTCTTCGATGCCCGTGCCGTACCACCTTCGCTTCCTCGCCTAACTTTCCCATCAATAGGAAACACGTGCAATATGAAACACTCAACGCACGTCAGAAACCATCTAAAAAAATATATACTTGCAACATATGTGTGAAACACATATACAACATCTAGATAGAACACTTGCTACAACGGAAGACTGGAACAGATGAAATGTTTGGAACATATTGTTACAACATATTTATGAAACATATGCAACATCCAGATCAAAATGGTTGCAAAATACGTTTGGAATAGATGAAACATTTAGAACAAACTCTTGCAACATGTCCCTGAAACACTTGCAACATGTGCAAGATCCCGATATCTACTTTTGTAACATCCATATGAAACAACTGCAACATATCTGTGAAACATATAACACATTTGAAACATATATTTACAACATAGGAGAGAGGACGCCTGTGCCGGTCAATTCCGACCGTCGGGGTGGGAGTCAACGGCGAGTGGCGGCGCACGAGCACCACTAACGTCCACCACCAGCGCCGCCAGCACCAGACTTGGGTCGGCCGAGCGAGCGATGCGCGCGACGGGTCGCGAGCGAGTGACGGGGTGCAGCCGAGGGAGGAAGGTCTCGGAAGCGACGTTTTTTTTTTCTTTTTTTCGTGGAAGGGAGGCACCGCTGTGGAATGTGGCGTGAGGGAGGCATGAGCTGAGTTAATGGGATGTGGGCCCCGGTCGCACATGGAGTGGTAGGCTGGAGCAGCGTGGCACGCATCGGAGGGCCGAAGGCTGGATCGGGCGGACAGGTAGGTGGTGATCGTAGATGAACAGGGTTCTGGGTGGAGGAAACGGAGGTGAACTATTCATAAGATCACCGTGAGCATCTTTAAGAGGCTCTCTATATCTTTTTTAAATGCTAGGAATAGAGATTTTGGTGAAAGATTATCCTCTAACAGTTTCTCTAAATGGTTATTCAAAAATAGTCTTCTTCTATTTCGGGTTTTTCGCTAGCCAAAAATGGCTCTCTAGAATGCGCACGAGATATAGAAAAACTGTTAGAGAATGAAAAGATATAGAAAACGATTTTTATGCAGATAACTCTCTAAATAATAATTTATAAAGTGAGATTTAGAAAGACCTGAGATACTGTCAGAGAGTTTTATTGATAGATGCCGCTCGGCTCGAGGCGAGCGTCTCTGTCAATGTTGGCGCTAAAAAGCAGCAAGCTTCAGCATGCAGGGCCAGGCAATTGCAGCCTGCTGAACCTCGGGCGTCCGCTAAGCCCTCGTCACGGCCCGAGCCAAGAGCGTCTTGCGACTCGGTCCGACTCCTTGTTGAGCCTTTGGCCCATGACGACCCCACGGCCCGTCGCGAGCGGGAGCATGCGACTCGGTCCGGTGAGCCCTCCTCCTCACCTTCTTCTGTCTGATTAGCACTCCAGTGATTATTAAGCCGAGAAGGGTTCGGTGAGAAACAGCGACACTTGAGTTGAGGCAGGAATTTTTTTTTCTAAGCCTGCAGTCTGCACACAGCATCAGCAGGGAAGAGTGCACGACACGTCAACCAAGCCAAAAGCACTGCATCTTCCTGCGGTGTCTAATATTCAGAGCTTCCCTGCTCGATCGTCATCAACGCAACCCCGTCGACGGACTAAGCCACACACACGCCTCTGTTCGATTTCCTGCGACATTGCGGCTACGCTTTTTCTGTGGCATTGCATCGTTCCTTTACGCCCAAGCTATATAATAGACCTAGTAGCTGCTTTTAATCTGGCTTGCACAAGTCAGTCAGCACAAGCAAATCTTAACATGGTTCACTACTGGTCCCAGAAGCTTCCTTGGCCCTTCCTAGTCACCCTGGGCATTCGGGTACCCGAAACCGATCGGTTCGGTTCCTCGGGTATTCGGGTAATTCGGGTACTAAGGAATTGGAACCGATCGGTTCCTAGTTCGGTTTCGGGTAATTCGGTTTCGGGATTGGGTAATTCGGTTCGGTTTCGGGTATTCCCGAATGGAACCGAAAAAATAAAAAAATAAAAAAAACAACTCATTCAAATGTAAATTTCGACAGCATTTCGCCTCATTTTCATGCACATAACGGGGAGAATATGAAGGTTAAAGCAGTATAAGAGTCTCCAATGCAAACAAACAACATTCGACAAGCAACAAACTTAACGATAAGCCTCAATGGACGTCCACCACGGCTCCACATAGGCACATATCATAGTTCATAGGCATCTCCATGACATCACCTTCTCTTGAAACAAGTCTTGTAAAGTAAAACAAGTAAGATTGTGCAGCTTTGAATATAATATATAACTAGGATGTGTGTGTGTGTGTATATATATATATATATATATATATATATATATATATATATATATATATATATATATATATATATATATATATATATATAACTAGGATTGTGCAAATTCGGGTACTTCGGGTATTTCGGTTCGGTTCGGGAATTTTCGGGTACTCAGAAACAGGAACCGAACTAGGAACCGAAACCGATCGGTTCGGGAAATTCGGTTCGGTTATCGGGTAGTTCGGTTCGGTTTCGGGAATTCGGTTTTTCGTGCCCAGGGTTACTTCCTAGTTCCTACAAACACTATACACATAAGCAAACTCGAAATCCAGGATTTGGCAACCGGTCACTCGCGTGAAAGGCTACTCCTGCTGACACCTGAATTTCTGACCTTCTGATCAGAGATCAACAGCTCATATTTGTTTCTGCTAGGAAGAAAAAATTCGAGTGTCAGATCATTTTTTTCCCCACACGAGTTGTATCAGAAGTGCCAAGCTCGATTTTAATTGCTGTCAACTTATGATGTTTTTACCCGATTCTTACGTCACCTTTTGATCCGGGTATGGAACTCCTCTAGAACACCTGAACTCTTTCATATAACATGATCACAATTAAAATTCAGGTGCACAAAGAGAGCTTTTCACATGGTACAATAATACAATATAGCACATGTCTAGAGATGTTACTAAGGGGTGACTGACCACCGTAGTGATTTGGACTTCAGTAGCAAAGCTATTTTAAGCAAGTTTCAGTGTTTATTGCTCATTTAATCTGTTCGTATTATGTTTCAAATTTTATATTGAGTTGGATCAACCTGCCTACGCTAGTGATCACGACCATATGGCCGCGCGACGACCGTTCTCGCGCGCACTAGTACAGAAATGGGCGTCGTGGAATTCTCGGCACCATCCTATTTCCATTCCATTACACACAGGGCCGTCTCAACAATTTGTAAGGCCTTTGTGCAAGCAAAACACTAAGGATCCGACAATATAATGTTTTAATACGACGATTGAAGTATATGGTACTATTAATAAAAGTTTACTTGCAAGATGTATTTAGTTCATAAAAAACGACTTAAATTGAATTAGAAATTTAGAAAATTAGAATCCTATCACGCTAATATGGAATGACTTAAATTTAGAATAAATTAGAAATTACCTGCAGCATCCCGGTTGTCCTGTCCCTATGTGGCTTGATGAATTAAATAATTAAATTAATGGATCATTCGCTTCATTTGCTTGATGCCGGTATGGACTGGATTGCAAGGTTGAAAAGAAAATTACAAACACTGAAACAGTAAGACTGTACTACTGATTACTGAAACCACTTACCGCAGCCGCAGGGAGTCACGACTCAGGGGCGGAGGGATGGTAGTCTGCAGCACCGCTGCGTTAGCGCCTAGCGGCCACCCTCTGGGATCATGGGATTAGCTCATAGGAATTGGGAACTCCGATCGAGGACCGCGGAACGGCCGCAGCGGCGCAGCAGCACGCTGTCATGGGATGTCGTGAAGTCGTGATTCGCGAATAGGAAGGGTCGCCGTGCAGACTGAACTGCTGGAACTGAACTGTATGGGTTGTCAAATACATGAAGTATCGATGCATATACTCATGGGCTGATGGGCCCCAGTGCCATGGGCCCCGGCCGTCGCACTGCCTGCACCCCTCTAAGGCGGGCCTGATTACACAAGTCATCGGCCTCGATCGCCATGGACACAAAACATTTTTTTTCTAACACGCGGCGGCGTTGACCACGTCACTACCTACAAACCCCCAACGTATCCTACACTCCATTGCAGACAAGAATCACTTATCCCTCCGCGTCCTGCCAAGTTCTTGATTACAAAAAACTCTAGTTGGCCTTGTTGGCCCGTGCGGCCGTGTCCATCCATGTCGAGCCCTCCGCCGCCGGTGACTGACGGCGGGCCGAGCCCATTCATGCAGCGGCAGCAGCCGGACTACAGCTTCAGAGGCCGTGTCCTGCTCACGGCCGTCGTCATCCTCGCCATCCTCACCGTCGTCTTCGTCCTCATCCGCCTGCTGCTCTACCAGTTCGTGGCGCGCGGCCGGGGCAGCCTGGCCCTGGGCGTCCGCCGCTCCTTCGGTTCGTTCGGCAGGAGAAGCGCCCGCCACGGGCTCGACGCGTCCGCGCTCGCCACTCTGCCGGTCACCACGTACCGCGTCCGTAGGGCCGACGACGGCGGCGGCGACGGGACTAGCTCCGCCTCCGGCAGCGCCGCGGCGGACTGCGCGGTGTGCCTGTCGGAGCTCGCGGACGGCGAGAAGGTGCGCGCGCTGCCGGGCTGCGGCCACGTCTTCCACGTCGACTGCGTCGACGCGTGGCTGCGGTCCCGGACCACGTGCCCGGTGTGCCGGGCCGAGGTGCGGCCCAAGGCGACGACGGCAGACACGCGCCCGGCGCCGGCTCCGGTGTTGATCGGTGCGGCGGGGGCCACGTTGGTCGTGACCGTGGAAGGCGGAGGCGCCGCGGAGACCGGGGACGCGCGGCGCTCGTCCGTGCTGGCCTTCGGTCAACCGGCCGGTGCCGTAGGGTAGAATCGGCGAAAACGACGTTGCGACTGATTAGCCCTTGTTTAGTGCATGTATATACGAATAAAATACATGTAATTAGAATCATTGTGTACTACTTTATCTTGTGTGAAGATGCATGATACCTTGTCAGAGCACTTCAACAAAATTAATTATCTCTCGTCTCCGAAAATTCTATATAGGTGATAATCCTATTATTGACAGTGTAGTTTTTTCTTTTTCTCATCCGAAAGATTACCAATATTTTTAAAGTGGATATTAAGAGGGATTGTATTTCCTACGTTTAAGAGAGGGATGGGGGTGGATTTTGAGCAATTAGTAAAAGTAACTTTAAGACGTTGAGAATATGATTCGTAATCTGTTGGAGCAACCACAATCCTTTATATTACATTTTTTGTATTAGCATGAGATAAATGATATATGTTGGAGCAACTACAATCCCTTATACTGTGTTTTTTTTATTAGGATGAGATAAATAATATGTTGGACTTAGATTTCTCTGTAATAACTTTGTGCTTACTCTTCACATATTATGAACGAAAAGTTGGCAATATAGGTTTACTTACAAAAACTCAACACACTTCGGTACCGCAAGGACCCATTGGCCCAAGAGGGTTCAATTGGGTTAATAAAAATTTAAGCAAATAAATCTTAACTTGTGCAACAACTAAGGCCCCGTTTGGTTTGGGTGTTAAAGTTTAACAAACACTGTAGTACTTTCGTTTTATTTGACAAAAAGTTTTCAATCTTGGACTAATTAGGCTTAATAGATTCGTCTAATAAATTACTCCTAATTTGTGCCGACATGCATGCAATTAGTCTACATTTAGTACTCCATGCATTTGAAGGAACATTGATGTGACGGGAGTTAAATTTTAACTCCTCCAAACCAAACGGGGCCTAAAAACCTCTAAAACTTTTGAGCTCCTAAGTTCTTTCTAATTAATGCTTAACATGGCACATTTCGTAGAGAATTTAATGAACTATTTGATGTTGCAAATATTGGTGTAATTTTTTATTAATAATTTGCTTAAAGTTAGACTAGTTTGACTTAGGACAAAGCTAAAGCTAAAGTGAACAACAATTTAAAACAAAGTGAGTACAACAACTGCGTGGTCTTTCCATGGATGCAAGCTTTTTACTTAATAATTGGATAGAAGACAAACAGATGATCGTCGTATCATGGGCATGGCAGACCAGTGTAATCCTACGGAGAGGAAGTCCTGCTATATGATCCTCCTCCATATGTTCAGCTGGCAAAAAAAAAAAACCATTGATTGACATTGGCAATGGCACTGCTTATGTAAGGCCAGGCCTGAAGACACACAATATTTTTTTCAGTTTTTTTATTTATTTGAGAATATATGCTTATGATAAGTCATTCTCTAATCTAGTCAACGCTCGTATGACGTATATACACACGAATTCCATCTGCCAAAGCCCATGAACGGCTAGACCAAATGTGGAAGAGGCGCGCCAAACTTTCAGCTTGAGATTTGACAGCTACCTTATTTTTCAAAAAATAATTTTTTCAACAACTAAAACTAAGAAAAAACAAATGTGACTCTCTTAAAAAAAGGGGGGGGGGCGGGGGTTAAACCACCTTTGCTAAAATAGCCAAATAATTCGCTCGCGCCTTACGAATCCTCCTATACTCCGTGACCACCGCGACCATGTGCTCCAACGGCACGGCCTCGCCGGGAGCCGGCGGCGGCACCCGGTGCTGCAAAGCGACGACGCTGGTGGCCGTAGCCGCCACGTCATTCGTCTGCGGCTTCATCCTCGTCGTCGCCTTCCTCTTCGTGCGCTTCCTCCTGCTTCGCCAGCGCTGGCGCCACCGAGCGAGAAGGCTCCTGCAGGAGCAGCATCATCGGTCCAAGCCCGGCCTCGACGCCGCGGCCATCGCCCTGATCCCGTCCTTCCCGTACCGGCGGCAAGCCGACGCCGAGGCTGAGGGCTCGACCTCAGTGCCGGCCGCCGCCGCTGAGTGCGCGGTCTGCCTCGGCGTCCTGGACGAGGGGCAGATGGTGAGGCAGCTCCCCGGCTGCAAGCACGTGTTCCACCAGGAGTGCATCGACGTGTGGCTCGCGTCGCGCGCGTCGTGCCCGGTCTGCCGCGGCAAGGCCGAGCCGCCGGCGCCGGCGCGGGCCGAGGACAGGGCCGCCGCAGCTTCCACGCCAGCGCGCGTCGCGGCGGTCGATATGTTCGGCGACGAGGAGCGTGCCTCATCGTCCACGCCGCGAGGCTCGAGAGGCTGAGAGGGCACCGTGGACGACGCGGCCGGAGGCCGGTGGCGGCTTGGCTTGACTTGACAGCGTCCCGCCAACGCCTTGTGTACAACAATGGTCAATCGCAGTGATTGCCTGGTAGAAGCTTCTTGTGTGTTGGTCAAGAATCAAAGATAGCAACATCTGTAGGTCGTCACTCTTGAATATTTTGCTACATTTTGACCATTCTCTGCTATATATATTACGTGTCCATCTAAAATTCTGTATTACTTGTGAACAACGAGTGGATTAAATCAATCAAAAAAAGAGTGGATTTAAATCTGGTACTTCTCGATTGCTATGATCGTTTACTTTTTTTTTCGAGAAACGTGCGCTGCAATCTCGATCGGGCGTGTTTACAAATCTTGATCAGGCGTTTACAAATCTGGTACATGTTTATAAATCTTGGGCGTGTTTCTTGTGCTGTCTTGGCCAGAACGACGTAGTAAACATGTACTGTCTGCCTGTCGCTACAATTCTCTCTGGCAATATGAACACAAACGCACAGAGGAATTAGGGTCTGTTCGGTAGAGCTCTAGCTCTAGCCGAAACCGATTCAGTTTTGCCTTCAGCTGTGAAGCAGATTCAGTTGAGGAGTTCAATTAGTTTTTTTTTTTGACCGTTTGACAAAAACAGTTTCACCCGGTAGTCCAAAAGGATAAAATGTCGATACTACCCTTACTTTTCTTTTTTTTCTTTCCTTTTATTTTCTTTTCTACAATACCTTATCCGCTCTCCGATCCTTAGGCTGTGTTTAGTTGAGAAAATTTGGGTGAAAAGTTACTGTAGCACTTTTTCGTTGTTATTTGGTAAAATTTGTCCAACCATGGATTAATTAGACTCAAAAGATTTGTTTCAAACTTTACAGACAAACTATATAATTAGTTATTTTTTTATCTACATTTAATGCTTCATGCATACGTCTAAAGGCCTTGTTCGGCTGGCTGGCTCCCAGCCAGCCAGCAGTGCTTTTCTCTCACACCAGTTCAGCACCAGCCACCAGCCACCAGCCAGCCAGCAGTATTTTTCTCTCACAATAAATCAGCCTCAGCCACCAGCCACCAGCCAGCCGAACGAGGCCAAAGATTCGATGTGACGGGTGGAAGAGGAAATATTTTGGGAATGCATGGCAAGTGAACGCGGCCTTATATATCTTCTCCAACTTGTGGTCAACACGCACACAGCGTCCTAGCAACTAGCATCTCCATGCCGCCATGCCATCTTCGTGCAGCCGCCCTGCCAACTGCTCCGCCGCGGCCGCCCTGCCAGCTTTGTTCGGCGCCCTGCAGCAGCTCCGCGCGGCCGCGCCCCGAGGGCCCGTCGTACGTGTGTCCGCGCTCCGGCAGCTTGCACGGCCGCGCCCCGGCGTCCTTTTGTCCTCCGCGCGCTCCAGCGGCTTGTGCGTCCGCTCCCCGGCGTCCTCGTCCTCCGCGCGCTCCGGCAGCTCCGCACGTCCGCTCCCCGGCGCCCCCGTCCCGGCAGCTCCACCGTGGCCGCACCCCGCCGACCCCGTCCTCCATGCAGGAGGGCAAAAGGGGATCTTACCCAGCTGGCAGGAAGGAAGCCGGTGGAAGCTCGTTTTTTCGGCTCCGGCCGTGTTTAGCTGGGCAGATTTTGGATGGCCAAAATCTGCATAGTGTTTTGTTCTGCACTGTAACATTTCGTTTGTATTTGTAAATTTTTGTCTAAATATTGACTAATTAGGGCTTTGTTTACTTCCCCATCCCAACCCAAAATATTTCCTCTTCCACCCATCACATCAAATCTTTCGACGCATGCATGAAGCATTAAATGTAGGTAAAAAAGATAGCTAATTGTATAGTTTGTCTGTAAATGTCGGGACGAATTTTTTGAGTCTAGTTAGTCCATAATTGAACAAATTTTGTCAAATAACAACGAAAAATGCTACAGTAACTTTTCAGCTACTTTTCGCGAAGTGAACACACCCTAGGCTCAAAAGATTCGTCTCGCAAAGTACAATTAAACTGTGTAATTAGTTTTTGATTTCATCTACATTTAGTACTCCATGCATGTGCCGACATTTTGATGTGATGTGAAATCTTCTTTTTACATAGTAGAATTTGGGAAGAAATTTGGTATCTAAACAGGGCCTCCGTCTGACCCAGTGTCGTGTGAGAGCGCAAATCCAGGAGCTCCTACCGAGGAGCAGTTTCGTTTTGGACCGTTTGATTGAGGAATCTGCAAAACGGCTTCAGGAGCCGCACAAGAATCCCTACCAAACAGCCCTTAGGCGAGGATTATGGTTTACGCCGCTACTCTCTCTTCGTCTAAAAAATATGCAAACTCTATAGTAATATTAAATCAGATGATTTGAAATTCGATCAAATTTATATAAAAAAAGATACTAATATTTTTTAATGATCTGAAACCTGACCGATGGACCGTCCAGTCTTCACACACAGTAGCATAGTCTACAAGAAACTAGGGCTCCTATGCAAGCTATTTATCACTGAATCACTCTGTTTGTGATGTTTTCCAAGAGTTGGTTCAGCTTATTGCCGAAAATGTATCGCTTGTTATTGATCACAATCCGAAATCATCATAACCTACTTCGTTTTATAACTATGGTGACTTTGTTTGTCATAATTGTTTAATTGTTATAGCAAATATAGAATTATCACTACACGGTAGTTAGATGATTAGTAATAGTAATGGATTAATATTTTGCACATTTTTTCTATGTCATATGTGTAACAATGCAAAATAAATCACATATATGAAAATGTCCTCTCTCATGGAAATACCTCCTGATTTTTAATGATTTTTTCTCGCATGTTGATGCATTTAAAATATCCTTGTGCATATATATTATGACAAAGGCGACAAAGAAATAAGACTAAAAAATTAGTTATCCAATTATTCTTCGCACCAAATATAATTAGGTAAAATTCCTATGATCTTTTTATTCAAATTCAATCCAACTAGGCTTTTATTAAGTTTGAATTTGAATACTATGCTTCAAACAAATGTCAGATCCTCTCTCCCTCTCCTAGTTTTTTTTAACGTACCCTCCTTGTCCAGCTTGCGGCCCAACTGCTCACTCCTCTTCCTCCCCACGGGCTCGGCCCGCACCCCCTCTTGGAATGGACAGCCGACGCTTCTCCTGAATTTTTTACTATTTGACCCTTTTTTTTTTTGAAAAAAATCACGTTTAGACCCTTGGGCGAAGTAAACTCAACTTTGGACCCTGGGGGTCGACGCTATGATTCATGGCGTCGAGATTACACGTCTCGACGCCGTGACTCACGGCGTCGAGCTTCGTGGTCCTATTTGACGTGGCAGATGATCTAGCAGACAGCTCGACGCCGTAGATCACGACGTCAAGCTCGGCGCCATGATCTACGGCGTCGAGCCTAGATTCATCTGATTACTATTGATTGCATGTGGAAATCGTATTTCTAGGGATCGATCGGACCACACGCACGTACTTAACGTTAATTACTCACACACGCGCGCACTGCACGTATCCGCACGCACTTGACGTTTATTAATCAACTTCCATTTCTTTACGTATCAGGCTGCTGGTACAGTCACATGACACAAAAAGATATATATATATATATATATATATATATGTCATGCCCGGCCGGGTGCGTGCATGGCGGCACATACGTCCGGCGGACGCATTTCCGCCGCGACGACGCCACCGGCCTATCGCCACGCGACATGCATGGCCTGCCCTGACGCGCACGCCGTGTCGTGTCGTCCTCCTCGTCGTCGTCCCTGCGCAGGCCGAGTAGAGTAGTATTGTATGGCCCTGGCTGGCCCCTGGCCGAGTAGAGTAGTACGTAGCGTGGAGTCGTAGGGCAGTGTATATGTATAGTACTATGATTGTACAGGTGTCGTCGGCTTCGACATATATGCCGGCCATGTACATCTGGGCATACGTGCTGGTGGCCGTCGTCCATCCGCAATAGTCTCAGCGCACAGTAACAGGGACCAGTGGTGCACCCACCCAGCCTAGCCAGCTAGGGCTAGCTTGCGGCCGGTACTGGTACACTGCGCCTAGCTAGAGGCATTGGCGGATCCAGGGCCAAAATAGCAGAGAGCAGCTCTTCGGAGCCCAGTCCAAAATTCCCCACTGAACCCTATTCTAATATTTTCTTTTGAATATTCAGTGATCCGATTATGATAGTTTTACTTTCATACCTTGTAGGGTATAATCAGCAGTACTGTAGTAGACTAGAATGAAGAGATATTGTGCTAAGAATGATGCTTCAACTTCGAAGATTGCAACTAATGAGAGTCGGGTTGAGAAAAAAAGACCCCGCATTGAGCTTGATATGAATTGATATCAATCTTTGCTATATCTATTAGTGTACTGTATACAGCGAGCAAATTTTTTTTGCCCTCTGTTATTTAGCCCACCCTTACCCCGTTTCTGGATCCGCCACTGGCTAGAGGTGTACGTGCATGTAAGCATGGCGTGGCACGTCGGCCGATGTATACCGCTGTACGTACGTGCAAACAGAGTGACTATAGCGTCTTCGTCCTGGCCCTAGCTTTTACCTATTCTACTTATCGTTGTTTAGTACATACGTTTGGTAACTTTCTATAAAAGTTTGACGACAACGAACGAACGCCGGGATGTAATAAACATGACATGAGAAACAAAAAGAATCAAATCATATATTACATTAATATATAATTACTAAATTACTAGCTCCAGCATCGATAATCTCGTAAAATCGTCCTAGTATTGTTGGCTGTAGTAGGAGAGGCACTAGTTACAGGTGATGAAAGGACCAGGGGAAAGACTATTGTTTCCCAATGCAACTTAACACCAAACCCCCCTCACTTAATTAAATTGCAATCAAAATGGAGAAATACCGGCAAGTCAAAGAAAAGTTCTCTATGTGTTGGAGGAAAAAGGGGGAACAAGTTGAAAAGCCGTTTTTTACGGCTTCCGAACAGGCCATTATATTCACGTTCTATTTCTAACTAATTACCAACTGATTTTACAGCCTGGTCATATGGTAGCAGCTCAATGGATCACCACCACCCAACAACTATTGATTACTATTACAAATTGAGCTGGCAGGGTTTGATCTAAAGTACTACTCCTATACACTACTAGCTAGTGAAGCCCCCAGCAAAGTAATCAGATGAATCCAGGCTCGACGCCGTAGATCACGGCGCCGAGCTCGACGTCGTGATCTACGGCGTCGAGCTGTCTGCCAGATCATCTGCCACGTCAAATAGGACCACGAAGCTCGACGCCGTGAGTCACGGCGTCGAGACGTGTAACCTCGACGCCATGAATCATGGCGTCGACCCCAAGAGTCCAAAGTTGAGTTTACTTCACCCAGGGGTCCAAACGTGAATTTTTTTTCAGAAAAAGGGCCGAATAGTAAAAAAATTCAGTCGCTTCTCTCTCACCTCTCCTTCCTCCTCCTTTAATGGCAGCAGACGGATAAGCCCGCTTCCATCCTAAGGCACAGCCGCACAGGTACGTCTCAGCTTGGAAGGAGAAGGCCCGTTAAAGGCCCAGCTGTCTCTGCCTCTCCTCCCTGTGCCAGCCGCCGTGCTCTGCCTCTCTCTGGGCTACCGCCGCCATCGCCGTACAGCTACGCGCCTACGCCAGTCCCCCCTCACCACTTCACCAGGTGCCGAGGCCTTCGCCGATTGCCAGCAGCGGTGAGCACCACCACCACCAGATCCGCCCCTGCTCCTCCTCCCTTTCCGGCGGCGGTGAGCACCACCACCAGCAGCGCGCCACGATGAGGCCGATCCTGATGAAGGGCCACGAGCGCCCGCTGACGTTCCTGCGCTACAACCGCGACGGGGACCTCCTCTTCTCCTGCGCCGACAACGGCGACCGCCTCGGCACCTACCGGGGCCACAACGGCGCCGTCTGGACCTGCGACGTCTCCCGCGACTCGGCGCGCCTCATCACCGCATCCGCCGACCAGACCGCCAAGCTCTGGGAGGTCAGCACGGGGAAGGAGCTCTTCAGCTTCCGCTTCGACGCGCCCGCCAGGTCCGTCGAGTTCGCCATCGGGGACGCGCTCGCCGTCATCACCACCGACAACTTCATGGACCACGTCCCCACCGTTCAGGTCAAGCACATTGCCGAGGACATCGACGACCGTTAGTGCTTTGCCTTCTCAACGCTTCATTCCATTTATGCTTCCTCTGTTGTTTTGTTTGATTTGAATGGCACAAGCCAGCACCCTTGAGATCCTGTGTATGAATGGAGTTTTTATGCAAAGTCATGTGGTGGTGGATACAGAGACGGACGAGTCTGCACTCGTCATCACCGGCATCAAGGGGAGGATAAACAGGGCCGTTTGGGGGCCGCTGAACAGGACCATCATCACTGCCGGGGAGGACGCCACCATTCGCATCTGGGACTCAGAGGTTAGTGTAGCATGCTGTTATAGGCGTGCACATATTACTGATGGTCGCTATATTATAATTTGGGTATCTAGCCCTAAGAATGCCCCCATCAATTGCTTGTTGGTATGGGCATCCGGTGGTGATACTATATAATATGCGATGTTTTTTTTCTTCCTGTTCAGATACGATCGGGGTTAGTTCATATGTTTAGTTGTATTCTTAGAAGTTTATAATGCTCACCTTGCTTTTATCAGCTTAGTGAACTGAGACAACGACCAACTAATATGGTAGTAGTACTAGTATCTGCAGAACCGGACACCTTTGCTGATTACTGCTTCCAGTGTCACTATAGTCTATCCAACGAGGACATGATAATTTATGTAATGCACCATTTACTCAAGGGAGGGAATGAGGAAACTGAAAGTGGGTGTGGGATTCAAAATCAAACCTTCTATGCTTTTATATATATCCATGCTGCTCTTTCTCTGCCATTTTTACACTGTAAAAAATGCCAATTGTTTCTCCATAATATGGAGACTGTTTTTTCACGTCACTCATGAGATGCTCTTTGAGTTGGATATAGACTGGACAACTGCTGAAAGAGTCTGATAAAGAATCTGGACATCAGAAGACCATTTCATCATTGTCAAAATCCTCAGATTGGTCACATTTCATTACTGGCTCCTTGGATAAATCTGGTAAGGTTAGAATTGGTTCAAGTTGACTGTCATGAGGATATTTATAGTTTCCCTGACATTCAATTTTCCATGCCTAGCTATGGGATACAAGGACATTAACCCTGATCAAGACATATGTCACAGAGAGACCTGTTAATGCTGTTGACATCTCTCCTACACATGATACAGTATGTTCCTCTTCACAAACTTATTTATACGCGTCTTTTCTATTCCACTTTCCCTTGCCACATGGCAAAAGATGAAAAGCATAAAATGCCTGTCAGCCTGTGTAATATTGACACATTGTCATGAGCTTTGTGTCAAATCTGTGATTCGTGAACTAGCGTGGGGTCTGTGGTCTGTCTAAATGCCCAGGTTGTGTGCATTGCTGATCTAATTTGTTTGACAGTTGGGTTTCATAATTTGTATAGTGGATCGCTATATAGCTGGTATTGCAAAGTGGCTCTTTGTCTGATTTAGTGCATTTTTATGTAATAATCATAGATCATGGTTTTGTGTATATATAACAGTGCCGTCACTCTGTCAGCAATTGCATATTTTGCTGTGTACACTAGGAGAAAAGTATTTTATCACATTTAAGCTATTGACCTATGGCTTATGCATTTTGTTAGCTGTTGCGCTTCTTTTGGTATTTACACTAGAACACTATTTATCACGTTTGATTTTTTTTTTGAGCCGTAGATGAATGCATTGTGTTTATGGTCTACATGTGATTCCGAGCTCAGTGGTACCATCATCTGTGTTCCATTTTCCTAAGATTTTCGTTTCTGTTTTTAGGTAGTTCTAGGAGGTGGTCAGGATGCAATGAATGTGACTATGACAGACCGCCGTGCTGGTAAATTTGAGGCTAAATTCTATCACAAGGTAAGTTCTTTTCCAGTTAATAAAGTATCAAGGTATTACTCCTTTTGTGTTGCTTCCTTGCTAAACTTTGTATGCTTACAATATTTGAACTGTTCTGATTAAAACTTGCTTTCTTTTAGATTTTGCAAGAGGAATTTGGTGGTGTTAAAGGACATTTTGGGCCAATTAATGCTTTAGCATTTAATCCTGATGGGCGGAGGTAATATTTTCTGTTCTGACAGTGCTTGTCTTTTCTAGTCACTGTTGTTACTATCTTTTTTTTTTGAAACAAAGGCAGGAGCTCTGCCGCTCAATTAAGTCGAAAGAATAAATATGTACAAGAAGGTTAGCCAGACAAGCTGCCAGAAAAGACACCCGAGGGCTAACCACCCCACGCGACGCGGCTGAGCACAAACACGGCACACCACCATGGGTCATCGTTGCCAAGCATGGCAGCCAAGTTGCCAGCAGCTCCGACTTCCCATGGCAGGCCACCCACAACACACACACCCTGACAGGTCCGAAGCCGACGGCCGCCACCGGTCATCATTGCCAAGCTCAAGAAGAGCAGCTCCGACTTCCAGTCACAAACCCTCGCTCCGCGTTGAAACCGCGACGATAATCCGAATGCGACGCCTTCAGGAAGGGAGCGACGCCGATGGCACCACCGTCGCATGTCAACATTTGTCCACTGCCCATTGCATAAGGTTATGCCCATATTTCGTGTTTTTTTTGTTGTATATGCTCAATGATTCTACCATGGTAAATCATGGTAATATACGCTATTCTGAGGCCCACAAGGATGCCATAAGCTTTCTGAGAGCAGGATTTTATTTGCTATGTGTAATTTGCATTAGGTTTTCATATTGATTTATCTTTTGCAAATTTACTCTCTGAAAAATCTCTTTTTCTTGCTCATTTGTGGAGCAATGTAACGATCAGTCCTGATTCTCCATTTTATCCCACTCTTCTTTTAAGTTAATTAATCTGAAATATTTTATCTACATTGACACTCTTCTTTCTGTAAACATTATTTTATCTTTTTTCATATGTCTGACATATCTGGTCTTCATTGATTTCTGAAGCTAATCTTTACCTTTTATATGGCTGAATCTATCCTCTTCAGCCATGCTATTTACGTGTAGCTCAGTGATTGTAGCCATTTACATTGGCAATATACGCCATGCTGGCCTCAGTTCGATGAACATTTTGAGTATGAGAGCTACATTCTGCCCACAGTAGCTTTACCATTAATCTGGCCTTTAAAAAAATCTTTTTTTATTATTGTATGCATCTTTGGGATCTGATAGCTCAAGACTTCAGCCAGACACACTGGTTATATACGCTATTCTGATTGCCGCTGTTGAAAAAAATATGATTCATGAGAGCTACCATTGTACCCTATCAACATGTGCTGTAGATACTTTTCTCTTATGTTCTGAAGTTGCTTTTTTTAGTAAAATAGGTTTTTCTAATTCTGTCCATGTTCTTTCTTTAATCTTATTAGCTTTTCGAGTGGTGGTGAAGATGGATATGTAAGGCTGCATCATTTTGATTCCGACTAGTTCAACATCAAGATGTAGATAAAGAATACCACAGGCTAATCCAAGGTAATATTCAGCTGCCAGCAATTCGTGAAGATTCCACCATTTTGATGCACCAATGTGTACTCTTGAACTATCTAATGGGTTAGATAACAGACAGTAGAGAAATTCTGTTTCCCAGCATTAGTAAATATATATGGCATATTGTTTTCTTGCAATCCAACCTTGTGTTTTTAGGAAGTGTTTGCGTTATTATACACATGTCAGCTGCATCTCTTGTCTGTTCTAACAAATGACAACACTGAAATATCGATGATATCTATCCTAAGAATTCCATTTCTTGCATTCGGATTCAAAATTTAGGCTGTGCTTCCATCCTGCAACTCCTGTTGCGCTGGTTTTTCAGGTCGTGTTTGTGTTAACCTTCATCCTGTAATTTCTTTTCAGGTTGTTTGAGACCCAACTGGTACAGTTTCTTGGATCAGATGTTGCTGGTTGACCGTGTGGCAGCGTGTTGCTTATTAGACTATGTTGCTCTGGACAAAAGCAGCTCTTTGCAAGCAGCTCTTTGGTCTGCTTGAGGAATATGCACACTTTGGCAATGAAAAGATCCTTGAACTGCTATCTTGAGTTGTCATTCTCGCTCCATGGATTTCCCATTTTGTTTCGATTTGTATTCTCTGTTCATCTAAATCTTCCCTAACGGCCACTACTGAACTCTTCTGCTCGCAGGCAGCAGAAACTCACACCAATACGGTATCTCTAGTTACGCTTAACGCCAGTATGGGCCAAACACACGGTCATTCTTACTCCTGGGCCGGACTGACCTGCTGGGCTCGTTGTACGCGGCTCCAGAAGGCCCTCTCCTCTCGTGTCTCATATTGCTGGCACCCTGAGTTCTCAGCCGTGCACTTTTAGCTTTAGATATAGAATTGTAGGTCTAGTTTACGTAGTAGGAGGGTGAGTGTGTTGAGGTGTGTGTCTACAACTTGTACCGGAAGGCTGAGACAATAAAAAAAATCCTTGCGAATGTTTGTTGCGCCGAAACATCGTGCAAAGCAAATGGATGCCGCTGGGGAATGGATGATGATAAAACAAAAACTAAGGGCGCGTTTAGTTAAGAAAATTTTTGGCTTTTGGCTACTGTAGCACTTTCGTTTGTATTTGGCAAAAATTGTCCAATTATGGACTATTTAGGCTTAAAAGATTCGTCTCGCCAATTACAGGCAAACTGTGCAATTAGTTATTCTTTTTACCTACATTTAATGCTGCATGCATGTGTCGCAAGATTTGATGTGACGGGGAATCTTGAAAATTTTTGGTTTTTGGGTGGGATCTAAACAGGCCCTAAGTGGCAGTACGCCGACCGGCGACCGCGTTTACCTACTTTAATTACCGCGGGCGGGACGCGAACCACTCTGCAGAGTCCAAAATCCACTGCTGCGCCGCTTGCCGAACTCGGAGTCTGGGACAATCCACGCGCCCCGCACCAAAAAAAAAAAGTGATGATTTTGGACTCAAGTCTCAATCCACTGCACCGACTTGTGTGCACCTTCGCGAATCCGGATCACGAGACACAAGTTGCACCGATACAGGATACGGATACGATGATACAGCGATATTTTATTTTTCAAAATACAGGATACACCGATACAACAAGCATATATATTATGTATAGTAAATATTACTAATATGCATATGTATAATGTAAATATAGTAATATATAGAAAACAAAATACTGTAATTGGATACTATGTGTGGGACTTGGGAGTATCGGAGGTGTATCGAGATGTAGCATCAAAGTATCCTGATTAATTTTATTTACATCTTCGGCTTGATTTTCTGATACTTTTCTGATATACGGTATCAGCGGCGTATCGGAGCATAGGATCGTATCGCGATACAGGTAGTTGCGTGAAGTATAGCCGTATAGGGGTATCCTAGTAGTCGATAACTACCCGTGCCAGCAGCATGTGCGTAGTACTCCGTATCTCTGTAGCATTATTAGCGGCTCCTTGTTTGCTAGTGAAAGTCCACGCCGCTTCTCCGTCGTCTATCCGCGCTCAATGCCGGCGGCCACCGGATCGGACATCGTCGGCGCGGGAACGGCCGTCGCTGCCGTTGTCTGCGAGTACGACCGCGTCAGCGTGGTCCTCGAGCTCGCCGCGCTCTCCGCCTTCCTCCTCCTCCTGCGGTACGCTGCGGCCCTCTACGCCAACTACCGGCTCGCCACACTGAGCGCCGACGACGACCTCATCCCGCCGGCAGCACTTAGAGACGGCGCCTCATCATCAGGCCTCGACGACGCCGCCATCGCGCGGCTGCCCTGCTTCGTCGTCGTGAGCCGCGGGGCCGGGGCGGCTGCCGCCGCGACGGAGAAGTGCGCGGTGTGCCTGGGCGCCGTCGAGGAAGGCGAGACGGCGCGGGCGCTCCCCAGCTGCGCGCACGCGTTCCACGCGCGCTGCGTCGACGCGTGGCTGCGCCTGCGACCGACGTGCCCCGTGTGCCGGGCGACGTGCCGCTGAGACACCGGAGGCAGGCACCTGCACGCCGCGCCGCGACCGCTGGTGCTCAAGATTCGTCCATGTCGACTTCGGTTCACTGAGATCAAGTGATTTTTCTGCATGCCTTTGTCATGTGAAATGATATTGACGATTCTGTTTTTTTTTCACCATAAAGAACTCATATTAAGTATTGTACAGCGCTGTGAAGAAGATAAAACAAGTAAATTCCACCCATCGTACAACAACTTATTTTTATACCACTCCAGTCTAACAAAAAGCAAAAATGCACAAACAAATGTATCAACTTGTCAAGTATGCTCATATACACTGCAAATATGCTCACTAGCAGCATGATGTGGAGGTGCCATATGGTTTTATGGTCCTTTATTCAACTGACAACTTCTCAATTCACTTTCATCATGTTAGAAAACAGATAAAAGGCGACGATCGGCGGCAATCCTTACAGTGATTTGCATAGAACAGAGACGATAAATGTGAATAGATGACAAACGAGTGCACTGTGATCTCCTAGAACACGGTGAATAGACGACGTTTTTGTTAACCAGATCGATGGGGCCGAATCTAGCCAAAAACATTATCGATGTCATCAGATAAACTTCATTATATGACACGAATTTCTTAAGGGCTACTTTCAAAGGCCAAATCCCGGCCGGGATCCCATGTTTTCCCTAGGCCAGAAACAGGCAAGGCAGCCTCCCTAACCCAATTTTTTGTGGTTTTGGGGAGCCCAATGAACGTGGATTTGAAGCATTCCTGACGAAATAGCCTAGCCTAGTGACACCAGACTTCGATCCCAATTTTGCATCTCTCTCTCTCTCTCTCTCTCTTTCTCTCTCTGAATCGTGTTGTGGTGCTCCTCATCTCACATCTCTCACTATGTAGCGAGGTCATAGTCACTCCGGCTTCTCATTCGTTGACTCCGTCACTGCAGCTCACACCACCAATGCAACATGTCTTGCTCTGGCTCCGGCTCCTCAGTTGAGCTTGCCATATCATTGTCTCCCGCTATAGGGTTTCATGGCCCTCTCCTCACAACGATGTTTCTCGTAGATCTAGGGACCGCTGCCGACGCCTCGACACCTGGCTAATTGGCCTAAGAGCTAGCAGACACGTCAAAATAACTACCTGAGGTGTAAGAGCAGATACAATAATAGTCTTGCTAATGTGGAGGAGAGAAAGAAAAAGAGAGAGGAAAGCTTTGCTCTCACGCAAGTAACTAGTTGGGCACGAGAGCCTATGTAGTGACGGACTTAGATATTAAATATTAAGTGAATATGAGGAGAATCTAGAAAGAGATGGTGTGAAAATGGATCAAAGTAATAATAAAAAAGTTTTTTTAGACAAATAAAAGACACAACTATTGTGTAGTTTGGGTTTCACCACTTAATTTATAACCAAACAGCTATTGTATAGTTTGGCTTTTACTACTTGATTTATAGCCAAATAGCTGCCTTTTACCACTTGATTTATAGCCAAACAGATGCCTCTGCAAGTGTTGTGTCCTTCTGCTGGTGTTGTATTCTTGTGCCAGCCTAGCTTGCTTTGGAGATGTAGTAGAGTAGTTGGGTCCCGTCGTCCCGTCGTTAGATGAGCTTGGCAACTTTATGACAAGTTGTAGTCCGCAAATCTACTCATGAGTTGTGGGCGCCACGTTTTGGGGCAGTTGTTATTGTTGGTTGTGGAAGTTGGAGCTGATGGGTCACGGTTTGTGTGGCAAGTTCGCCAACAATGACACCATATTTTATGTTATATTATGTGCATATAATTCGTTGTTTCAAAAATATATGTGAACAATTTTTTATGGAATCCTTTAAGTTCACAAATCATGTGCATATATTTTTTTTTATACAAGTAGGATATGTGCTTGCATTCATAAAGGAGAGAAGTGTATCTTTGTGAGGATCTGTGTTTACACTGTGTTCCAAAAAATATGTGCCTAAGTTGTGTGTCTGTAATAATTTTTTCTTAGGAGTTTTTGTTGCATACTATACGTTTGCGCGCATAAAAAGCTTTCGAGTGATTGCGCGTGCATAAAATAGAAAATAAATGATGCGTGGGACCATGATTTTCTTTTTTTTCGTTTTGCTGCCTTCCTCCCTGGCGCTTGCTGACCAGAAGGGAAAGAGGGGCGCACCTCGCACACGTTGGGGTGGTGATAGTTGGAGCGTTCACTGGTTTGCTGATTAGCCCAGCCCGCAGAGAGATCGGGGACGCAACAAATTTAGTCCCAGCCCAGCAAGCACAGCTCTTGAAGCAGGCCAGAACGCAGCCATGACCGGAAGGCCCAGAGCCCCTAAATTAGGAAGCCCACTTGTCTAGTACAATGAATCTACAAGCCCTTGGGGACTGGACAGGTGAGCTGTTCTGCTCAAAGCAAAAAAAAAAAAAGGTGAGCTGCTTTTACCCTCGCCGTCAAATGGCACCAATGCTGTGCGGTTCCTGATTGTGACGTGATCCAACCACAAAAGACGAGGAAAGCTCTCGCTGCCCGCTGCGCTCCAACTCCACCAACCTCACTGCTCGTAGTGGCCTAGTGGCCGCTTCAGAAACGAAACTGGGGGCCCTGCCCCCACAAAACCCATTGTTTTTCTAGTCTACCAGGGCAAAAGAAAGAAAGGCCTTCGATTCTGATCGTGAAGCAAGAGCAGGAAACATGCGGGGGCAGCCTGAGATCTCTTGTCTCAGCCCTTTTTTCACGTCAGTTAAATCACTGTCATACCAGCCTTAGTTTTGCTTGTGGTCTGTTGTATTAGCCGAACGGGAATTCTGGTCGTGAGCTTTCTAGCTGCGGCCGGGCTGAGACCAGAATCTGAACCCACTGCATGAATCTCGAAAACCAGCGTCCTCTGAACTGAACCCTTTGCTGTCTTTTCGCAAACAGCAAAACTGGCAGCAGTGCTGTACCTATGCAAACAGTCGCTATCCGGTGTGCAATGCAGGCTGCAGCACACGACCAAAGCATGACTGCTGGTAGGGTACCCCTGTTGGTGAAGGCGTAAAGCGGATTGCTACAGGTTTTACAGGCATAAATTCCGAGTACCGACCGTGTCATGATTCATCGTTCGTTTCTTTATGGAATGCATACGCATGCGGCATGCATCATGAACAGTTGCAGTAGGCACGGTATCGTTAAGGGACATGTATCATACTATCTTGTACTGTGTGAGCGTTGCTTTGTTCTTTTTCTGTTCTCTTTTTCATTAGTTTATTATTTCATGTTTCCTCGTACAGTGACAGTGCTAGCAGTAGCACAGATCATGGTCATCCATATGCACTTTTGCAAAGGTTCGGTGCCAATTTGTAGCAGATTCTTTTTCAGGTGAACTGGCAGCAGAATCTCCCGGTCCCGGTGACAACTGACAAGCCCACTTTACCAACTCTGTGGGCTGGTAAAGTGTGACTGGCTTTGTGCACCGGGAAACTTGAGACGGACGGCCGGTCCAGTTCCACCTGAACTGGCTAGTGCTGCAATGAATTTCCCCACCATTACACACACTACACAGGCACGCACATAATGCACCTAATCATCACTGGTTTATGACCACTAATCAGTCATAGATTAATTACCGCCGTGACCACCACCACCTTATCGTGATCGTTAGCCGAAACACCATGATCAAATCTCACTTAGTACGACATGACTACGTGAGACACGAGCGCATGCACGCCGCGGTGCCCAATTCCCACACGAGAAGCGAAAGCGCCAATCGAACCAGCTCCAGGCAGCCTCCAGCTAGCAACACGCAAACTGCGTTTGGCTTCGAGTTGAGTTAAGCATGATGACGACGCACTACTGACGGAGTGTGAAGACTCGTCACGTACGTACGCAGGCCAGATGTCGGGCGAACGGAAGGCACCGCCTGCCAAGAAATGGGAGCTCGACGATTGCCACAACGCCACGACAATAACACTCGTACGCACGCACAGTAAATTAAAAGTCTCAGGTGTTTGTTACACACCAATGAAATGACCCAACAGGTGACGTAGTCTGAGTGGTAGACTGGTACTAGTGCGAACACGGGAAAGGGATCGGTGTGAACTGTGAATGAAGAGAGAAAAACAAAGGAAATGACCGGTGGCACGTGTAATCACACCACACCGTCCCGCTTTACAGGAAGAGGAAAAAAAAACACGCAAAAACTTCGACATGGCCAGCCCGTAAAGCACCGAGAGGAAACTTCGCTTCGCTTCATGGTTCAGTAGTTCGTTCACACGATCGCAACGCACTTCAGCGGCAGTGCGTCGTTGTAGAGGAGGAGAGGAGGGGTATACTTGGCCATGCAGCCCGAGGCCCGGTGGCCCGGTCCGCGGCCCGACGTTTTGGCCTGGCCCGGCCCGAGGGACTAGGCCGTGCCTAGGCCGCCACCCAGGCACGTGGTATGGCACGAGCACGGCCTGGTCCAAGAGGCGGCCCGTTAAATTGATAAACATGTGAATATTTTGCACAACCCACTGCAATCCATACATATATATAATATCTTCATCACTCTAAACCTAACTTCCTCCCACTCCCACTCTCTCAGACGGCGCTGCTCTTCCCTTCCCCTCCCCATCACTTCAAACCCTAACTTCCTCCCAGTCCGCTGCTCTCGGGCCGCCCGCGGCACGCAGGACACGCCGTGCTCTTGGGCCGAAGGCCAGGCACGAGCACGCCACAGGCACGGCAGCCCGTGGCGGCACGACGCAGGCCAGCACGGCACGGCCCGTTGGACATCTATAAGGAGGGGACCCTGGCCCGGTGAGACTCCTTTTGTCGCGCTCGCTCGCTCGCGCCGCTTTGCTGTCGGCTCGCTCGCAGCTGACGTCCGACGCCGTGCGCGCCCACTGCGCATCGCTCGCGCACCGGGCACCCACGTTCAAGAAACAGAGCGGACCCCGCCCGCCACGCGCGCCGTGTCGTTGAAGCCTCGCCCGCGGCTTTATATATTTGCCGCGGCGCCCCTTTGCCCCAGCAGCAAGCGCAAAGACGACCTCCCTCAGGTCACTAAACAAAAGCAGAGGAAACACCACCGCGGGCAACACCGCCAAGCAAAGGAAACAACACTCCCGCCGCGTGCGTGCACCCTACTCCGCCCACGGATTCATCATCCGCGCCCATTCCCCGACCGAGTCGCGGGTGAGCCAGCCAGGCTGCCGCTTCCGGCGCCGAGGAGGCAAAGCATCCAGGAGCAGCTCTCGCGCGAGTTGGTGGGCGCGGGCGGGGAGGTATACAGCCAGCAATGGGCATGGGCACGCCCAACTCGTGGCTCTTCGCGTCGGACAACTCGCGCTACAGCACCCGGGTGCGGCTGCTCTTCATGGGCCTCTCCTTCGCCATCGGCGTCCTCACGTTCCTCCTCTACCTCGCCATCTGGTACCTCTGCAGCCGCCGCCGCCGCCGGGTCCGTGGCGGCCAGCGCGGCCCCGGGGAGGGTGACGGCGACCAGGGCATGAGCGCGGACGCCATCGCCGCGCTGCCGACGTTCGCGCACGACGCCGCGGCGCCGGCGCTCGACTGCCCCGTGTGCCTCGGGCAGGTGGAGGGCGGGGAGAAGGTGCGGCGGCTGCCCAAGTGCGCGCACTCGTTCCACGCCGACTGCGTCGACGCCTGGCTCCGCGCCAACTCCACCTGCCCCATGTGCCGCGCCGCCGCCGCCACCGCCACCAAGCAGCAGGCCGAGCCGGCGACGGCCGTCGTCGTCGTCCCCGTCTCGTCGTCCTCCCCGGCGGAGGCGCTGCCACCTGTGTAGTGTGGCGTCTGTGATCTGGCGTGGATCGATTCTGAGGAGAGGAGACGACCACCCAGGGGCGCCTGGGAGGCTGGGAATGCTTGAAGCTGACTGACCGCATGCATGATTGGAGAACAGCAACGGCGAGGTGCTACAGTGATTGGAGAACAGTAACGTACTAGGATCGTATCACCGTCATACGAATCCTGCCGGTGTTCACATATAGAGGCTTATATTATTATATTATATCAATTAATCAACCGTGGAGATTTATTGGTTCGTCATGCGTACTAGTACTACGGTGCTACAGCGATATGTGTGAGCGTGATGTCAACACTCATGCTGCTGTTCCGGCGAGCTGAGCTGGGTGGACGTTTTGATGGTAGCTATCGAACGGAAACGTGCACAAGCAAGCAAGAGCTGTCAGCTGTGCTACACTACACCCGGGGGGGCACCGGGCACCAGGCCTCGCGTGCGTGCCAGTGCCACAGCGTCCTGCCTTGCCCCAGCTCCTGTCATTCCGTTTGTCCCGTTGCGGCCGCGAGCAAGCGGTTCCGTTGCACGGTTCGGGGTGCGCGTACGTCCTGTTCCGCCGCCGCCGCCAGCTCGCCTCGTCTCCGCGCGGCACTCTTTGGATGCCATGCCATGCGCTGACCGCTGCTGATGCACCAGCCACAGCTAGCGGCCCAGCTGCAGACGCACGGACGCAGCCTCGCCCGGCGCCCCGACGTCCGTCCGTTTTTGCCATTCCATTCCGTCCGTGTATCCACCCACCGGCACGGCGGCACCGGGTGCGATTTGCGATGGAAACCGTCCGGGGCCCTTGGACTTGCCGGCTCTTCGTCCCCGATTGGCCGATCCCTTCCTTCCTTTCTTCGCCCCGGGCCGAGAGGCAAAACGGAACCACGACTTTGTTCTCCTTCCCCGGCACTTTGTGACTTGCGCATGCCCCTGTCGTCGGAACGATTATTCGTTTCTTGCGCGCTCGGCTCGGCCGACGCAGATGCAGAGTGCGCAAATGGGAGAGGAATCATATCACCTACATACAGGCAGCTGGTGACCCTCCCGTTTCCATGTCTCGAAAAGCGATGGATGGACCCCGACGTCCCGACGCTTTCTCGCGGGCGCTCCTCGTGGCTCTGGTGTTTCCTTCTGTAAAACGCCGCCGCCCGGGGCTTTTCGCATCTCCGGCCAGCTAGCTGTGCTGCGCGTACGTGATCGCGTGCTGCTCCTCGCTGTGGGGGTGGGGCACGGAAGCTGTGTGCCTATTTATGGCCGATTGTTATCTCGTAGCGACGCAGTTGACGTCGTCCCCATCAACTGGCTGGATATGGTGGATCGGATGCATACAAGATCACACGATG
The DNA here is from genome assembly GCA_038087645.1 of Saccharum hybrid cultivar R570. Lineage (NCBI taxonomy): Eukaryota > Viridiplantae > Streptophyta > Magnoliopsida > Poales > Poaceae > Saccharum > Saccharum hybrid cultivar. The sequence continues at coordinate 110,521 of JAQSUU010000090.1, forward strand.
GGAGGCGGTAGCTGGTACGTATTGAACAGAGCTGCACGCGACTCAGCCTGGACGTAGTGTACGTATATACGTACGCCCCGAGACCGGCCGGGCCAGCCGGTCGTCCTTTTCCCTGCCAGCCATGTGAACATATCCCGATCGAAGCTTGCACGGGCCCGTCTGCATCTGCGCTTGCGATCGCAAACCGGGCCACCGGGGCATCGGATCGTCGTCGGGCTCACTCGACCCGCGCGCTGCCTGGCTAGCTAGCTTGGCCGGGTTCCTTGATTCGCCACTAGCCAGGGACTAGGCAGGGGCCAGAGCGAGCAATGCTGTTGCTTGCCGCGGCTGACCATTCCCAGCCGTGGTCCGTGGACTAATTGGTCGGAGGGCACGAGGCCACCTATCAAACGTCAGACAACTCGAACCGATCGACTTGTGGTTGCATTTGCGACGAGACGACATAGGACTAGAAGAGCTTGCGTGGGAGAAAAAAAATTCAGTGAGGATTATTCTGGTCACCTGCCGCAGATTTACGGCATACGTCTGTGCATGTATAAATTAACACATTTCCTATATATCAGACGTCTCAAGTTGCCGTTAATTTTATACGACACACAAATTGCCTTGCATCTGCAATAGTGGATAGAATTAAGGGAGGAGGGTTGCTGAAAATAGGACTTCAAGGCTATTGGAATTTTAAACGGGCCAGGGGTTGCAAGCCCGACAGTGGTGGCAGCACTAGGGCTACAAGGTGGTGAGAGCTATCCATGGACGACGGTCCTCGTCTGTGGGATTGTCTTCCACCTTCGTAGTCGGCCTCCCCTACATCAAATTCTTGGGGGGCTACGAGGGTCCGGTAGTGGTAGGGGCCCACTGCTGGATCCGCTTGTTATTTTTGTCTTTGTATGGCTAATACAAGATCTTTGCATTCTATGTGTAAAATCTACAAGGGACGTGCAACCTCTTAAATGAAAGAGAGATTTGGCAAAGTACAAGTTAGGTCCTAGGCTCACCCTACAAGAAAATACCATTTCGATTAAGCCTTTTTCATTAGAAAAAAACACACAATACATAGTGATCATGTCATCTTATTTGATCTTGTACTTACCCTAAAACCGAGAGTGCAAAGATCTGCACGAACAGCGTAAATGTCATTTTTGGCCTCGTTGTCCTACATATTATATAAAATAATAAGAAATAAATAAGAATTTGAATAGAATTGAGTAGATAGCTGCCAACCATCCCGTGGTGGTAAAGACCTAATCCATATACTCCCTCGGTCCGACAAAGAATGTCATTCTCACTTCCTGAGAAGTCAAACATTTTAGGGAAGTCAAAAATTTTGGCGTCAATTTTATACAACACTCAAATTGCTCCGCATCTGCATCAGTGGCCAGAGTTAGGGGAGGAGGATTTCTGGGGAAGGGGCTTAGTGGCTGTTGGAGCTATAAATAGATTGAGGCTTGGTATGCAGGTCCGGCCGATGGTGGCGGTTCGAGGGCAAGACTATGAGGTGGAGAGAGCTGTCGGCCATGGACAGCGGTGGACAACGGATGGAAGGGTTGGGACAGGACAACAGTGCCCACAGGATTAGCGTGCCAGGGACAGTGATTAGTGTGGCGGGAGAGAATGACGAGCAGCTTGGCAACGAGAACACTGTCAAAGCCGGAGGAGGCGAGGGGTAGGCGGGGGGATTGAGAGAAAACGGACAACAGTCTAGATGAGAAAGAAACATTAGATCTTCATTTAACGACTAATGTTTGACACCTGAAAAAAACTCAAAGAAGCAAGCGTCAGTACTATAGTTAATTCCATAAGTTTAGAAAAGGAAAAGATTTTTTTTTACATAGACACACGTCGTAAATTCATGACTGATGTCCATTGTGGCTCATAATGACAGTCTTCACCTTTTAAAAAAAATAATTTAATGGCGCTTTGCCTTTGTGCGTTCCGGTTTGGTGTCTAATGAATGCATGGGTCGATGGTGTAGGCAGAACAAAAGCTTGGGCACTTGCGCAGGGACCTATGTCGTTCAGTTCTTCCTCTGTTTTTTCGTTGATTAAAAAAGAGAGAGAGAAAGAAACACCTCACGTAACTAGCTTGTGGCCGTTCTGTTTGAGCGCTGAGGAGCACTGGATTGGGCTGGGTTGTAGCTAGCAGTTCCATGCTGACGGAGGTGAGCAGAGTGGCAAGCTTTTGGGGACATAAAAACCGAGCGGAGCAACTTGAAGGGCGTGGTATGGCCGCTTCGTATGGGTCACGGAGTCGCATCCTCTGTGATGCTGCCTAGGTTTGTTCCAGCAATCCAACAGTGTGGGCCTGTTTCTTCCGAAACTGAAACTTCATCAATGACTTGTGGGCCTGTAACGAGGGAAAATTTAAAGGCGATCGTTTCAGTTCAGAAGAAAGAAAAGTTCCTCTGGATATTTTCCCCCCTTGTTCTTTCGTCAATATGGGTTCCAAACCGTGCAGCTGGACGATCCTTGCTTGCTTATGCAAATCGATGTCCTGATTAATAAGCATGGAGACGATCGTGTAGCATAGCATCTTGGAAAGCACAACTTTAGCGGAGCTTTTCTTTTTTGTCACTGTGATGATGATAAACCGTAGGACTGCGTTCCTATCCCCCATCAAATGTAGTGATCGATCAGACGATCACGGGGACGTTGATGCCATGCCGTAGCTTGGAGCACGTAGTGTTGTAGGGCTACCATACGTGTGCACACTTCAATTTTGTTATTAGTGAGTAGTGACGATGGGCGGAATAGGCGATCATAGCCTTCAAAAATTGGATCCAGCATAGATTGCGGGAGAAACCGGCTCGATCGGTTAATTATGCCATGATCGGTTAATTTTCGGTCTTCGGTTAATTCGGTTCGGTCTTCGGTTAATTATGCCATGATCGAGTGGCGACGAGATCCGTCGTGGTCTAGCAGCTAGCACTAGCAGGGAAGAAGCGCCGCGATCTTTCCCTCTTGTGGCCGGTCCTGAGGTGGAAACGAGAAAGATATGGTTGTCAGATACATTGTGGCAGACGAGAGAGGGCCGGGGAGAAGCTAGGGCCGGTGTTGCTGATGTGCCATACGTACGGCTCCGAAAGATGGGGGCTACTCTTTTCCTGGCTTCCTGCTACCACCACCACTAGTAATACTACCCTCAGCTCGCCTGGATGCCCGCAGCAGCAGAGGCGTAGGATGTGCTCGATCATCGGGCTAGGTAAGTTGTGTGACATGGTATGGACAAGGACGTGCGAGGTGGTGTGTCCCGCTGAAATGGTATGCCTGTGTTGAAATCCCGGCAAGATCTTAACCGATGTACGTGCGTGTTGCGCTCTTGCAAGTTGCACATCAGCACACATGCATGAGAAAAAAGCTATACTACTTTACTGTGAGCAGCTGGATGGACGAGTCATCGTGCTTCTTAATCTGTCTCGACATAGCATGGATGGGCCTGTGCTACGAGACATCCAGATTCTCCTTGGCTGGTTAAAAATATACCCCTATACTGTACATCACCAGCAGATAACCTCAACGAGCTATATATGTATTTATGTACATATAGGCATCTGAATATCTGATGAGCTGTCCAGCTGTAATTGGACGGCTAACACAAATATAATGCATACGGAGTACTATACCAACTCATAGGTGAATTATTAGTACTACTCCTATAGTCCTTGTCCTTCACTTCACACAGTACTACTCCTATAGTTTATCATGGGTAAAGGGGACGACAACCTTTGTGTCATCGTGCAACTAACCTGGACCATACACATAAGAGCACCATCTCATGACACTAGCTAGCTTGCCTACAAGGACTTTGGACCACATACACGCCATATATCGACCAATCTCCCCATAGCTTAACCCAGTAGCCACGATCGTGCCAGAAATAAACCCTGTCCAGGTACACAAGCAACACGCACGCACCAAATGTGTTGCATTTCATAGCCAAACCACCACCTGCACCAGCACACGGAACCCCGAGCGGCCGGCGCCACGAAACAAGTGCGGAACTGCATGCCCCCCTCCCCGGCGCCACCGAGATTTCTCCGATTCAAGCGCTCCGGCCCCCGATCGACCACCGTACTACCAGGCCATTTGCTAGCTCGCTCGCGAGATTCAGAGAACTAACATGGAAGCAAAAAGGCTGCATGCATACGTACTTAGGCACGGTAGGCATGCATATGAATACATGACGCAGCTAGCTACTCCAGGTGGAACAACAAGCGGCGTGCGTGTCCGGTGTCCCCGTTGCTCGGTCGCGACCGATGGATCGGTGACCGGATCTGCCCCCGGCCATGGATCTCGCGGATCCCACGACGCGGTGAATCCATGGAGCGAGGTAGGTCGCTCACATGGGCCTCGTGCACGCAGGGCAGGATTCGGTTTCGGTCATCCAAAGGAGCCGAGCCGACCCCGATCGGTGGCCGCAACCACAAGTGGCCGCGGCAGCAGAGTACACGTCCGTCCAGAGCCGAAACGGGGCGCCGAAAGGAGCTGCGCGCGTTGCCCGAAACGTAGGGGGGGCGAGATCAGGACGAGATCGCGTTGGGAGCGCGTCCAAATCAGCGGAGATCGCCCTCGCCCGGCGGGTTGGGTTGGGTTGGGTTGGGTCGCCCCTCACCTCTGAGCCTCTCTCCGTGCTGTGCGTGATGGACTTGATGGACGAAAAGCTCGTGCGCTTTGTCCTGGCTCACCGAAACTGTTTCGGCCGGTCGCAGCGCGCACTCGCCGGATGTGGAAACCGGGCCACTGCTGCAGCGCATTATTGTGCACTCTGTATAGAAACCATGGCAGGGGCAGGCCAGGGGGGACCGGCAAGCTAAGGTTAGGTGCCCCTTTGGTTTGGTTTGGCCTTTGCTTCGCTTTGCTGATGGGTGAACGGACGAACACGATGACCGGCCTTTGCGTTCGATCTCTTCGGTGTAACAGTACATTTGGCCGATGACGAGGTTATTGATTGATTTGTTTTTATTTATTTATTACGTGTGGAGTGAGTGGTTTCGGTTGCTTTCGTTCGTTGGATTCCTAATACCTAGTGAGCCCACATTCAAGGTAGTCCATTGATTATAAGACGTTAACTTTTGTTATACGCTATGTTTTTTTTGCGAAAGAATACACTATGTTTAGATGTATAATAAAATAAATGTATCTATAAAAGGCCATCTTATAATTAGAACAGAGAGAGAGAGAGAGAGAGCAGTTGTTGTGAAATCATTTCACCACAAAAAAGAAAGAAAAAAAAGCAATGAAATGGTAACACACATGCCGACCTCTTCCTATCTATTATAGCATGACTCGTGGAAAACAAAACTGCACAAGTCCATTGATTTTTTTAAAGAATGTAGTAGTACAAATAGTATTTTTTGTGCGAATTACACAATTACATAAGCAGACGCTCAACACACACGCACACTCACCCTATCAACATACGTATGCAAATCCTACCCCTATGACCACCTCCGAAAGAATGTGTCGGCACATCTCAAGATTGACGAAGTCACCACAGATGCCTCGCTGTCGACGGGAACGTGTACCCCTATGAGCACCTCCCAAAGATTGTGCCGGTACATTTCGAGATTATTGACAAAGTGATCACATGCGCCTCGCTATCAACGGAAACGTCGTCTACCACTGAATATACGAGAACACAAAAAGACACAAGTAATATACGTTGACTTGCGGCGGTGTACTGGGCTATGGATGTGGCGCATGATCTGTGGCAGATGTCACAGGCAAAGACACCAGTGAAGCCGGCTGCTGCTAGGCATTGTTGGCAACTACCGCCGGCAGGTTGGCTTAAGTGTAATGTTGATGGCGCTTTTTATGCAGAAGATGGCCAGGGAGCAACAGGTTTTCTTCTCCGGAACTCGGCTGGGAATTTCATAGAAGGATGAGCTCGATGGTACGCTCATGGTTTGGATGCAATGATGATGGAGGCCCTTGCTTGCAGTTGCAGAGATGGTTTGGCAGCTGCCAGGGATCGGGGAGCATCAAGATTGCTACTTGAAACCGATTGCCAGAAGCTGGCCAACCTGTGGGCGCGGGGGACTTCCCTGAAGATCCTATCTAGCGCCGATCTTCAGAGAGATTAGGGAGCTTAGCTTGTGTTTTTCTGATTTTAATTTGATGGTATGCCAATCGGTCTTGTAATGTTGCTGCCCATACGTTAGCTTAGCAGGTCACGGGTGATCTCAGGTTGGGTGAGTGGCATGTAGCCCCAACTTGCATCGATCACCTGGTGACCGAAGATTCTAATCCTGCTCCTCCTCCTTGATGAATGAATGAAAGTATGAATCACGTTCACTTGGCTAGTAGACACCCATCCGTCAAGCGTTACTGACTGGTGGTGCATGTCCACCATGCAGACTGACAGTTTCCAACGGCAACTCGAGTCCAGCCATCTCTCGCATGCTTGTCGATCTGGGGTCTGTGGGGCACGGTGGCTCCCCCTGCAACCTCGGAGGTGACAGCCAAGCCAGTGCGCACGTGGGCTTTCGTGTCACCGTGTGTGATGCGAGAGAACCGGCCGGGAGAAGAGTGCAGCGAGGATTACGGCGGCGGGGTTGCCGGCCGGCCGGGGCGACGGAGGGAGTCAAGATTCGACGATCCACTGCCGCCCGCCGCTAGCTGGTTCTCGCTTCTAGAAGATCTCCCCCACGCTCCCCGAGTCTCCCGGGTCTGCCTGCTCTGCCCTGCCCTGCCCTGCCATGCCACTGCCACCGCTCGGCCGCCCCCGCCTCGCACTCCAGCCACGGACTCTGACTGATCACACACCACCACCACTCGCGCCCGCGTGCGCGCACTCCGACACTACTCCTATAAATACCACTGCTCGTGCGCTCCCCTCAGCCACAAGTCGCCTTCCTCCTACTCCTCTCTCTCCCAGCTCGATCGCTGTTCTTCATCACTGCTGGGTTTGTTTGTTGTTGCTCGCCCCCTCCGTCTTTGAGTTGAGCTGTCGCTGGCCTCCGTTTCTTTACTTGTTCTCGTCTCTCCCCTGATGCATTTCCCGTTCTTGATCTCAACTCGTAGAGGTGCCTGATCGATCTGTCCACACCAAGCACAGAACTGTTCCTGCTCGTGCCTGTTCTTCATTGATCGATTTCCGTGCGTGGTCCCTCATCGCTCTCTTGAGTCCATGGGAGCTCCACACACACCATCCTGCATTTGTTCGTCGCATCCTTTTCTCGTTTCGTGACGGCCGGGCGCGCGGGCGGATCATCCAAGACCCACACACGCCAAAGAACCCTCGCCTCCACCGGTCGATCGACCGGTGGTTAGATGCAACGAGAGATGGTGCATGAGCAGGGCGGCGGCAACCACCACCACCACCACCAGCTGCCGAGGTTCGGCAACGGCAACGGCGCCGGCGCGGCCACCGGCGTGGCGCGGGCGTCGAAGAAGAGCAAGCTCAAGAAGATCCCGCAGCGCGGCCTCGGCGTGGCGCAGCTCGAGAAGCTCCGGATCGAGGAGCAGAAGAAGATGGAGGGAGCCGCCACCGCCATGTCCGTGTCGGGGGCCGCGCACCTCGGCGGCGGGCTCGGCCACCTCCTCCCGATGCACCCTCCTCCGGCGCCGCCGCTCTCGCTCAGCGCCCTGCCGAGGCCCGGCGCGGACGGCGGCGGCGTGCACTGCGGCTACCCGCCGATGCTCTGGGACCCGGCGGCGGCGGACCCCATGAAGCATCCGTACAAGAGGCTGTGCCCGCAGCCTCCACTTCCAACGGTACGAGTGCCTCTTCTTCTCTTCTTCAGAGTTCAGACGGCCACGGCCATGCGTGACCTTCTGAGTTGACGAGGCATCAGTGGCATGGGCAGGTGAGCACAGGCTTGTCGCTGACGGCGTCGTCGAGCCACCCAACGGAGCCCCCTTCAAACCAAATGTACAGCAGCAGCAGCGTTAGCAGGAGCAGCGCGGCGCCGGTCGACGAGGACAGGGTACACGCTGTCGTTGAGGTTTTCAGAACTATTATTGTTACTGTGTGCTCTGAAAATGTTCTTGCGCTTGGGATTGCTGCTAAGTGTGGATTGGCCAGAGTATAGGAGGCGGCCGGCGTGGATCGATCCTGGCCCTTCATGTTCGAGGGCCTGAACACGACCGCCTTCCGGACGACGATGGGCAAAGCGCCTTTCGCCGCCAGGACGACGAGAGAGGCCGCCGCCGGCTTGCCTGACGTCTGTCCTGACCTGAGCAGAAACGAGTTCAGAGCCACAAACTATTTCAGGTTAAATTTGTAGGCCTAATTCTCATGTTTCAATGTTCATCAGTGCTCCATGGGACTGTCATAACCTAACTCTAGTTCAAAAAAAAATTCTCTGTTCTGTTCTGCAGCTCGAATGCGAGTTATTCAGACTGGTCATCGGAGTTTGGCCACTGCAAGAGCAGCAAGGAGAACGAGGGTGCCTACCTTACCTTGAACGCACAGCCCACGCCACGCATGAAGCAGCAGCCTCCTGCGCTCCCCTCGATCCACCTCCCGGAGTTCGGCGACTTCGGCGTCATGCAGTCTCAGGCAAGTGGGGTTTGTCTTGCCATCTTCTGCCGAAATCTGTGGCTCGCTGTGTCTGTGTGACGTTCTCACGGACTAACCTAACCTTTTCTAACAGCATGGGAGCGCTTCAGCGTCGTCGTCGCGGCCGTTCTACAGCTTCATGCCGGTTGGCCCAGTTCGCTGCGAGAGACCGCTGAGCGAGATGAAGGCCGACGCCTCTGAAGGCGTCGACCTGGAGCTGAAGCTGTGAAGGCGCTCATCACTGGAATCCTCCGTCCCTCTGTTCCTTCCTGATAAAACATGACACCAAATCTGCAGTCGGAAACACGGAGCAGCACTCGTTGTCGCTGAGAAAAGATTGTGGTGCCGTGTTCGGTTTGTAACCTGAAACACGATTGTGTATCAGAATTTGCGTTCTTTTCAAGATTTTCACTCCCAATAAACATCTGGTGAGGGCTACTGGCTACCTAGCCACCCCCTGCAAGATTGCCGCGGGTGGAGTCTGTGCATGATCCAAGCACGAAGCATTTGCACATGGCTGCGATAAGATCGTGTGTAGGAGAGACTCGCCAAAGAAGCAGTGTTAGTGTTGAACAGGTTTTCATAAGGAAAGAAGAGCACGTGCACGATCGGCATTACTGGCTTGCAGCTGCATCCTGCAGGTAGCCTGTGGGGTCTTTTTCTGTATAGATCTAGCATGGCATCATGGTACTCCCAGATATGCACAGATAGTCAGATAGATGTAAGCCAAGATATGCAAAGATGGTTGTAGATGTTCTGTTTTTTTTCTTTGGAACATTTGTGTTGTGGATGTAGTGCTACGTGCAATGGAATCACAATATTTCCCATTTTTATTTGACGTTTTGACACTCCACATTAACTCTTGATCACTTATTATATCTCACTATTAAGGCCATAGAATGGAATCTCCATGTTAATCCTCGTGAAAAAAACGCTATAAAAAACATTCTTGAAATTATCACAATGATAAAAGATATATAGCCATTGATTCGGTAGACTATAATCACCATTGATGTATTGTTGACGAATTCACGAATATGTAGCACCAGAGCCATGTAAGCCCACCACTAAACATGTCCACGTCGATATTAACTCACAGACTGATTCTTTAAGGCTTGTGCGGATTGAAGTCTTTGAGGCTTGAGCCGCATTGAACCTAAGCTCCTAAAACAATTACTATTAGATTCTCCAAGAATATACAACCAAAAGCAAACAATTTAGAACCAAAAGCTTACAACAGCAGGTTATAAAGCAAAAGTATTTGGTTAAGATCCTCCCTTTCTGATCAATTGATGAAAGAGCACTATCAATATGGTCAGCCCAAACAGGTTTTTATGGTTCCCCGTGTTATCTCATTAAGCCTCACATGTATTGGGGTGGCGGCAAAGATGTGCCTGACTCTTTTTTGTTCCCCGTGTGTCTCCTTAAGCCTCACATGTATTGGGGTGGTGGCAAAGATGTGCCTTATGTAAATGGAGCTGCCACAGGGTATCCCTAGACCACGCAAAATGCATTCTATCATGAATCTCTCCCTCTCAAATTGAATCAAAGGACAGGAAGCTTCTATCACCGTGGATATACTTCCAAGAAAAATTCTACATGATAGGCTCACCCAAACCGTTTGAATCATCCTCATAAAACAACTCAATAGCAACATATATGACCGCCATCTGAGAAGCTCTATATGAAACCCTCTACAAACATACATATCCCATTCAGTAAACCAACAACATATTGCCAATGATCATCCCTACGTATCTCTATAGCAGAACTATTCCCCCCTTTTTCAGATCAAATAGGAAGCACCTTAGCTGTCTTAGCATCTGATATCATGATGGCGTCATCAACAATGTCTACAAATCCTGAAATCTTGACCTTCTGTGACAAATTAAGAGACCGGACGCATTAGAGATTATTTTCATTAAGAATATATATAGGCATCCTAGAAAATATCACAAAAAGACACAGTGTATTGACCAACTCGAAGAACTATTGGGGAAAAAAGCTTCGAACATTTGCTTTCATACAATTTGTAGCAGTTCTCTTTGACATCAACCACGTAATGATCGCAATGTGGAAGAGATGGGATAACATCAAGCTTTGATCTGCGATGCACAAAAAACCATGCTAGAGGATCCTTTAGTTCAACATCTCTCAAATCTAACTGTATCTAGGGACAATAGTGCTTCCAGGGCCTTTTTCATTACATGCCAACTTTCCTCCTGAAGTCGACTTGATACACAAAAGAGCGCTGGTCAACCTGGCAGATGAAATAAAAATTTGATCTGGTGGCCATGTTGCAATCTTGAAGACTCATTGCTCCTTATCTTGCTGAGGATTTCTACTCAAGAAGTCCCTACAGTTAGAAGTTGTAACTGTTCAGCACAAATTTCTGGTTTATGATGGCTTGCAACATGAACCAGTTAAGTGGCGCGTACCATAATACCTTAGGTTTGGTGATACTAGGACTGTAAAACATGGGGTTTTATGAAATTTATTCTTTAAAATTAAGCAAATAATAGGGATCTACTGAATTATGGAATGAAATAATAAGCAAACCTGCAGCAATTTGGCATCTCTGAGTACTTTTCAACTTGGCTCAAATATTCATTTTAAGGTCTTGTATTTTGAAATTCATTTTTTTGATTTTTTTTCAAACATGGGTGGAGACACGCTCCACATGTAGCATTCGACGAGGCCTAAAACTTTCCAGTTAAAATTGTTTTCCCTTGAGATCATTTAGGAGCCAAAATATTCAAGAAAAAATTATATGGCTAGAAAGCCAATGACACGTGGGATCTACATGTCATGTACGTGCCACATATACATGCGAAACTTCTTCATGTAGTGATATTTGGTGCCATATTAATCAAATTGGATACTTGGCTGCCCTGAACAATTGCTGTTCACCTACTGCACGAAATAAGATGAAAGAAAGAAAAACTCTTGCTTAGCTAGAAATTAGCAAAATTGGCATTGTCTCCCATAAAAAAATTGTCATGGTCTGATGATGATCCTAATGACCAAACATAAACCAAACCAGCAGCATTTCGGTGTAGACATAAAACTGACAGTGTTTTCGGTTTAACCAAAACACTAGCAGCCTGTTCGTTTGAGCTTTTTAGCGGAATCAGCAGCCATCCAGCAGTGTTTTTCTCTTACAGCAAACCAGCGAACAGTACTTTCAGCCACAATAAACCAACGAAACAAACAGGCTGTAGGTACATACGTGATTCGATTCACAGGCCTAGCATACAAACTGAGATGCGATTGGAAAAAAGGAGTACAAGAGGCGATTACTTGAAGCAAAGCGCATCAGCTCACAGAAAATCCTTATACCAGAAGTACTATTCAAGTCTAATATTCATTTCAAAATATGATACACCACAAAATTCATCATTTTGTTCAACTGTGCCATGTCGGGTAGAACAAGAAGTTAGAATTCCGTAACTTATAACCAAAAGCATATCATAACCATCTACAGAGCAAACGCATAGTTAGTAAGGATCCTCCCGTTTTGATCAATTGATGAACAAACGATACCAACACGGTCAATGTTGACAGGTTCCTTTGTCTCCCGTAGTGTCTTCTTAAGCTTCACATGTACTGTGGTAGCAGCAAAGTAGTGACGAGATGTAAAAGGAGCTGCCATAGGATATCCCTGGACCACACAGAATACAATGCTACTACCAATTTCTCCTTTGCAAACTAAATCAAAGGAAAGAAACCTCCTGTCACCGTAGATATACTTCCAAGAAGAATTCAACATTATAGGTTCACCTAGGAAAGAAACCTCCTGTCACTGTAGATATACTTCCAAGAAGAATTCAACATTATAGGTTCACCTAGGCAATATGAACCATCCTCGTCAATAAGCTCAAAAGCAATAGGGAGAATTGGCTGTGGGACACTGCCAAAGCCGAAAATTGGGTGCCACACACCTCCATTCTCGTTATTTGCTGAGGGACACCGTGTTTTCGTTCACTTTGGCCAGTGGACACCACCGACCGGTTCCACCCAGTACCGGAGAGAGAAACTTTGTGAAATGACGACCGGTGCCCCTGACCCATGTCTGGTTGGACCCAACCGACTGTTGTGAACGGGTCTGGTTGGACCAACTTAAGTCCCAGCCTCTGGTTCCCCTTCCCTGCCTTTGTTCACTTCCTTCCCCTTCCCTGCCTCTGTTCACAACGAAAGCGCGTCGGCGGTAGCGGTGATTTGGCAGGCGGCGGGCGGTCGGGCTTGGGTTCTGGCGCTTCCTCCTCGATTGGCGTGGTGGGTGAAAAGGAGTCCTGAAGATGGCGACCGGTTCTAGCGCTTCCTGCTCGACCGGTTCGCGTGGGCAGGGGCAGCCGCCGGAGGGTGGCCAACCGCTGTGCCCATTCTGCAAGACGCCCACCGTCGTGGAGCATGTCTCGAGGACTTTGAAGCACCCCGACAAGCCGTTCAACACTTGCAAGAGACGGGACTAGGTGAGTAGTTCGTGTTTTTCAATTTTGTTTGGGTGTCAACGTCCAGATCTTGGGTTCATGTGTTCATATGCTTGTCACAGGGCAATAGCAGGTGCAACTTCTTCATGTGGAAGCCTGAAAGCTCTGTCTTGACATTGGTGCCCAGATTGCAACAATGGTGGCCCAATTGCATGCTTTGGAGGACTCTATCTTGGTGATGAACACTAGTGTTCAAGCTTTGGGCGTAGTTGTTAGAAGCATGGATATGCAGCATAGTGTGGAAAAGTGGATGAAAGTTGCTAGTGTGTGGAGTTGTGTGCTTTGTCATGCTGTGCATGTTAATGTACAAACTAGCATGAACTATGCTTTGTAATGCCATTGTGAAATGAATGAAAGGCATTTATGCCAACTTTTAGTACCAAGAGACAAGAAGTTATATACATTAGCCTTCTAATTTTAGTACCAGTTCATTACATTACAATACCAAGAGCTACAAGTTTCACCAAATACCCAGAATACATTAGCAGTGCAGAACATTTCAGTACCAGTACCAGTGCACGACATTACATAACCAGGTTCACTACATTACATAACCAGGCTTAGCAGGCCCAAAAGTACACAAAAGTTCACCAAATGGCAAGGAGCCTCAAAATGTCTTCCTTGCAGCGCACTTATGCATCAAGCAGCTTCCTCTTGCTCCTGGTGCCAGCGCTCGGACTAGTTGTGGAGGTAGCCAGGCTCCTAGTCATAGGCCGTGGGCTAACCCTGCATAAATGGTGACACATGTTAACATGTTCCTAAACTAACAGTGACAAAATGAAGGGCTAACTGTTGGTGGACTTACTGCATTGATGGGCTAACAGTAGTTCCCTTCTTCTTGTTTGTTTGGTTCTCATTGGTGGATGCCTTCCTTTTCTTGGATGGAGGTTCCTTTTTCTTCTTGGGTGCATCTTCTTCTAGGATCTCTGCCACTACTTTTGGCTTGGAAGTCCATCTCTTTTTATTGGGAGCATCTTCTGTGGTTTCTATAATCTCCACTACTTTTGGCTTGTAAGTCCTCTTCTTCTTTGGTGGAGCAGGTGGTGGTGCATCTGGGTCATCCATAGTTTCATTGTATGTTTTCTATAGGTGACCATATCCACCACACCTTTTACACCTTCTCTTCCCTCTGCTGCCAGATCCACCTTCTTCAACTTCAACCAACCTTCTGTTCCTTGGCCTTCCTGCTGCTCTTTTGCACAGAGGAGGAAGAAGTTTGAAGTTAAGGTCCACCTTTTTCCCATTCCTCCTTGCTTGGCATTGGAGGCACAGGAGATGCATAAGCTGCTTTGAACTTCTGGACAGAGTAGTAAGGATCCACATAATCCTCCAATTCCATCCTTCTTGTGCCAATCAAAGCTATGGCATGCACACAAGGCAGTACAGTAAGCTGCTAGCCTCTACAAGTGCACTCCTTTTTGTCTAGATCTACAATGAATCTCCAAGGGACTAGATCCTTATTCACTCCTACTTCACCAACATTTGGGTTACTCCTGTGAATGGAGTACTTTAGTTTTTTGCTTTTGGCATGCATGTCCTTCATAACACCTGGCAGAATCTTGAAACCTGACAGCTTTGAGACCAGCTGCATCCTTGTGTAAAACTTCTCCATGATCATCTACCTTATCTTATCCATGAGCTCAACAACAGGTAATGACTTGTCCTCCCTGATCCAATTGTTGAAAGTCTTAGCAATGTTGTTGGTCACATAGTCACATTTTGATGTTGTGCTGAACTTGGCCCTTGCCCATAGCTGTTTATGATTGTCCTCCAACCATTTTATGGCCTTTGGACATGCCTTATGCATCTCATCCCAATGTCTGACATGTGTTGTCATCCGGTAGCATCTTGAAGCAGGCCACAAGTTCCTTTCAAACACTTCTCCCCTAAACCTCTTCTGAAAGTTCTTGACAAGGTGCCTCATGCATTCTCTATGTTCTACACCATTTGTGAAGACTTTGGTCAATGCCTGATCAATTCCTTTGCCTGCAAACCAGTTAAAAGCACTCAAGGTCAGCATGTTGTAAACAAGGTCAGCATGTTCTAAACAGCAAGAGAAAAAGAAGGTCAAACTGAAATGCATGAATAAATACCTACATCTGTTGACAGAACAAGTCCAGGTGGAGAACCAATAGCCTTGTGAAGTATCTTCATGTACCATTCCCAGTTTTTCTTGGTCTCACTGCCAAAAACTCCATAGGACACTGGGAGCATCCAATTGTTGCCATCTATGCCTACTGCAGCAGCTAACTGCCCCTTCCACCTTCCTATCAAAACAGTGGAATATATGCCTAGATAAGGCCTGCAACCTTCAAGGAAGCCATCTATATAGGGCTTCAGTGCTACAAACATCCTACTGAATCTTCTGTTATTATTCACAACATCCCACTCAAGCTCTACAACACTACCAGGACACCTCTTCTCAATCTCTCTCTTCCAAGAAAACACATGTACAAAGCTGTCCTCCCATACACCCTGAAGCACATCTAGTGCCATTTGCCGGCCGTCCCAAACTTTCCAGTAACTCAAATTGACTGGGTAATGGTCCTCCAACTTCTTCTTCAAAGCATTGGCCTGTATAGTTGGGTCTTCCCTTAGCCACTTGAGTGCTCTATCCTTCACCCAATGATTGTTTGCTATACAATTCTTTTCCTCCAAATTCCCTGTGCCAGCATAATTATGCTTGAAAGGTATCTTCCTAATCTGTAGCCATCAATGAAAACAAATCAATGAAGCAATTAAATGAAGCAATATAAAGTAAATGAAGCAATATAGAGTAAATGAAACAATTGACTCAAGTACCTTCCTTGTCTTGCCATCTGCACACTGAGATGCATGAATCCTCCACTTACACCTCTTGGCCTTACAATATGCTCTGTACCACCGTGACTGACTATAAGGAACTGCAAGTTCAACTTCTTTTAGAACAGCATATTGCCTAATACACCACTTAAAAAGGAAACCATCCTCAAAAGTAACACCAACATCAATTTTAGGATTTTCTAAGTCAGTCACATGCACCACACCATCACACTCCTCTGCATCATTAATAGTTAGTGGGTCACCATCTTCCTCATCAGTGTCAGGATAGTAAGCATAGCCACCTTCAGCTTCATCATCAGCCAGCTCATCCCTGTACTTCTCTTTCTCATCATCTACTCCAACATACTCCACTTCATCATTCTCTCCCCAGTCTTCATCAGAATCAGCCTTAGGCTCATCAGACAAACCAGACTCATCACTGTCATCATCCTGAACCTCACCCTCAGCCTCATCTTCTGGAGTATCAACTTCTAGAGTAGCATCTTCTGGATTAGCATCTTCTGGAGTGGCATCAGTATCAGGATTATGAGCATTGTCAGCAGGCATAATCACATCTAATGGCTGTGGAGGATCATCAACAACAGAATCAGGGAACTGTTTCCCCATAGTGTCCCAAGCTCGAGTGTCCACAACCTCCACAGTCACTGGCAGCTTCCTCTTGTCCCAGTACATATCAAATGCATGTAGCAAAGAACTATCAGAGTTTATACGAGTTGTCTCATTCGTGTTCTTGTCCAAATATGTAACCTACAGTTCCTGATCCTGACCGTGGACAATCTCCTCATCAAGCAATGCATGAAAACCCATCCAATTGAAAGTATCCTTGTCAACCGCACGCATCCAATTCTCAGTCACGAGATAATCACTGATGCCATCTGGTTTTTGCTCTACATATGCGGAAACCTTAATCGCCAGTCTACAAGCACTAGCTGGATCCATCCTAAATTCTCCAAAAAAACTCAACGCAACCTTTCTAACGCATACATCTAAGGGAAAGCAGTAAGGGGGCATAGAAATCTCACCCTGGTCGAATCCAATTGAATTGAGGTAGAACCCTAGGCGGAGACCCAGGGCACGGGGCGTCCTTCCTGGGGGACGCCATCTCCTTGTGCGCGGTGGTGCTCCCGAAGCTTGTAAGGTCCAAATGGCTAGAGGGGGGTGAATAGCCTATTTAAAAATCTACAAGCTTCACTAAACAATCACGTTAGTATAAAAGATGGCTAAGCTAATTCTAGCACTAGCTTAACTACACTATGCAAGCCACCTATACAAAACTAGTGAAGCAAGGCTATGATCTCTAATACACACCAACAAGACTAAGTCACTAAGCTACTTACTCCTAAGTGATAAAAGCTACACTAGCACTAGTACAAGAAAGTAAAGAGCAAGTGACTTGATTCTTATACCAATGATGTAGAGAAGTAATGCACTCGAAGAATCAATCACAATGATCAACCACAAGAGAAATCCTCAGCAAAGAGATGACACAAGATTTTTACCGAGGTTCACTTGCTTCCCGGCAAGCTACTCCTCGTTGTGGCGATGCACCCACTTGTCGGTTCGTGAGCTAATCGACTATCAAGAGTCGAGCCCTTGGCGGGCACCGCACAACCGTACACAAGATGGGGATCCTCCAAGCCACGAGCTCCACTAGAGTATCCAATTTGCGAACTCCCGCGGAGAAGGATCAAGAACCCCTTACAACACTTGGTGAGGGCTCCAACAATCTCCAATTGCGAGCTCAATCACCTCCGCTGCTCCAAGCCGTCTACCGTGTCGGGAAACACGGAAGAGTAACAAGAAATCCGCAGCAACTCGAAGATCAAGTGTCTCTAGAATGCAACTCTCAAGCAATGCACTTGAATCTCACTCAATCTCACTCAAGATGTGCAACCAAGCAAAGAGATGAGTGGAGGGGTTGTTCTCTAGCTCAAAGGATGTCTCTAGGTCTCAAAATGTGCAAGAGTTACCCTCAAACCCCGGACAACATCTATTTATAGCAAAGGGGTACGCAGCTAGCCGTTATCGGACGACACAGTGTAAATCACGTTGACCGGACGCTCCGGTCAAGGTGACCGGACGTCTGGTCACTATAGGACAAGCATGAATAGTGCGTGTCAGAAGTTACCGTTGCCGTGATCGGACACGCTCTAGCATTTGACCGGATGCGCTGCACCTAGCGTCCGGTCGGAGTCCAGTAAGCTCCCACCGCAACCGGACGCGTCCGATCGCACATGACCAGACGCGCCAGCCGCGTCCGATCGGAGTCCAGTAACGATCCACTCATGACCGGACGCGTCCGGTCGAACGTGATCGGACGCGCCACCGCGTCCGATCGCATCTGCCCTCCGTGCTGAACTCCTGGGTGCGTGACCGGATGCGCCAGTTCCGCGAGGGACCGGACGCGCCGGTCCGTGACCCTTCTCACACGCGCGTCTGTCTGTGGTTTGAACTAACCGGACGTGCCAGCCGTGTCCGGTCAATTCGACCACAGCGTCCGGTCACTGTATTTTTAGTGATAATCATTTCGGACTATCGCCACCTTTTCTCGCCTCCAGCGCAATAGAAAATAGGCATTTCATTTCCTCGAAAACGCCTCGGCGGGAGGGAGAGTGAACCCCAAACCCCTTACTACCGCTCAAACACCACCGCCTTCGCAAATGTGCTAACACCACCAAGTGTACACCACAATGTGCATGTGTGTTAGCATTTCACAAACATTTTCTAAGGCGTTATGTTAGCTCTCAACTAGATCCTAATGCATATGCTCAAGACATTGATCTAATGGCACTTGATTCCCGAGCTAACCGTGATTGCCCCTCTTGATAGTCGGCTATGTATCCTAAATCCGGTCAATCACTTCTCTACTCATCTTAGACCGGCAAAAGGAAAACCCTATGGTTATACCTTTGCCTTGCGCTCTTAGATCCTTCTCTTCCACTTGATCATCATGTCCATCATATTATATGCATCTCCACCATGATCGATATTTCATGTCCATGCACCATTTCTTTGTGATCTTGTGGCCACCACTCCTTGCCACGTACACCTTCATCACATGTGTTGCTTATACCTAACTCAAAACACTTAACACATGACATTAGCAACTTGGTATCATTAATTACTAAAACCAAACTTGGGCTTTCAAAGCTCAGCCCCACATGGCGGACGGCGGGTGTGCTCTAGAAGCTCAGCAGCGGCGGTCAATGGTGCGCGACGGCGACGGGAGCGGCGATGAAGGGATTAGGGACGGGGACGAACTGGAGTCGAACCCTAATCTAGACTCGATCGGCTGGGACTTAAGCTGGTCTAACCAAACCCGTTTGCAACAGTCGGTTGGGTCCAACCAGACATGGGTCAAGGGCACCGGTCGTCATTTCGCAAAGTTTCTCTCTCCGGTACTGGGTGGAACCGGTCGACGGTGTCCACTGGCCAAAGTGAATGAAAACGCGGTGTCCCTCAGCAAATAACGAGAATGGAGGTGTGTGGCACCTAATTTTCGGCTTTGGCAGTGTCCCACAGCCAATTCTCCCAAAGCAATAAGACCACCATCTGAACAGGTGTATATGAAACCCTATGCAAATATGCTTGTAATTTTCTATATGCTTCTCCCATTTAGTAAACCAACAGCATATTACCAAATGTAACCTCTAGGTGGCTCTACAACAAACCACTCCCCACAGCAATCCTAAAGACTTCATCATCATCAGTATTACTTAATGGCAACCCTGGAAGTAGCTTCAAGCACCTAATAAGGGGACTAAGGCAGGGTGACCCTCTGTCACCGTACCTATTCATCCTAGGAATAGACGTCCTCAACAGCATATTTGAGCGGGCAACGCAGGATGGCCTCCTGACAAAGCTCAAAGGTCGGCATGCATCCATGAGGATTTCAATGTATGCCGATGACGCAATTATTTTCACCAACCCCAAACGAGAGGACATCACCTGCATTATGGAAATAATGAGGGCTTTCAGAGAAGCAACAGGGCTCAATATTAATCTGGCAAAAAGTACAGTGGTGACTATCAAATGTGCTGGACTCAACATAGACGATATACTGCAAGACTTCACCGGGCCAAGAGTTAATTTTCCTGTCCAATATTTGGGACTGCCACTCACCCTTGGGCGCCTGAGAATGGTGCATCTCCAATATGTGCAGACAGAGCCAAAGGAAGAGTTGCGGGCTGGCAAGGGAAGTTGTTGAATGTCTCCGGATGCAGGGAACTAGTCAGATCAGTGCTCAGCTCACTACCGATCTATCTGATGACAGTGATCAAGGTGCCAAAATTTTTTCTCAAAGAACTAGACAAATTACAAAGACGATTTCTCTGGGCAGGAGACAGTGAGCTCTCAGGCGGCAAATGCAAGGTAGCATGGACAAAGGTTTGCACCCCAACAATCAACGGAGGCCTAGCCATCATTGATCTGAAAAAGTTCAGTAGAGCTCTCCGACTTCGATGGCTCTGGTATTCCTGGGACAGCAGAGAAAGGCCATGGAAAGGCATGGAGCTACCAGTAGACCAAGAAGACATCACAGTCTTCAGTGCTGCAACACAGGTTCACGTAGGCAATGGAAGCAAGGCTATTTTCTGGACATCCAGATGGTTGGACGGGGAGGCACTTGCGTCCTTATTTCCTGCCCTTTTCAGACATAGCAGAAGAAAAAACTGAACAGTGAGGGATGCTCTCTCAGAAGACAAATGGATCAGGGACGTAGACTATAACATGACTGAGCAAATCATAGCAGAATTTGTGAGCCTATGGTCCTATCTTCATAACATTGAATTGTCCCCTGAACAGGAGGACACCATAATCTGGCTTCACACATCCGATGGTCAGTACACTGCGAAGTCAGCTTACAATCTATAGTTCCTTGGTATGACCACATCCATCACGGGCGACACCACCTGGAAAACAAAGGCACCACCAAAATGACGCTTCTTCACCTAGCTTATGTTGCAAAATAGGATTTGGACTGATGCACGTCTCCAACTGAGAGAGTGGCAAAATGATTATTTCTGTCAATTGTGTCTTAGAAACCTTGAAACAACAGCACACCTTTTTCAGGATTGCCCCTTCACCGTAAGAGTTAGGGACAATGTTGGAAGGTGGATTGGCGTATCAGCAGTAAGACCTGAGAATTGGGGTCAGACACAAGACCTAGGTCTGTGGTTTACTTCAATCAGCAATAGCGGCCGTGATGAATGCAAGGATGGTGTCAGGTCACTAATCATGCTCACGGCCTGGGAAATCTGGAAGGAGAGGAATCGTAGGGTTTTCAACAATATTTGTAGAACTCCAGAGCAAACATTCTGGGCAATACAGGAGGAGGCGAGAGTCTGGATCAATGATGGAAACAAAGGAATTGAAAAGGCTCTACAACAAGCACAGCTGACAGACATGGTGTCCAATGATTAGTCAGGCTAAGGAAATGAGTTCGCTAGTTGCCTTAATAGATATTATGTAAATCAATCTAGCAAACGGTAGGGGTGGCGTAGTCACACTCTGTGTAACTATGCAAAAAGGTGTCGGCGCTGCTTGCGCCAGATTGTAATTGTAACTATTCTCCACTTATTAATGAAAGCCGACAACGGATCTTTCGAAAAAAAAACAAACCACTCCCCTCTCTTCAGATCAAACAGAAAGCAGTCAACTGTCTCAGCATCTGATATCATGAAGGCATCATCACCAAGGTCTACAAATCCTGAAATCTTAACCTTGTGTGACAAATCAAGAGACCTTGATGATGCCTTCTGCCGCCTCCACTGAAAATTGTTTTGATTAAGAACATAGACATCCTGCAAAGTATGACAAAGAGCCACTGTGTGTTTACCAACTCGAAAACCTGCGGAAAAGAAGAGCTTCGAACATTTGTTTTTATGGATATTGTAGCACTTCCTTTCGACATCAACCGCATAGTGATTGCAGTGTGGAAGGGATCACATCAAGCATTGATCCATGATGCACAAAAAACCATACTGGAGGATCATCTAGTCCAACATCTCCGGGTCTAACTGTGTCTAAGCACAATAGTGCATCTATAGACTTTTCATTGCATGCCAACTTTCCTCCTGAAATAGAGACTTGATACACAAGAGAGCGCTGATCAACCTGGCATATAAAATAGGAATCTGATCTGGTGGCCACGTTGCAGTCTTCAAGACTTGATATACCATGTTTTCTGCTAAAGAACTCCCTACAGTTATAAAGTGTAACTTTCATCACAAAAATGCATTTTTTAATGTCGTGCAACATGGTTTAAACTGTTAAAGTTTAGTAACTAAATGCTAAAAAGAGGAGAAATCGCAACATAAACCCTAGTAAAGGTACTCCCTCCATTCCAAATTATAAGGCATTCCAAGAATCTTGGAGAGTCAAAGGATCTCAAGTTTGACTAAATTTATATGATAAGATAATAATATTTATGACACCAATTAAGTATCATTAGATTCTTCATTAATTATATTTTCATAGTATACCTATTTGATGTTATAAATTTTTTGTAATTTTCTCTGTAATTTTGATCAAACTTAAGATGCTTTGACTCTCCAAAATTGTTGGAATGCCTTATAATTTGAAATGGAGGGAGTAAATTTTATGCACTGACACATTACACTTTTGTTGATTCCAGCTCTACACTGTTCACTTCCTCTCATTAATTAAACTGAGTTTTCTTTAATCTCATCCTATCTAGCACGTACCTGACTTCCTAATTTAGTGATTGCAGAGATTAATGATTAAAGGACTACTTTTATGCCAGGGCTTGTCTAATACGGAGTATATATGTAAACTAGATAAAAGGGTAATAAAATTTCCAGATATATCTTAGTGATAGAGAACAGCTGTCTGAAAAATTCTTGTCCACCTTTTCCAAAGCATTTGCAGTATTTTATGCTTTTAGGGGTTATGACGAAATAAGAGGTTGCTGAACTATGCCCCGGCATTAGAGCAGCTAGCTAGTCACCTAGTAGAGAGGGATCATAGCAACAAATGAACGTAAGGCTAGTCTCAATGGATGTTTCATGACCCAGTTTTCAATATATCCATATTTAGAAACGGTGCAGAAGAGTTTCATCTTCATGAAATTCTCTCTACTCTAATGAAACTCTTATCATTAATACGGTGTCACATCAGCACATTTAATGCCATGAAACTGTGATGGAACTCCGTTGAGACTGACCTAAGAGGCTCGGTCACATAGGGCTACTATAAGACAACAAATAAAGAAACATTATTAAGAGTGTCTGAGTTACTGAACGAAATTAAACCCGCAGCAATCAAGTATTCTTTCTGGAACTTGTCCACCCGGGGAATATCCCTGAAACTGCCTCCCAGCATTGAAGGCGCTGAGGAATCAAACCTGGCTCCACTATCCGGATAGTCCCTGCCTCAACATGAAGGATGTTTTACGTTAATTATGACAAGCAGACTTACTAGTTTAGAATAAATCATATAGAGTGACTGCATTATTAACAAGAAAACTAACCTGCAGGTAGGAAGCATGGCCGGGAGCTTTTCAACTTGGTGGATATCATTAAAACCCCCCAGCTCTGAAGGAACAGAGGATCAAACCTGGGTGCAGTATCGGATATTCCCTGGTGATAGCATGTTTGTAGTTTAGAATATCAGATACAGCAGAACAAAATACCTTGAGATTATTGCAGTGCAGTGCTCAAATAACTGTAAAAATATGGACTGATGTTTTGACTTAACTAAGGAAGAGTGATATGCCAAAAATTGGATAAACAAACTGACAAAAGCAAAGAGTCACTAAGTAACTAGAAAGTAGAAACTGGCTCATAATTAAGCAAAACAAAACGATATCACTTACTGTAAGAAACAGAAGATGTCGTAGCATTCGGGCCATGGTTCTTCTTCAGTCCTGAGCATGAATATCCTACGGCACGTCGAGTGCA
This sequence comes from Saccharum hybrid cultivar R570, assembly GCA_038087645.1. Taxonomy (NCBI): domain Eukaryota; kingdom Viridiplantae; phylum Streptophyta; class Magnoliopsida; order Poales; family Poaceae; genus Saccharum; species Saccharum hybrid cultivar. The sequence continues at coordinate 134,252 of JAQSUU010000090.1, forward strand.
GGACCTCAACATCACTGGGGATGAAGCAGCCGGTGTCAACAACGGTGACGCCTCTGATACTGAATGTGGTGATTAGGACGTGCCGTGTGGTACACCCGCACGGGAGATTCATGTTGATCCAAACGGCGCACAGGATGCGCCACTGAGGTGCACGACGAAGCCATAACCTTCCTCGTCGTACGGCCAAATAGTGTCGATCTCCATAGGAGGTGCTAGCGGTTTGCCCTCCATCTCCTTGGGCGATGAGTACCTGTACGCGTACAGTTTGGTGTCCCGTACGAAGTAGATAACGCCTTCGACGTGCACTGCCTTGCCGGAGATGGGGACATACTGATGCTGTCTTGTGCTGCTTTCGCCACCACGGGCCAAGGTGCCGGTGGCGCAGTCGAAGCAAAAAAAAAGCTCGAGTTGATGAACGATAGCAGGATGAATCTGTCGTCGATAACGGCGTAGCCCTAGAGGAAGCCACCGCCGTAGTAGCAGCCGGGTTCTTCGAACGAGTGCTGGCGGCGGTCCAGCGGGAATTCCACACTGTTGACCTCAGCCCAGCTGCGGCTGTCGTCGTCGCTGTCGAGCAACCGATATAAAGAGAGACACCTTGAGAACTCGCCGGGGCGGGAGCCGCTGCAGCTCTCCACCACCAGTATGGCCGGCACCCAGAGCCCGCCATGCACTGAGACAAGTTGGTAAGACCCGCAAGAGAAGGGAGGGGATGGTACAACAGACAGCCTCCTGTCCGCGATGTCCATTGAAAAGACTTTGGGAGGCAGGTCCTCCGTGTTAATAAGTTCGCCGCCGGTGGGGAGCACCACAGGCCTGTGCACGCAGATCATGTAAAGACGGCGGCCGCTGGGGCCAAGTGCGGCCATGGCATCGTCGAACTCCGTCTGCCCAGTGCCCATCGTCAACGTGGCTGATCGACACGTCGCTCGGGGACACGCCGAACAAGGGTTCGAGCAGGTCGTCGCTCTGGCCTATGACGCGACCGGACTGGGCGACGCGGAAGCGGTGGAGGCGTAGGTTGTGGAACGGCGCGCCTACGGAGGTACAGCCGACGAGGACCGAGCACAGCGGGCGGTGGTCTGCACCGCCGCGGGCCGGCATGCACACGTAGTCCCTGCCGGGCACGACGCGCGTGATGCGGGGCGAGCAGCTTCTCCGCCAACAGCAGAAGCAACTGAACAGATCGCAGTAATGCTGCTGATCGCCGTCGTTTCCCGCCGCACTACCTCCTCGATCGCCGCCGGTAGACGCCATGATCCTTTTGATCTGCCGTGCTGCACCTCTTCCTCTGTACCAAATCGATCTACCCGGCGGTATCTATTCCTAATAAATAATAAATACAAGGATTCTCAATACTTCCTCGATCACCACCAAATTGATCGGTATGATAGGACGGCAGCTGCTTAAAATACGAGAGGGTTTAGTATGAAATCAAAAAAAAATTACGACAGGGTTCCTTTTCTTGTTTTTATTAAAAAAGAGGGTTTTCTTTTTTTTATCTATTTTTTGACAAGTCACCGCGGGGGTTGGGGGGGGTTTGGAAGAATTCCCCTATTACCGCTCAAAGAGATACAACAGACCACCACGAAGTGCCTGAACTTCGAGGACCTCCACTTCAACAACGACTGTTAAGCTTTGAGTCAATATGACAGACAACGATCGTGATTACAATGTCTTTAAAGTACATCCAGGACCCAATAGAAGCCCACCAACACCCATTACGGGGAGGAAACCACTATGGAGAAAGAGCGACAAAAGGACCGCGAGGAGATCCAAGAAAGAGGATCATGGTCTCGTTACTGGCATTTGCTGAGACAAGGCAATTTTTGGGTGTGTGTATATATGTTGGGTGAAATGGTCCAATTTTTTTCTTTATTTTGGGTGTATACGACGCTACTCTCTAACCCGTGTAGTTCGACTCGGAAGTCGGAAGCAGAGAGAGGAGCGCCTCGTGCTCGAGGAGATGGAAAAGGCGCCTCTCACGATTGATTTCTTCACTCTCGAGGCTCATGGTGGCTTGACGGTGCACCGCCGCTCCAACGTAAGGGTTGGTCCTGGCAACAGGGAAGGCTCTGGACACCAGGTGAGATGAGGTCAACAGGAGTGGGTAAGCGTGATGTACATCTCTCCCGTCAATTTCCCACATTCGCCGGATCAAGCCCCCAATGTACTGCAGTCGGCTCTCAATCTGGTCGCGAAAAATGTCGATTTGGCCGGGGGGAAGACTCATGTCATGTGTTGTCGAAATCCTTATACAACAGACGTACCTCTGCATTATCCATTATGAAAAAGCTTTTTATTATTAGGATATACCTAATTTGTACAATGAGACAAAATATATTTTACTTTAATTTATTTCAATATAGTACTAAATAGTAATATAATAGAAGTGAGTAATTTAGAAACATATATAGTAGTTTATGGCTATTTAAATATTTTTAGCGATATAAGATGTGGATTTAAGAGGATATGTCAGTTTGTTTTAAATCATGGTAAAAGTTGTAAATAAATTAGATGTAAATTTAAAAGGTTATTTAGATTATATATGTCATAATGTCAGGATAGTTAGTTTTGATGCAAATTTAAAGATGACTTTAGAGTATGTGATATAATGCTGTAGCCCGTAGGTGCGTAACTTACCTGCAGATTTAGGGGCTAGTTTCTTATAAAAACAAATTAGATCTAATGCATATTATTATCGGCAACGATTAGATTTTAAGGTCTATCGAAATGGTGGGTAAATGATCTTTCTGATTTCGTGAGTTTTAGATTCGTCTTTTCTATAGCGTGTCTCATGATCAATTAATGACACTAAGATCAACGATGAATGTACGTTATATTTAAATGGCACAAATGGACCGCCCAAGAAAAATATAAAAACCATTAGTTTAGTTAACATTACATCATATGTATATATACCCACGAGACAAGTGCACCCTCATTAATTTATTCTAGCTTCGTCAAGTGTTTTTGATAAACCTTTCTACTCAACTCATTACCATCTTCATGGCACTCAACGTTCAAGGACACCACAACTTTGGAATTTAAATAGGAAAAAGTCCAAATTATTTCGCTCAAGTTTATCATTTGTCCAGATAACCTCTAAACTAATATTTGGTTTGATTTGCTCCCCAACTATATGAGTTATTAGTTTAGTTTACCCCTTACCCTTAACAAGATTTGTTATTTTGTTTTCCCATGTGTATGAGTTTTAATATCAAATTTTGTGAGGTGACAGAGAGCACCTTAGGTAATGTTAGAAAAAGATATCTTATTTTTTGCCACTATTTTGATAGGTTATTGAAAATTTAATAATAAATTAACGTTAGAGATACAATATCTTATGAAACATAATGATGGAAAAACTCATACTTTTCTAATACAAAATATGATGTCTCTCTATCACCCCACAAAATTTGAAACTAAAACACAATTTGTACATATAGAAACAAAAAAAAAGATCATTTTAAAGTAAAAATTGGATCAATTGAAATAGTTGGAGGAAGTAAATCGAAACAAATGTTAGTTTAGGGGGTTATCTGGACATGGGCGAGACTTGATAGTAATTTGGATTTTTCCATTTCAATATTTAAATTTTTCAACTCCATCTCTCATGACCAACATAGTAGATGAAAGTAGAACACATAGATACCAGAGATAGGGAGATTATTCTTTATTGCTTTGAATATTGATAATTACAACATAGAGGTCCCATATATATATAGCCCTGCCAAGGCCTAAGAATTTGGTAAGAGCCCACATACAAACAGACTAGGATTAGGATTCTTCCTTCTCCTTTCCTTCTAGGATAAAGTCTGTATGTTTTACAACACTCCCTCTTGGGTGATTACCACGATATGAACATGCCTCGTTAAAAACTCCATCTGAAAACCCAGTGGACAAAAATGGTTATTGGAGAAAAGAGTACATCACATTCTTTAATTGCATTGCGCATGTTGTCTCATTAAAAACCTTGTGAGAAACCTTCAAGTAAAAACTCACATAGGGAAAAAGAGTACAACATTTAACCTTCTTGGTCATATATTCTTTAGGTTATTCTATTCTTCATGAACAGATGTTGACCTTCACGATTTATGCATAAACTTCAATATTTTGGCAAATATGATCTACTTGATATTTGTAATTTTAGTGGTTTACCTTCAAGGTAGATTTAATCAAATATACTCCCCCTCATAAAGCCATAGTTTGAACTTCATTGTTCAAATCTCACTTTTATTAATTGTGTAATTAACTAATGGTATGCAGTACCATAATACTATATCTTTTAAAAGATGGCTCCTAATTCTTCTATGAATTATAATATGAGTATAAACAAGAGCAATATGCTTCATGCATAATAACCACTTATTAGCTGTGCAAAACTAATAAAAATTATCCTTCAGGATAATAAATCCTTTCAGGGGATTATGGGGTTAAATAATTTACATTATCCTATATCTTCTAGATAGTGTATCAAACTTATACATGAATTTGAATTATTTTAAGCCCATAATAGGGGACATCTTTTGAAGTATCCTATTAAAAGATCTAATATTGGCATTAGGGGGAGAGAAGGCATATTTTGAATGCCAAATATTATTTCCACAAAAGGAAAATGATCTTAAAAGTGAACTATTCCTTGAAGCTTGAAGCAGGAATAGTATCACGCACTAAATCAAACAATAGTTTGACTAATGCTCTTGTAAAGCATGAAGCGGAGCATATGCTAGATATTTTTAAAAATAGAGGAGTAACTTGAAGTTATAAATCAGAAGTTGTGTTTACTAGTAGTAAACTAAATGTTGTATGCTATCAAGCTAAAATCCACGGAGACGCCTGTGGGTTGTAGTTTAGTGTGTACTTGTTGAATAGAAATAAAATGAAACTCCTCCATTCTCATGAAGCGAACACCTCATGAAGAAGGTTAAGCACCTCATGAAGAGGATCATCATGAAGATGAAATCCAACACACTAAGCACGCGCATCATAAGTGTTGAAATGCAGAACAATAAATTATCTCTTATTTGACAAATAACAAAGAGATAGATGGTGCCTGTGGCCGCCTCTCCTTCTGTGCATCTCTGGCGACTGCCTGGATGTACATGTACGTCCTCCCGTCCATGCATCTCTCTCCTCCGACCGGCGGCGCGTATGCTTACGTCTGCCCTCTTCATACGTGTGATGGTGAGGGCATTTTATAGGTGGTAGGTAGGGCACCGGGTAGAAAGCACCTGTGCCAGACGCCGCTAATAATCTATTGCTAGCGTCATGAGGTCTACGGGAGGGAGGCAACACTTTCCTAACAGGACTCTCATCCTCGCGGGGCGTTGCTTAGGCGTACGTGAGGACGTGACCGAGAGGGAGTTGAGAGGTTGAGCCATGGGATTGAAGGGGGCGTGGGATAATGTAAGATCTTGGATAATGGAAGGCTCATATGACACAACGTATAGATCGAACGGTTATCAATGACAGAGAGTAAGATCTCGGACGCAGAAGACTTATATAAAACGGTGTCAAGATCAAACGGTTATGAAAGAGGGATAGGCCCTACCAGTGGCGGACCCAGCCCGAAAATGGAGGTAGGGCGAACTTTGGCTATAAAATTTTGACTAAAAATGACAACATATATACATATCAAATTACTCGAAACTCCCTATATTTCTTTTTTCTACCTCTCTTTCTCTTGCACATATACTGTCATACTGATATACACTCTAATTTCAACTATAGTTTCATGCCACAATAATTTAACTTATTTGTAAATAAAATGCAATCACATACAGGCTACATCGCTATACAGGTATGATGCGATCTAGGAATTCGCTGAAATCTGGACTCTCCATTCAGGCTCCAATCTAGACACCTTTTTCACTCAGTCAATTCAACAAGCACCTAGAGAGCACCATGAAACATGACAGCACCATGAACTTACAGGCTGCCGCTGCCTGCTGGCGTCTTCGGGGCTCGACGCCACGGCCGTCCGGGCGTAGCAGCGCACGGCCACTCGCCGCCGCTCGCTCCTCGTTGGCCGCCGGTGTAGAGAGGGAGGCAGGGAGCGCCGCCGCCGTGCCACCAGTTGGAGCGGCGCCGCCGAGCCCGAGCGCGTTCCCTCTTCCTCTAGTGTGTGCGGTGCTTCGAAGTTAGACTTAAGGGCCAAACTGGGCCAGAAAATGGGCCATTCCTTAGATGGCAAGACGGCCCAGGCGCCCAGCAGGGCTGCACCTTCTTCAACCTCTCGACTCTACGGCTCCTGTCATCGCCGCATCGGACCTGCGCTCGCACTTCAACTTCGATGGACGCCGTCGCCGGCCAGAGAACAGGGGTACTAGTGGTGCTCACCGGAGGGGACCTAGGGCGGCCGCCCAAGCTCGCCCTATAGGTCGGTCCGCCTCTGGGCCCTACAAATTATTTGCTCTTTTATAGTACGAGTCTGTAAGTATAGTGAAAAAAAACAAAAATACAGCAAATCGGAACACCTATACAGCAAATCAGCCCAAACTAACATAGTTCACTCGTTTTCTCCGCCACTTGAAGGCCCAACGAGGCCCAGTGGCCCATATTGCTAACCGCAGGCCGCACTGAGTCCCCTCCCTGACGCCTGACGCCTGCTGCCTGCCTGCCTCCCGTCTCCCGCACACGGGGTCGCGGATGCGGAGAGTGGAGCGGAGTCGCGAGCGAAGTAGGGAAGAGGGAACCCTAGCGACGAGCGCGAGCGGCGGCCGGCGGCGCGGAAAGGGCGCACAGCTCACCGGCAACGCGCAGCGGCAGGCAGCATCTAGCAGGGGCAGGTGGCAGCGGGCAGTGCAGCCGCCACTGCAGCCGGAATCCGGCGGCCGGCGGCGGGCAGGCAGCGCAGAGGCCAGGGGTGGTCGGGGCCGCGCGTCGGGCAGCAGTCAGCAGCAAGGCGTGAGTCCGTCAGGCCGAGCCTCTAGTTGATGCTTCTCTAGTTGTGTAAGTTCAAATTCAGATTCAATTTGTTAGGGATAGGGATAGGGATAGCAATTTGTGAATCGCTTAGCGCCTTAGCTTGAGTTGTCCCTAAATTACTTAGTCTTTTTTTTGAAACTCTAAATTACTTAGTCTCCTGATTTATTTTGTAAGCTTTATTATCATTTTGTTGTTGCATATCATGCTCAAATTTTGTGTTATATATTTCCTACATATATTGTGCAATTTTAACTATGCGGCATTACAAATATTAGCCTTTTGGTTGAGGGAATTTTTTTTTGGGTACCTCTATACTATTATACATTTTGAGGGAAAGCATATTTGAGTAGTCCATTCTGCAGGTGTAGCTAAAGATATCACCAGCATTTTTTTTGAGGCGCCGCCCCCTTCACAACGCCTAGGCGATTGTGGCGGACGCCTAGGCGACGCCATACACACATTGTAAGGCGTTGTAAACTAGAATTTTATATACTAGTGCAGCACATACATACCTCATTTTTTGCCAATTCTTGAGCACATACATACATAAACACCTCGTTTGTAAGCTAGAAAGACACCCAAGTAATATAAAAAGCAGTAGAGAACATACAATATTCAGAGTTTCAGACTTCAGAGCAGCAGAGAGTATACAATATTCAGATTCAGAGCAGAGCACGAGGCATAGACTATAATATTCAGAGCAGACAGTAGAGTACACGCCTCAAAGATTTGGGAAAGCAGAGGAGGCGGGAGGGAAAGCAGAGGAGGCAGGAGGCATACTAGGTGGAAGGGGAAGTACCTGACGGAGGCGCAGACAACAGGCGGGCGAGTAGCTGCCGACGGCCGACGGAGGCGCAGACTCGAGATAGAGCAGGTGCGGACGGTCGATGGCTGCAGCAGCGACATGCGACGATGCTGGAGCGGCTCCATGGCTGGTGCGGACGTGGGAGATGCAGGGCCGGCTCCGCGGCAGGGGGCGGCCGGCCGGTGGACTAGCAGAGGAGCAGCCAAGCCGCAAGCGGAGCTCGAGGTTTACCCGCCACCTTCTCTCTTCCTCTCTCCTCGCCCGCACTCGCGGCAAATGGCTCCCGCAGTCGATTTGCCGCGCAAAGAGCCTATCTGGGTGGACGCGTGGTCGATTTCCCGCGCCTCTTGCTTTTCGCGCGAGTGCGCGGTCGATTTCCCGCGGGGCCGCGGTCCTTTTGGCGCCCTTCGCCCCTTCCCCCGCAAATTAGCACCCGGCGTCCGCGGCGCGGCTGTAGGCGTCCGCCCGATGCCTATCTACACCTAATTCGATTAGGCGGACGCCATACCAGTGCAGGTCGTGGCGCCCCCGACGCCCAGTGCCTCTACCACGCCTTGTCGCCTAGGCGACGCCTATGATCACCAGCATACAATGTAGGTTACTAAAGGATAACAAACTATATTGAAGTCGCACCTTTTTTAATTAAGATTTGAAGTCACACTTATTCTAGCATGTTGGGTCTCCTGGAGAGGTGATGCTGTCAAGGTCTAGATGGAGGCCTTTTGTCTCAACTTTTGATTTCAGGAAACTTTGCCCCCAAATCCATTAGCAAACTGATGATGTTACTACCGGAAACAGTAAACAGGACGTTGAGTTGCTATATAGATACAGTTTCTACACTCCAACACAAAGCAGATGGTCTAAACTAGTAACCAATAGGCAGGACACTAATCTAGTGTTTGTACTCTGCACAAATGATTGGTAGCCATAAACCCATTTCCTTGTATGGAATGAAACCATCTTTTGTTCCTAACAACTTACTTTTGTTAATGCTGTGCAGGTCAGTACTTTTGCAGCTAAAGGGATAATTCACATTTGTTGCTATCAAGTTGTTTGAAAGTTTTGTATGATTCAGAGAAAAAACAGATATTCTTCAGCTAGTGGATCTGCTCATTGATGGAAGGCGACCAGATTTTGGTTCAGTCAGAGCAGAACCTTATACCAGTTGCACAAACTCTTGTCATTGGTCAAGAGTTTGCAGATGTTGACACATGTCGGAAGGCTATCAAGGACATGGCCATTGCTTTGCACTATGAGCTCCGTGTGGTGAAATCTGATCGTAGCCGATTCATCGCAAAGTGCTCAAAAGACGGTTGCCCTTGGCGTGTGCACATCGCCAAGTGCCCTGGTGTTCCAACTTTCACTGTCCGGACTTTGCACGGGGAGCACAAATGTGAGGGTGTTCTGAACCTGCATCATCAGCAGGCTACTGTTGGTTGGGTTGCTAGGTCTGTCGAGGCAAGGCTCAGGGATAACCCACAGATTAAGCCAAAGGAGATACTGCAGGATATTCGGGAACAGCATGGGGTCGCTGTTTCTTATATGCAGGCATGGCGTGGGAAGGAGAGAAGCATGGCTGCAGTTAATGGTACTCTTGAGGATGGATACCGCCTTCTTCCTGCATATTGTGAGCAGATTGTTAAGACGAATCCTAGTAGCGTTGCAACATATAGAGGTATTGGACCAGGAAATGCCTTCCAGCGGCTGTTTGTCTCGTTTCGCGCATCCATTTATGGTTTCTTAAATGGGTGCAGGCCCCTTCTAGAAATTGACAAGGCTGACTTGAAGGGAAAGTATCTTGGGACATTGCTATGTGCGTCAGCTATTGATGCTGATCACATGTTGTTCCCTCTAGCATTCGGTGTTGTTGATTCTGAGAGTGATGATAACTGGAACTGGTTTATATCGGAATTGAGGAAGATGCTTGGAGTTAACACAGATAAGATGCCGGTCTTGACTATACTTTCTGAGAGAAAAAGGCAAGTGGTTGAAGCGGTTGGATCTAATTTCCCCACTGCTTTTCATGGATTTTGCTTGAGATACGTGAGTGAGAATTTCCGTGATGAGTTCAAGAATACTAAACTGCTTAACCTTTTCTGGAGTGCTGTTTATGCTCTCACAGCATCAGAATTTGATGCAAAGGTAAATGAAATGATGCAAGTCCAAGATGTTATGCCATGGTTACAGCGTTTTCCGCCAAACCTGTGGGCAGTTTCTTACTTTCAGGGTATCAGATATGGCCATTTTAGTCTTGGGATAACTGAGATATTATATAACTTGTCCCTTGACTGTCATGAACTTCCCATTGTGCAAACCATCGAGCACATCAGGCATCAACTGACTTGCTGGTTTGCTGAACGTCAGAACTTGGCACAGTCATACAATTCGGTTCTTGTTCCGTCAGCTGAGAAACTTATTTCAGAAGCTATCCATGACTCACAATGCTATCAAGTCCTTCGAGCAAACAAGGTGGAGTTTGAGATTGTCTCATTGGAGCGAACAAACATTGTCGACACTCAAGCTAGGTCCTGCTCATGCCGTCGATGGCAAATTTACGGCATTCCATGCGCACATGCTGCTGCTGCACTGCTTTCATGTGGTGAAGACCCCCGTCTCTATGCTCATGACTGCTTCAGCGTAATGAAGTACCGAGAAACCTATTCCCAGCCAATATATCCAATTCCGGACAGGAGCCACTGGAACAATTCGTCTCCCGGGTTACAAGGTGTAGTCAGCAAGGCCGATGTGATCCTTAGCCCACCCAATATCCGGAGGCCTCCTGGTCGACCCAAGATGAAGATTCTAAAGATTGAGAGCATGAAGCGCCCGAAACGGATCGTTCAGTGTGGTCGATGTCATCTTCTAGGGCATTCTCAAAAGAAGTGCTCTTTGCGAATCTGATGCATATCCAGTGATGTACACTGAACTTTGTTTTATTGACAATTTAGGAATTTCAATCATGCTTGTTCGTATCAGGTGCAGTTAGTCCTCTTATGGAAGTACTTGTGTAGTTCTGTATAGCTCTGCCTCTGAAATCATGTCGACGTTGAGCAGTCTGTCTATAGCACTGAGTGTCTATACGCAAACTGCCGTTTTTTTTAATGATTTTTGCAGTTATGGTTCTATACTTCTATTTACGATCCAGGACCCCTGATCCAATTTAGAATTCAAGATTTTATTTTCATGACTTCATTTTAAGGGAAGTCTGGACAGATAGCTTCACAGGAGTCAAAATTACAATAAGGTCCAGCAGAAACACCGGCGGCTGTTAGAAAGAACCAATCAGGTCGTGTTCACTCGAGGAGCCTATGACCAGCCAAAGACATAGTCGAGGATATAGACGATGACCAGCGAGAACGGATAGAGCATGTAGGCGACGAGGCAGGTCCAGAGCGGGAACGTGGTCCGGAAGCTGGTGAAGAGGGCCATGACGACGCAGACCAGCAGGATGATGAGCACCTCCGATGAGAAGTCCCACGTCAGGTTCCTGAAGTAGATGAGCGCCAGGAACACACCGAGGCACAGCGTGTTGTTCATCGTTACGCCGCCATACACCTGCGAATCAAGAAGCGTCGTAAAATGTCTGTTGCAGGCGATGCATCAGTCGCCGTGTTTGTCAGTGGCAGTGTGGTACAAGTACAACAACGACCACGTACCTCGGAGAAGGTCAGGGAGGAGGTCCTCTGCTTCTTCCTGCTGGCGAAGATGATGGCGGAGACGGCCTCGCTGGAGTTGGTCGCAAGCGGTAGGGCAATGAACGAGATGAAGAAGGACGGGATGTGCGTGGCGTTGGAGAAGTTGTGGACGGCGTCCACGAGGGGGTCCGCGAACGCGGCCGCGATGGCGGCACCCAGTAGCAGCAGCGCCACAGCCTTGGTGATGCACCACCCGGGGTTCTCCACGCTCTCCACCGCCTCATCGGACCTGTCAATCAGCTGGTCGTGCTCCTGCCGTGTCCTCTGCGTGATTCCATTCCATTCGCATCAGTGCTCTGCCGTGCACAATTCCTAAGCTACCGGAGGCTGCAGGGCGAGCAGATTACCTCATGGTATTCATTGAACTTGCTGGCGTTGCCCACGGGCATGTGGCGCTTAGCCTCATTGAGCCATTTCTTCATCCCCTGCACAAACTCCTCCTCCTCAACGATATCGTTGCGGGACGTATCAAAGTCGGCCATGACCTTGTTGACCGCATCCATCTTGTCAAATTCAACCTCATTGAAGTTGATACCGACGATGAGAGCGTGGAGCTCGGCACGGGACAGGGAGCGGCTCTCGTCCATGTCGATCTTATGGAACAGCCTGCGTGTCAGCACAAGACAAGGTCCATGACATTTCCACGAAACAGTGTGCTCCTAACTACCGTATACAACAAGGTGTTCAGAGGATCACACTTTCTGATGACGTCTTCATTGGGTGTGCCATCATCGTTTAGCAGACGACCGAGTGCTTGGGCGTGCTTCAGTATCCCAGAGATCACGTGCTTGTGCTTCGCATATGCAAGCTTCCTCCTCTGAATCCAAGGCTGGAAAACCTGGTGCATGATTTGAGGATCCAATTTCACGGTCAAAGTTACCCTTATAATCTAGAACTGCCAATCCTGTTATCGCCTCAAGAGGCTAATTGCCAGAATGTATTTTATTTACCTGGTACAGACAGTAGGAAAGCACGAGCAAGAATGACACAATAAGGGCCAGCAACATAGCTAGGCGCTGCCCGTGGTGGGTCTTCAACATCTTTGGGAACTGTGCGATGATGAAGGGGATAACAGATAGCCCCATGATCCGCGCTGCATAGCTGGTCTGCACATCAGTTGTAATACCAGTGCCTGCCACCAATTTTGCTAGTCAGTAAAAAAGGAAGCAGAACTAAACACAATTGTTCGAGGATTGGTGATTGACTATTTAGTTGTTATCTTTCGAAATGGACAACTGAAACCTTTGTGGTTCAACTGTCCTACTTCAAAATTACATGATAAACAACCATTAGACGGTCTCCATTCAAAACACTTTGCATAAGAGAAAGCATTATACCAGTCAAGCTGAAGCCCTTGGTGTCTGTTAAATCAACTGCCTCACGGGTTGGCCCAAGGTCACACTTGCCAACAACGACACAGGTTCCCCAAAGCAGGGTGAGGAGGAAGACGGTGGAACCAGCAAGCAGCCCCATTCCGATAAGTACCTGACTCTGTGCCTCCTCTTTACTCCCGGACAGGCCAGATACTGTAACGTGATCAACAAACAGATCAGGATAAACCTTTTTTCGGGTAAACATTAAACATATCAGAATTGTAGTTGGACGTGCAAGCACAGTGCTGAATATACACCATTAGTTCCATGATTCGGTATATGGATGAAGAGAAATATGTTTGATCAATTGCAATAAACAAATTGAATTTTCCATCATACTATCACAGAAACAAAAACACATAGTAATTTACAAACATTTCTCCTACCGCATTAGATTTTTCTTTTTTAAAGTGGGTGCAGGAGTAACAAACCATTTTGTTAACAGAGTAGGATAAAAATAAATATAACCAGTTTGTAGGCTACTGAGGTGTTCAAACCAGAATAATGATCTGATCACATGTGGTTGTTCTACAGCACAATAAGGTGCAATGTCATATCCATAATTAAGTCTATGTAGGCAATAAGGTGCTATGTCATATCCGTAATTAAGTCTATGCAGGCATAAGGTGCTATGGCATATCCATAATTTAATTAAGCCTATGTAGGCCCGTGCCACATTGGTACATTGCAGATCGCAGATCACATCGAGATCTGATCTACTGTGTTAGTTCTGATCTACTGTGTTAGTATTATGATAACATCAGAAACTGCATCCGACTGTAGCAACGAAGTGGTACTCTTTTCTGAGTAAAGAGTAGTACATAAGTCATAACCTTCCTCAGATACATATCCATAATTAAGTCTATGCAGGCATAAGGTGCTATGACATATCCATAATTTAATTAAGCTTATGTAGGCCCGTGCCACATTGGTAGGAGTACACTGCGATACGTAGATCGCAGATCGCATCGAGATCTGATCTACTGTGTTAGTATTATGATAACATCAGAAACTGCATCCGACTGTAGCAACGAAGTTGTACTCTTTTCTGAGTAAAGAGTAGTGCTTATGATTTCGTAAATACACACGTAATGCTTGCTGTAGTAAAGAGTAGTGCTTATGATAACCTTCCTCAGATACAATTTCACAGCACAGGAAGCCTATGATTTCGTAAATACACACGTAATGCTTGCTGTAGTAAATGAAAAAAAAGGTCAATTATGCAAGGCAAATAAAAGTGAAAGGAAAAGGTTAAAGGTCAAAAGGCTTTGATGGAGCTTTTAGAAAGCTAAAACTAAACCAACTGATGAATTTCAGAAAAAAGCAGAGCGGTGGCCAGGCTTTATCCCTGGAATAATCAAAGGCTCCATAAAAAGGAATAGCCCAAAAGCTTATACTCTGATCCAGATATCCAGAAACAAAGCAAATTAGACTGCTAGAAACATCAGATCTGAAGCAAAACAAATAGGAGTAACAGAAAAAGCGTTAAAAATGAAAGCGAAAAGATGTTTTGAATTCCATCACTACGATTACTTTTGCCCTGGCAGTCGCAAGAGCAGTTCAGTGATACTTTCTACGCTGAAGTGCGAACAAAGCAAGCTCAGTGGAAACTAACGCTAGACTCGAGCCATGAACTAGCTAGGAGCAGGCAACCGAATGCTTGGCGATTCATCAAAGCAAAGCACAGAATGAGGCGGCGAGGTAAGGAAGGAAGCGAAGGAAGGCGAGGAGGAGAGCGAACCGAGCACGAGGAGCGCGTCGGGGAGGGCGCCGAGGATGGGGAGGAGGAGGCCGCCGACGAGGCCGGGCCCCATGATCTCGAGCAGCAGCTCGCTCCCCGTCGACAGGTACGTGGCCGCCTTGTACATGAGGAACCCGTAGGTCAGCACCAGGAAGAGATTCCCGAGCACTGTGGTGGTGCAGGGGAGGAAGCCGTAGGACTGCTCGCACTTCTCCTCGGCCGGCGGGGAGCCCGAGAGGCGGATCACCGAGACGAGCGGCGCGGACGGGGCGCCGTCGGAGATGAGGCGGCCGTACGCGGCGGCCGCCAGGAGGAAGAGCAGGAGCGGGACCAGCGGAAAGCCGCGGCGGTGCTGCCGGCGAGTCGCCATTGGCGCGGCGGAGGTGGTGTGGTGAACCAGAACCAGGTGGGTCCTTGGCTCCTTGCCTCCTCTGGTGCGGAGCACGGGGAGCGGCCGCCCACTGGGGAGGATTGGATTGGAGTCGGCTGTTGGCTTCGGGAAGGGGCAGTGTGGGGGGTTCAAATAAGCTTTCAATAAGCGGAGGCGACGCGTAACCTTCTTTACGTGGTGTGCTACAGTTCCCTGTACGCTTTCCGTGTGGGTGTGGCACTTTGGGCGCTAGATGGCCAATCGAGGCTAAGGCTGGTTTCGGTGGAGGATTCACGTGGGTTTTATTTGTATTAAATAAATTGTCACATAAGTATTTTTGATGACATGGTATTATATTTAAGAAAAGTGAAGAAATGGATAAAACTCTCATGGCACGATTATCAACTATCTATGAGTCATGAACTTAAATGCTTATGAAATTATAGAATGAAACTTTGCATTGATAATGGGTATTTCAACCAAGTTTCATTGTCTCGAAAACAACGCAATGAAATTATCCACCGAGACTGACCTAACAAATACTCCCTCCGTTCCATTTTATCTGGCGCAAGTTAGAATGACACGGTCTCCTAGATTACACTTTGACCATTCATTTGCTTTAGATTATATTATTTATGCTTATAAACTTATAATCATTGGATAGTATAATTCCTTACAAATCTAATCATATATAATTTGTATTATAATAATTAAAAATCATTAGTCTAATTATTGGTCAAAGTTTTAAACTTTAAATCTTGATATGCGTGTACGCCAGATAAAATCGAACGGAGGTAGTATCTAGGAGGGTGTCCTGTAAGCGTACGTGTTCATTTTATGTGTGGTTCGGCTAGTAATTTAAGGATAGGAAGTATATTTACAAGTTCAAAGATAAATTTAGAGCTCGTTAAAATTTATTATTCTTCGTTCTATCTCACTTGTCTATGTTACTTATGTAGACACTTTGTAAATTTTATCCATTTCGTACACTTCAGTTACAAGTTAACTTAATATACCTTTTCCCATTCTATTCATAGTTTTTTTTCCTTTGCATTACACCTACATTTAATAAGTTTTTAAATTTCTATATTATTAACATTGGTAATCTATATGCATGAACACCTTAGCCCTTGAGTTAGGTTTTTTCCTATATTATTAGCGGTGGTATAATAAGTGGATAATCCAGAATCATGTATATGTATTCTAGGATATTGTTTTGGTAATAGCATTTGTATGTAATTGAGATGTACATTTAGAGGGTTACTTATATTAAATTTCGTGATGATGTACTTTATAATATATAATTTAGATGAAGACTTGCGAGGTTTCATTTAGGTTATTTTCCATATCGTTACTTCATGCTATTTTTTTATAATGGTTGGGGCGGTAAACTTTCCAGACAATACAATAAATCAAATATCTATAGCGATTATCAGTTATTATTAGAATCTATCAAATTGATGGTATAATGTATTTTTCATTTAGGCTTTCGATTTGTACCCTTCTCTAACACGTGGGAAAGCGTGTGGCTCGAGCGTGCGGCTTGGCAGATAGTCGGGTGGCGCGATAGGCCCAAAGGCTCGGGCAAGCGCGGCTTGGGTGGGCGGCACGATAGGATGAGGCTTGGATGGATGGCACGATGTGCTAGTTCTGGTGACTGCGCCGTCGAGAGTCAGAACCAAGGCGGCAATTTCATGTGGTCTGATTTCGTCCGTGGTCATCTCGATTTATTTTGGTTTGCTGCTCTTGCACCTCGCTCTAATTGGTCCATGGTGAACACGATTTGGAAATTTCCTACGTATAGGTGTGATCTTTTTTTTTGAAACTTATGAATCTATGTTGTTATTACTTTTGTGCCTCTGATTTTTGGGTGTTTATACTTTTCCATTACGAATTTATGAATCTACGTTGTTTTACGTTTATGATTTTGGATCTTTATAAATTTTCCTCTACGTTTGAAATTAGTTTTGGGCATGGACTTGGCTATGATTCACGTTAGGGAGGGCGGTATCAGCTGGTGACGAAGTTTTGGAATGGGCGAAGAAACCTTTTTTTCTTTAATAGTATTAGGAAAAGATGTGCATATCAAGACTCCCAAATTATGGCATTATTGGAGAAATATTTTTCTCATTTTGCCAAAAATTTTAGGATGTCATACCTATATGCCAAACTATTAGAGATGCTCTAATATGTTTCTTGTAGCCCAATAGGCATCCTCAAAATAATCCGCTAATCAGTTAGACGTGGTTTTGGTTAGGGGTATATATGTGAGTATTTCACAATCACCCCCTTAATCTATCTTAAATGGAATCACTTATATTTATGGAGGGACAATTTTATAGAAACGAGAGCACTTTTTTCATTAGGGAAGATTACCATGTTGAAACTTCAAACTCAACGTTACCCACAACATTTGCCCAGGCCCTGTTCGTTTGGCTGAAAAGCCATGACTGAAACTATTGTTCGCTAATTTGTTGTGAGAGAAAAACACTGTTCGTTCACTAAAAAAGTACGGCTTATAAAACAAACGAACAGGGGCCGGTGCGTAGTGTAGTCCTCGGATTCTCAAGTACACCTATATAAATGTGTCTGTAGCCCAATGTGAGTGGTACCCAAAACATGATTGGCAGGACGTTTGACAAAAAAAAGAGCCAATTCAAGAAGTAACAAGAAAATTGTTTATAGATAAATAGATAGATATATGCAACACCCACCTCCCGCGCCACACCCCCCCCCCCTCTTGTGACGTTGGATTGTGCGACGCTTTCAAAGATCAGAGTGTGTTGTTGCGGATGATTGAAAGCGAAGCTTCAACAATAGTCATCGGTGTAACTAAGCTTGGACATATCGAAACTAGATAATCGTCGGCCATTGATTAGAAACGAAGAATGCAGTTTGGGGCTCTAGAATACAGTTGGAAGACTTTGAGGTACTGTAACTATGCTATCTCAGATTAATGAAATCCCTTCTCTTTCGGGGAAAAAAAGATGTGTACCTCCAGCAACCATTGTCCATCCGTTGTCGGCCATTTTGAGCTTGTAATTAATTTGCAAAGGAAAAACCGTCTTGTAATTATGCTATCTCAGAATGCAGTTATGAAAGCGCTTAATTGACCCCGTACGGTAAGATCGTGCGGGCCATCAACCCACACGCGTTTTGTCAACAACAACTCGCACGGAAAAAAAGGAAAAATCGAGCTGCGACAGCAACACCGGCCGCACGATCTTGCCCGGTCGCCGACATCGTGGCAGATGGCACGCTGCCGCTCTCCAACCGTCCAACGCTGCCCGGACGCGTCGGGCCCAGCACAGCAGACGTCAGATCAGGTCGCGGTCTCGCTGCCCTGGCCCCTGTGATCCGGATAAGCGAAGCGAGGTCGTACCGAGTGGTACTCGGTACTCCCACTTGCATGCCAAGTAGCCGGGCCCACATGCCGATCATCAGGAACAAAGGAGGGCCCATGCCGACTGAGGGAGAGGGCGGCATGTTTATCACATCTGAGATCTTATCTTGTGCCGCGAATTAAGACTGACCGCACCGCATGCGGTAAATGATCCGGAAAATACGTTAAAAAAAGGCCATACGGGAGTACGCTACTTCCTACGCTATCCAAGCGGACAGGCAGACGTCCGGTATTCTTAGCGGACGAGCAGCACCATCCGGTACATGCCTCGCAGGACCCGCGCGTCCTGCAGCCAGAGAGCAAGCGCGTCCGCGCGGGAGGGAGAGAGAGGAGAGAGGTGGCATGCAACGCGGGCCTCACTTGTTCAACGATGAAAAAATGTTATAACTCACAAACCAAAAAAACAAATTAAATTCTGATTGCACCATTAAATTTGTTTCGATAAATTCTTCAAAACTAGATCTCACATGGATATATTTAGATAAAGTGATAAGTGGCCCCCACAGTGGATAGATGATGATATAGAGTATGAATGGGTGCGGAAGAATTAGGTATATAGGAGAGAATCTCGGTAACTATGATGTATAGAGGATGAATTTAGAGTACCACGAGTGCGGATAGCCTAAGGGCGCCATCAGGTAAACCATCACGGCCACGTGTATGGCGTCACACCCGTGGGGCCACTGGACCAGGTACGTTCGTGCATGAGCGTTTGTTGCTGTGGCAAAATGAATGATTTTAGGAGTCAGTGATCGATCGCTCGACGCAGAGACGGGTGCTTTTTATGATTATGTTATGAGTATCCATATTTAGAGCATCTCTAGAAGTTCTAAATAATTTTTCTTCTAAAACCATAGAGTTTTTCAACCCGTCAAAAATTATTGGGAGAATAAATAAAACCATCTTCAATAGTTTCCAAAACTCACTCATAAAATATAGAAGATAACTTTATATCAAGAATCCTACACTATTTCTAAATTATCCGAGCCACTTTTATATATTATTTCTCTCTTACATTTGCATAAGGAGACATTTCCTGCTCTTTATTTTTTCCCACGCCCTTACACTTTAGATTAACCAATGGATACTCACGTGGGAGACGCATGGATTTATGTGCACGATCGGTCTATTTTTTCAAGCACGAAAAGATTGGGAGGTGGGATTGAAAACTGTTGGAGATGAGTTTTTTTTTCCATTTTTACCAAAAATATTAGATTGGGAGACTCTATTAGAAACTCTCGGAGATGCTCTTAGCTTCCCAATTGTTCTCAGATTTGCAATTTTGTGTCTTCAACATACGTGATTCACCACTTGCTCTTTTTTCCAATGGTTTCCGTAGATATGAAAGTGTATGATTTTATCTGTGAAATCTTGTTTCAATGCTCATTTGCTTACCATTAAGCTGAGGCTTGAGTGCAACAAAAGTCCTATTTTTCAGCCCTCAGGCACTACTGGAAACAAGAATTTCTTTGTAGGGGCAAAACCGTCGCCTGGGTGCACGCTGCCACGTTGGGTTCCTGCCGCCGCGTTTGGGCCGTGCCGTCGCCTCGAGCCTTGCGCACACAGGAGAGATGAGAGGAGGAAGGGAGGTGTGCCGGTCTAGGGTTTTGGGCATGCCACTTATATACGTCCGCCTGCACAAGACGCCCGTTTTTGGGCCAGCTGAAAGGCCGGCGCAGCCCAGGCCTAGGTTAGCTGTTGTGTTTCGTTTTTGTTGTCCACCTAAATGATTTTTTCTATCAGTACTAGCCTAACACACAGGTAAATATGATATTTTTATGTCGGTTGCACAAAAACGGACAGAGAAATCGATATATTTTGTCGGCTTCAATATTTCTCTGTCGATAGAGAGTTCTCGACAGAAAATCTCCTAATTTTCCTGTCGGTTGGTGTCAAACCAACAGGGACTTTTTTTGTTTCCAGTAGTGAGAGGCATTTGCATCTGGGACTGGGACTGGGAGAGGAGAGTAATGTGAGGCAGGCCAAGGATAGTATCGCCTATTAGAGCGTCAATCTATGTGTGAGTAATGACCCCCTTGGCCCTTCAATACATGCTCAGTTGCTGCCTTTCAATAGTGGATGGTGTTTACCTTCACCTTTCACGTTAAAAGTTTCTAAATTTGCATGTGACTTTTATATGGTCTGCTCAACTTGTAGGAGGTTAGCCTTTAGAAGAGAGCAGTATAAGATAAATATGAAGAGTATAAAAACACTTTTGGTTTTTTCTATGTTGCATGCATAAATATTGAATGCTTTGGTTAGTTTCTTGTTGCTTTATTCAGTGGCAGACCTAGGAATTGGACCAATCCTGGGCGATATGACGCAGAAACAAAACAGGGTTGCAACATGGGCTATGGATATAAATGCTACCTTTTTCGGCGACTGTGCCTAACCATTTTTTTATTAAGAGGAAAAGAGAATTACAGTGTATGGTCTTAGTAAGTATAGGCTTAATTACCAACGTTAACACAATTTTTGCAAGACTAGTAGTGAACCCTAACCTCTTCTTACTATTATATTGTGCTAGTCTCCAACCAGTGGTGCTGATGCATGTGGACTATTTGGTCTTGCGAATCTCGTCAACAGAGCGTGAGTTCGTTTGCACTCTATAAGCAGTAGTTCATCGATTCATTTGCTGTAAAATTCAAACCTATCTAGTTCTGGATAGCGTGTGCTAGACTAAATAATTACGCAGTTACCCATAATTAATTGATACACTCGGGAGCCATAAAAGCAAACGCATGAAAACACCTTCGGAGTTTGACAATGGCAAACAATGGTAATAGTAGTGGCTTTATTCAAAATTAATGTGTGTCCTAGATTCGTCTGCTAGCAGGTGTTCGGTTGCTCAGTCTCAACTTGCCTGTCTAATAGTCCGAGTGGGCAGCACACACGCACCGGAGCCCAGACAGGCACCCAGGGGCACCGGGCCCTGGGGCCGCCCCTAGCTTTTATTTATATAAATCCCAAAACAAAAGTTCTCCTGGTGCTGGAATTCCGTCTCATTCATTAATTATATATTTAATATCAGAGATGCTTTATTTGATTCGCAATTTAAGGAAGCCTTTTATTTGTCACAAAAGAAGCATTTTCATATATATTTATGTCCATAGTGTTACATTTTCTTTAATATTATCGTATCCTCTAATTTTCTTAACTTCTTGCTGGATAGGTATTCTGTTTTCACCTAACATACACCACATAGAAGTATGGACATCAAATCGCATGGATAAATAAGGTATATGCTATATATATATATATATATATATATATATATATATATATATATATATATATATATATATATATATATATATATATATATATATAAGAATAAAAAAGCCAACCTGGCACTATTTGTACTTAGAGATGCTTCTTTTTTCTATGTAGGATGAGACTAAGATCACTACTGCATTTAAATATGCATTGAAATCAAGACATACCATTAGGTTGCATTCAGGAATTTAATCAACTTGTATCGATTTGACTATGGAGGAAGTGATGACATTTCGTGCAAGGGTGAAACCTATATTATTATGAACTCTGTGTCATCATTTGACAGAGCAAGAGGGAATAGAGTCTCCGTATGGATACGTGTTGTTTCATAAGAGCGGAAAATAAGAGACTTGGTTAGAGAGCTCTTTACGCTAGAGTATAATGTTGTCCTAAAGCCCACTTTTGCAGCCTATAATATTAAGGTTCAAAAGATTGTGGTTTGTTGCATGTCAATTACATGTCACTTTAGGAATTGCATATCTAAATAGACCCAAGTATTACCTGATGGCTATCTTCATTCTGAGGCTAAGAATATTATACGATATGAATATTTTCTATGTGCATGGTTTTTCCTTAAGGGTTTACACAATGCGGATTACTTGAACTTGATTGGATGTTGGAAAAAATGTTGTCGCACTGAATTCATTTTATATGGTGGTACTTGCTTAAATATTTTAGAAAAATGAATATCGAACGGTGATAATTCTATATTCATATCTATTTGGATATTTGATATCTATGAAATGAAATGACAAAATTGATATCTGGTTTTTATACGGTTGCTTTTTAGTTTCTATGTATTAATCAATGTTTACTTGGTTTGTTGGTTCAGCTCTATACTACCTTTGTGGATGCAAGGTTATTTGTGTGATGGGTTAAATGTGTTATCAATAAAGGGAGACTCAACTTGATGATTCTACTGAGGCACAATGAGGGATACGATATGACAAGGGGGTGTCCCTGATCTTTTGGTGAGTAGGGATAAACTCGATTTTGGGTGGATTCGATGTTGGCTATCCGACTACAACATCACAAGGGCTACGCCTTAGCAATAGGTACACCATCTCGATTGGGATGTTCTTGTCGTGCCAAGCAAGAACAAGATGAACAAGCAAATAACTCACGGATGGAAGATACAAAGGCAAATCAGAATCATGAGTTGGGATCTTGAATCAAGCAAACAGGTGGTATAATCGATACACGCGCTCACAGGGAAGTAGTAGTAGCTAGACTTACAACAAAACAAAAACCAAGTCTCAAATGATGGCTGCTACTTCCTTTTATAGGGAGGCTACAACCAAGACGTCCTGAATGAGCTTTCCAAACGCTAGGACGCCCCTCTTGGGCTCCACTGAAATACAAGGCACAAGGCCCAAAAGCAGAAGTTGTCTTCATACTAGAGGTCTAAATGTTACTTCATTAATTCTTCTTAGATCTGGTAGAATTTGATGACATGGTTAGATTCATTTGAAAGTAGACTTCAAGATCTTTCTAACAAGTACTCATGGGCCTTTAGCAACATCAGGAGTCAAAATTTATGTCCGTCTAAATTTGGCGCTGCCTGTAGGTTCGAACTTGAGGACCACCCCTCTAGCTCATTCCTTCCCTTGATGGCAACAATACCTTTCTAGTTCCTCTCTTGGTTGCTCCTTTGCCAATCTAATTCTTCATTGTCATTCCTAAGGATAACTAGTCCATCATAGAAATTCAGTAGCATCCAATTATGATATTAACATATTTGGATAGCTTGGATCAAATTTACTGAGAATTAGGCCAACAAGCCTAAACTGTCCTACTTATGGTTGCTCTTTTTGTCCCTTAGGTGTGGTTGTATCAATGGTAGTGATGTCCTCATTAAGATATATATATATATATAGAGAGAGAGAGAGAGAGAGAGTACTATATAGAGTACATGGAGACACAAGACGTAACCCTAGACAAAGAAGATTACACTAATACCCTTGACTATTATATCTTAACATCCTCTCTCAAATGCAACGTGAATGCAATGGCGTTGCATTTGGAGTACCTCAAGTCTTCACAACATAGTACATCAACTCTTCAACTATGAATCTTGCTTTGGAGACTGTGAACTCGATGAGAACAGAGAGATGTGTCAAGTTGGACTATGAACTCGACGAGAATAGAGAGATGTGTCAAATCAAGCCAAATGAAGAATAGAGATACTACTGTTGCAAGACGACAAGCAGTAGGATAGAATGGTGATGACGATAAGTAAAAGGTCATTGATCACGAAGTGTAGCAAAATGGTTGCGAAAGAGACCAAGATGGTATAGTTGCATCAATGATGATGTTGATTAGCTAAATCGATGGGACTCAGCTAACCATGAAACAAAATAAAAAATGGCTGATTTGACAAAATTTGTGGACATGCGTGGTTTGGATGAATTGGAGATGTGCAACTGGACTTCGATGGACACTGATGCAATGAAATTTAGGAAATAGACATCAATATACTGCATAGCAGCAACAACAACAACAGTAGAAAAGATAACATGAGTGATAAAGAGTAGGCCTCTGTTCTCCTCCAAAAGAAAATTGCAGCAGCAAAAAACTACAGCATAAAGGAAGAGGGGCAGAGAGCAGTGAGAGGACCTGTTCTGTTCTCATCCAAAAGAAAATTGCAGCAGCATAAAACTGCAACACATAGGAAGAGGGTAGATAGCAGCGAGAGGACCTATTCAGCAGAGCAACAGTATCAGACGAAGGAAAGACCCAATGACTACCGAACTCGCAACAGGAGGAAGCAAATCTAGACGAGCGAAGGATGAAGGCTGACGACGGGCAGAGGAGCACGCAGATGGGCTAGTGCACGGACAGCTACGTCGGCTGCATGTACGGTCGACGAGCCCATGGATGTCGTCTGGCCGGGTGGTGAGGCCTCTCACAGTTGAAGACTCACGGCGGGACGTGTCACGGGCATTAGACTAGGAGGTGAGGTCGCCAGTATTCCGTATGATGGCTGGGCGGAACCATGACGCACCAGACGAAGGCGCGGAGGGGGGCGTGCGGACGGCGTGCAAACTTGCTCAATGGGCGGTGTGCGGACGACAAATCCCAGACACACGAATTACCGCCGATGAGCAACGATGTGTGAAAGGATCAAGATGCCCAAGAGGGGGGGTGAATTGGGCTTTTCTAAAAATTAATTACAAGAATTAAATCCTACAAGACAAACTTCACCCCTAGTGCCTACTTGTGTTCCTTGTGATTCTACCGATAAAAGTTTTGCACCCTAAGTTCTAATCCTAGACTAGCAAGGCAATTCTAGGAAAGTAAACAAGCAATGAAAGTAATACAAGAAAGTAAATGCTTGAAAGAAAGGGATAGGAACACGGCGATGTTTTGCCGAGGTATCGGAGAGTCGCCACTCCCCACTAGTCCTCGTTGGAGCACCCGCACAAGGGTGTAGCTCCCCCTTGATCCGTGCAAGGATCAAGTGCTCTCTACGGGTTGATTCTTTGACACTCCGTCACGGCGAATCACCCAAAACCGCTCACAACTTGAGTTGGGTCATCCACAATCTCGTCGGATGATCATCAAACTCCCAATCACCACCGAACCGTCTAGGTGATGGCGATCATCAAGAGTAACAAGCTAGAACTCTCACTTGACCACAACAAGCCTAATGAGAAGATAGATGCACACTTGCTTGACTCTTGTCACGAGAGAGGATTCTCAAACTTTGATTCGCAAATCACTATCCTCGCTAGGGCTCTTGCACTCCCTTGCACTTCAAAGATGTTTCTCAGCTAAACAAATGAGCAAGAGACCTCTAAAAGAGGTGGAGGGGTTGTATTTATAGACCCCTCAAACAAATCCAACCGTTACCTTTCGAAACAGCCAGACGCGCACTGATCGGACGCGCCTGTCGATATGACCGGATGCGCCGGTCAGTTGTAACGGTCGAATAACGGAAACCTGTGCTAAGTGACCGGACGCGCCGATCTGTGGTGACCGGACGCGCCGATCTGAGATGACCGCACGCGCCGATCAGGGATGATCGGACGCGTCCGATCATGCAAGAGCTTTCTGGAAATCTGACCTGACGCATCACCGCGTCCGATCATAGGTGACCGGACGTGTCAGGTCACCACGGGACCTTACTGGAACATGACTGGATGCACGACCGTGTCCGATCATAGGTGATCGGACGCGTCAGGTCTCCATGGGACCTTACTGGAACATGACCGGACGCGCCGATCATTTTCACAGTCACGTCCGATTACGCTGTTTACCCTCTGGAACACGTATCAGCCTGACCACCGCGTCTGGTCCTCTCAAGGACCGCGTCCGGTCAGTCAGCCGAAAATGCAGTGAAGATTTAGTACTGACCAGACGTGTCCGGTCATGACCAGGACCGCGTCCGGTCATAGGTAAATGGCTCAAACGTCTTCTAAACGCGATGCAACTTGAACCAAGTTGCTTCTAACTGAACTCTGAGCTTTTCTCGAGCTACCTAGTGCTAAGTTTGACAAGTGTGCACCACACCTAAACACAAGACTCACCTAGGTCAAGCTACTCGCTCATGCCCCTCTTTATAGTACGGTCAAAGGAAGAAACAAAGATCTTAACGACTATTCCAGATGTATCTCAACACCTTGACATCCGGAACTAACCGTCCTTAATCTTATCGTTGATCCTTTGAAAACCGAAACGATTTCCATCAAGGGACATGACTGCCATATTGCCCAAAGCAGTTATCATCTCCATGACCTAACTTACCAACATTTCTGCAAAACACACGTTAGTCATGGTAATTATGTGTTGTCATTAATTGCCGAAACCAACACCGGGGCCTAGATGCTTTCAATCTCCCCCTTTTTGGTGATTGATGACAACACTTAGATTCAGAAGATATGAGTTGAGGTTTTCGATCATGCTTGGTTCACATAAGCATAAAGCTGTAAGCACAAAGGGTTAGTCAATGCTTATGTGTTCCAAGCCAACTGAGTGTACTCATAAGATAAGACATGAAGAGTTAGTACACATAAATCATAGCTCATATGAAATCGAAGTGCACGGAAGCACAACCTTATGAGCTATAAACAAACAAGTGACATGATTTAAAAACTATGATAAGATAAACCATAGAGACTCAAGGTACCTCATAAGATCACATGTCACACAAATGCAATTACTGTAAAGTAAACATGATGCATGAGTGTAGCACACAAGAAAAGAGCGAAAACCCTCTAACAAAAGCTCCCCCTGAATCTACTCTCTCTCCCCCTTTGGCATCAACCGCCAAAAACTAATCTAAGGATCTGACGGGGGAACAGACGGAGTTGAGTCGGGTGCCGAGGAGCGCGTAGTAATCACAAACTAAGAAGTGTCTTCCTTGGACTCTGAGCTATCTAGCTGACCCTCTGAAGAAGCACGCGGCTGTGAAGCGGTCTGGGTCTGATCAACAGGAACAGGTGCTGCTGAAGTGGCAATAAGTAGAGCAGTCTCTGTGACCTAAGCCTGAAGAGAGCCAAAAGCTAGGGGATCTGACGAGGCAACGGACGAAGGAACTGTCTCTGTAGTGCCTGTCCCTGTCACTGGAGGAAAAGCTGCCTCTGAAGCTAACAACCCTGATGAAGTAGCAAATGTGATGTTTGAGGGTGTCGGCTGACCAGTCAACTCGCTATATGTGGCACTCAGATCAATGAAAGGTGTGCCGGTCAACATGTGAGGGCGAGGCTGGTCTGAAGGAGTAAACCCCGTCTGAATAGGTGTGTAGCTCGGGGACTGGAACGACTGAGGAACCTGCAGCT
Source organism: Saccharum hybrid cultivar R570 (assembly GCA_038087645.1). NCBI lineage: Eukaryota > Viridiplantae > Streptophyta > Magnoliopsida > Poales > Poaceae > Saccharum > Saccharum hybrid cultivar. Next base: position 161,625 of record JAQSUU010000090.1, read on the forward strand.
GTGGAGAGGTGAACTAAAAGCTCGGCTGATCCTGACTTGAAGGTCCACTGAAAGGTAAAGCTGAAGTCAGGATAGATGCAGGTGGAGGAACCCCAACTGTGACAAGGTGACGCAGGAGATCTAAGTACTGCTGCTGGCTAGCTGCACTCTGTCGCTGCATCTCATACTGCTGACGCTGCATCTCGACTTGTTGGCATTGTATCTCAAGCTACTGTCTCTGGAACTCGTCCTGTCGAGCCTGTATCTGTGCAAATGCAGCAGCTGTATCCTAAGCCTGTCTCTGCAGCTGAAGCTCCTGTCGCTCCTGTGCCTGGGTCAGCCTCTCAAGAATAGCCACCATGGCTGGATCTGAGCGGGAGGCTGAACCAGAGCCACCGGCCTCGTGGTCGTGAGGTCGAGGAGACCGATACCTGGGGATGGGCTGATAATCCTCGTCAGTGCTGTCGGAGGCCTCATCCTCAGCTATATCAGCGGGCTGAGCGTCTAGATCTGCAAGCTCTGCCTCAGCAAGACCCTGTACGGTCGTATCCTGCTCAGCCGCTGCCTCAGGCACCTCAGGTCTCTCTCTGTCCTAGCACAAGGACCTGCTCTCTCGTAACTGAAGCCCATAACTGACGAATATCATACTCAGGAAAAACAGTAGTAGTTTCAGTTATCTCAGCACTAATCTCAGAAGGCAGCTCAAGTGCAGATCTGATGATGAAGCAAATCCAATGAGCATAGGGCAGCTGACGGTGTCCCTTGAAGCCTTCTACCAGGGTGTCCTCCATCTCACTGACCATAAGATCCCAAATGTCAAAAGGTGTCTGTGAGAGAAGGTGGTGAACTACCCATAGCTGCATTCTGGTCAGTCCCTCTCTGTAACCAAGCCTAGGAAGAAGAGTACGCCTGACAATAGCATCCAGGACTCGGGCAAGAGGTGTCAAAATGGCAGGTGTGTGACGAGACCCTTCGCCAAAAGGCTTACGGAAGCAGGGTCGGATCAGATCTGTAGGTGGCACAGTACCGCCTTGAGGGCGTCTAGGTGGAGCTGTCTGACCGAAACAGAGCTAGTGAATCTTTGTGTCTGAAGCTGGGAGTCTGAGAATCTCCCGCACTCTTGTGCTATACAGTCTACGGTCGCGGCCTCTGAATGCAAAGTGTATGAACTCATGGGCTGGATCAATCCATAATGAAGCATAGAACTCCCTAACCCAAGTGCCGCAGTATGCACCCGTCCGTCCAAGAAAATCTAACAAGCTTGGTAGATAGGACAGGTGCGGACGAAGCTGCTTATCCACTACCTCAACAAGTGACTCAATGCGATAGACCCTCTATGGTCGAAAAGCAATGCCACTGTCAACAAGAGCTCTGTAAAAATCCTCCTGTAGAGGAGTATAGAAACCCTCTGAAGATCTGGAGTCCCTCTGAGGTGGGAACCACCGGCTGACCTCAACAAATCTCAAACTTTGCACCTGACATGCAGTAGCACCTCTCAAGTCAAAGTGCTCAACTGGGGGTGTACCTCTAACTCTCGGAGGTGGACGTCCTCCACGACGCTGGCCCTCTGGCCTGGGAGTCACCTGAGCCCGTGTGCGTGTGGAGCGGCGATGTGATGGAGTCTGAGCTGGCTGTTCCTATGTCCCCTCTGAAGGCGCTGCAGGTGGATCAACTGACAAAGTATCTGCATCCATTTGCACTTCTGTGCCCTCAGTGGTCTCAGTAGTCTCAGTACCAAGCTGTCGTCCTTCAAGGTGAAAACGAATGTCGCCAATGCGTATGCCACTGCTCCTGTCACCTCTCTCAGCTGCATCAGCTGCATCTGCTACTGCCTGAGCTATCTCTGCATCAGTAAGAGTCTTCTTCTTCTTTCTGGCCATAATCTTGATGCGCTTTCCACGCGCAACCTCAGACATACGAGGAGGACTGTTGTCCCCGTCACTGGGAGCACCACCAGCATTCTTGCAACGGACCATGCTGTCACACTGTCGGAAAACCTCTGAAAGATGATGTACTGACACTTGAGAGGCTTGGCCTCAATCCGTATCCGCAGGCTTGGCCTCGGATTCAACAGCTGAACAGCAGTCACCCCGACACACGACAAACTCACTAAAAAGACGGAATAGATGGATATACTATAAGCAACATATATGATCTAAAAGATACGAAACCCTAGAGGTAGCAAGCATATAAGATAAGATGTGAAACGAAACGCGATGGCTACCTCGGATCGACGAGAAATCCGATGAAGAGATGAGATGACCTAGGTCGCGAGACTTCCCGACGCACCGGACGAGCGCTGATTCACCGAAACAGAAGTCGATTAGGGTTAACAAAAACAAAATTTCGACAAACCCTAACACGAAGATCAAGGATGTGCGAAACAACCTCGGAGCGAAGACGTCGCGCGAAGAATTTTTCAACGACGAACGAAGGCGACACCGCAGTGCGAACCCTAGGGTTAGGGCGACGCGTGGTGGCCGAAAATCGAGGATGAACACGAGGGCAGGGGCTGGCTGGAGGTCGTGTAGGGTGAAGGAGAACATGGCTCGCAGGCAGCAGTAGCTCACGGCGGTGGCGGCGGCGCAGGCGCGGCGCGGTGGAGGTGGCGGCGCGGCAGATGGCGGCTGCGCGGGCGCGGTGGAGGAGGCGGCGCGGGCGCGGGAGATGCGCGGCTGCAGGGCCGGGCGGTGGCGCAGGCGCGGCGGTGGACTCCGGCGAGCGGCGGCGGCGAAGTTCCGGCGAGCTAGGGCAAGGAGGCGGCGGAAACGAGAGTTGTACGGCGCGGATGAAGAAAAGGAAGGAGAACGCGAAAGTTTATATGAAGGATTAGATCCGCTCGTTACGTGATGACCGGACGCGGTGGTCGATATGACCGGATACGGAGAGGCAGCGTCCGGTCACATTCCAGTAAGCTCCTGGAATGACCGGACGCGTCCGATTATTAACGATCGGACGCGGACAGCGTCCGGTTTTGATTTGCCCGGAAAACTGAGACAGATGACGGGACGCGGTGGTCGTTACTGGGACCGGACGCGGTGGTCAACAGGGGTGCGTCCGGTGCAGTGTCCGGTCACTAGATCAGGAGTTGGTCTTCTGGATGACCGTACGCGCTGGTGGTCGCCGAGACCGGACGCGGTGGTGAAGCATCACTGCATCTGGTGCAGCGTTCGGTCCAGTGTCCGGTCACTGTTTTTTGCCCTTCTTCATTCCGAACTTCGACGCGACTTCTCCCAATCAAGTTCCAATTCAAAGACACAAATAAACACCAATTGGAACATGATATGAGTGACCTCACTCAAACCCTCAAGTTTCTCAAAATAGTTTGCCTTAGGCTAATATTATTTTTAGGAAAATAGGCAACAAACACCCGATGAGCAACGTATGGCCATGCAATAGAGTTTTTGAACCTTTGGGAGCGTCAAAATGCTCTCTCTATCCATGGACGAACACAGAGGTTGCTCAAAGCTTTAACCGAAAAGAAACGACAACGCAACAACCATGCATATGCAATGCAAAACAATTAAGTAAAGCTAGGTTGCTTGTCAAGTTTGATCCATGGTTAGGCTTTTTCACTCCTCCAAAGGAGAGTTATCGTAACCGTGTTAGCCAAGGCCTAGATGCATTGCGGGTAATTAAACATGACATATAAAGCAATGCAATGCTAGGGACAACACAAGCTCATTTTCTGAAGTTACTAGAGTCAAGCATATTGAGTTCACTTCTCAACCTACAAAAGGTAGCTTCATCTAAAGGTTTAGTGAAGATATCCGCTAATTGATTTTCACTTCTTACACCTTCTAGTGATATGTCATTTTTAGCAACGTGGTCTCTTAGAAAGTGGTGGCGGATATCAATGTGCTTGGTGCGAGAGTATTGTACCAGATTATTAGCAATTTTAACCGCACTTTCATTATCACATAAAAGCGGCATCTTTTCAAGAACAACTCCATAGTCTAGGAGGGTTTGTTTTATGTATAAGATTTGTGCACAACAAGCCCCCGCAGCAATGTATTCCGCCTCGGCGGTGGACAAAGCCACACTATTTTGCTTTTTAGATGACCATGATACTAACGATCTCCCAAGCAAATAGCACCATCTGGATGTGCTTTTTCTATCAATTTTGCAACCGGCATAATCCGAATCGGAGTAGCCAACTAGTTGGAATCTAGCTCCTTTGGGATACCATAATCCAATGCTTGGGGTATACTTAAGATATCTTAGGATTCTTTTTATGGCACTTAGGTGAGGTTCTTTAGGGCACGCTTGAAAGCGGGCACACATGCACACACTAAACATGATGTCGGGCCTAGATGCGGTAAGGTATAACAAGCTACTAATCATTAAACGGTAAAGAGTTTGATCGATTGGTTTACCTCCCTCATCTAGGTCGAGATGTCCATTAGTTGGCATTGGGGTCTTGATTGACTTACATTCTTCCATCTTGAATCTTTTGAGAAGATCCTTGGTATACTTCTCTTGAGAGATAAAGATCCCTTCTCTCATTTGCTTGACTTGAAACCCAAAGAAGAATGTTAGCTCACCAATCATTGACATCTCGAACTCTTTTGACATCAATTCACCAAATTCTTTGCAATAGTCTTCATTTGTTGACCCGAAGATGATATCATCAACATACACTTGACAAATGAAGATCTCTTCTTTGAATTTCTTGGTGAATAGTGTGGTGTCAACCTTTCCAATAGTGAAGCCCTTCTCTATGAGAAAGTCCCGAAGGCGCTCATACCACGCTCTAGGGGCTTGCTTGAGCCCATATAACACCTTGGACAACCTATAAACATGATTAGGATATCTAGGGTCTTCAAACCCAGGAGGTTATTCAACATAGACTAGTTCATTTATGAAGCCATTTAAGAATGCACTTTTCACATCCATTTGATATAGTTTCATATCATGATGTGATGCATATGCAAGAAGGATACGGATGGCTTCAAGTCTTGCAACGGGTGCAAAAGTCTCTCCAAAATCAAGACCTTCAACTTGAGAGAACCCTTTTGCTACTAGTCTTGTATTGTTTCTTACCACTACCCCTTGATCATCTTGCTTGTTGCGGAACACCCACTTGGTTCTAATGACTCTTACACCTTTTGGATGCTCTTCAAGTGTCCATACTTGATTACGGGCGAAGTTGTTCAATTCTTCATGCATGGCATTCACCCAATCCAGATCTTGAAGAGCTTCTTCTACATTCTTAGGTTCAAGACAAGAGACAAAGGAGTGATGTTCAACAAAAGAATTAAATTTTTGAGATCGAGTCATTACACCCTTTGTAGGACTCCCTATGATGAGATCTTATGGATGTGCTTGAAGTAGAGGTGAGTTTCTTCGATCAACCATTTGTGGAGTGGGATGGGGAGCATCAACATCTTGTGCTTATGCCTTGGCTTGATGATGAGAGACATGGGTGTCTTCATTTTCAACTCTCTCATTCTTGTCATCATCTTGAGGCACATATGATGAAGATGGTGGATTGACAATTTGTACATCGTCTTCATCATCTTTAGGCTTGATGTCACCCACCGGCATGTTCTTCATGGCCTTCCTCAATGGTTCATCACCTACATCATCACAATTCTCAATTGCTCCTTGGGAGCCGTTAGATTCATCAAATTCCACATCATATGTTTCTTAAACCAAACCGGTGGCATGGTTAAATACTCTATATGCTTTGGACTTTGATGAGTAGTCAACAAGAAAACCAATATCACAACGTCTTTGGAACTTCCCTAGGTGTTGACGCTTCTTGTAGATGTAGCATTTGCAACCAAACACCCGGAAGAATGAGACGTCCGACTTCTTCCCATTTAGCAACTCATAAGGGGTCTTGCAAAGGAACTTTTATAGGAAGAGGCGATTTGAAGCATAGCATGCGGTGTTGATTGCCTCGGCCCACAATTTCTCCGGTGTGTTGTACTCATCTAGCATTGTTCTTGCAAGAGTGATCAAGGTCCGGTTCTTTCTCTCAACTACACCATTTTGTTGAGGAGTGTAGGTTGATGACACTTCATGCTTGATTCCAATTTCATCACAATAGGCTTCAATGTTGGTGTTGTCAAACTCTTTTCCATTGTCACTTCTAATCTTCTTTATCTTGACTTTAAATTCATTTTGAGCTCTCTTTGCAAACTTCTTGACGCAACTTGCCACTTCGGATTTGTCATGAAGGAAGAAGGTCCAAGTGTATCTTGAGAAGTCATCCACAATCACAAGACAATAAAGATTTCCACCCAAACTCTTATAAGTTGTAGGACCAAACAAATCCATGTGTAGAAGTTCTAGTACTCTTGATGTTGACATGTAGGTTTTGGTTGGATGAGTGTTTGCAACTTGTTTGCCGGCTTGACATACACTACAAGGTTTGTCCTTTTCAAACTTTACATCCTTTAAACCTCTCACTAGTTCTTTCTTCAATAACTTGTTGAGAGTGTTCATTCCAACATGAGCAAGCCTCCTATGCTAAAGCCATCCAAGTAAAGTCTTGGTGAACAAACATGTCATCAAGTTTGCATCTTCGGAGGTGAAGTCAGCAAGATAAAGATTGTTGTATCTAAAGCCCTTGAAAATCACTTGCTTATCATCTATCTTGGTAACAACCACTTCATTTGGACCAAACAAGCATTGGTAGCCAAGATCACAAAGTTGCCCAACGGATAGTAAGTTGAAGATCAATGAAGCAACATAGAGCACATTTGAGAGAGAATGATCATTTGATATTGCAACCTTGCCTATACCCTTGACTTTGCTCTTTGAATTATCCCCAAATGTGATCTTATCTTGACATACCCCATCCTCTTCAAGTGAGGTGAACATACGAGGATCACCGGTCATATGTTGTGTGCAACCACTATAAATCACCCAATGAGATCCACCGGTCTTATAGTTCACCTACACACAAGAGATCAATCCTTATGTTTAGGGACCCAAACTTGAGAGGGACCCTTAACTTTTTCAACTAGTGACTTGGCAACCTAAATTTTCTTTGGCCTATTCTTGTTAGGAGGACCCAAGAACATGACTTTCATCTTTCCACTAGAGTCCTTTCTAAGCATGTAGTGAGCATTGAAAGCAAAGGGTCTAGCATGCTTGGGTAAGGGTTGTGGTGGTGGGGTTTTGCACTCATTAGCAAAGTGACCTTTTTGTCCACACTCAACACATCTCTTTGGCTTGGGCTTTGTCTTGCTTTGTTGTTGTTTGGCCTTTACCTTCTTTTCTTGATTTGCCAAATACCCAATGCCACTCCTATCCAACTTCATGACGGTGTTCATGAGTAGCTCACTTTACAAATGTTGGCCTCTTGTGAACTTACTTAGACCGGTCTTGAGATGCTCTTTCTCTTGCTTGAGCTTCTTGTTTTCTTCAATGAGTGACTCATTTGACGCTTGCTTTTCAAGAGCCAACAACTTCTTGTTCTCATCTTTAAGCATCTCATTTTCACTCTTGAGCTTGACATACTCATCATAGTCATTTGCCTCAACCACACTCTTGCCTTTGCCGCTAGAGCCTTGCTCAAAGTTCTCAACAATCAAGTCATCACATGATGTAGCTATATCAATCTTAACAATTTGGTTAGTAGCATCATGTGTCTCAAGAGCAAGCTCATTAGCAACAATAAGAGTATTATAATTAATTTTCAAGGTGGTGTACTCTTCTTTTAGCAAGTTTAGTCTAGTGATGAGTTCACCATGCTTCTTCTCAATTTTATCATGTTTATCTCTAAGCTCCTTGTTAGAAGTTTTAAGCTCTTTGAGAGAAGAAGACATAGTTTCATTTTGATTTATGAGCTCATCCCTAGTATTATGTGCACTTTCAAGCTTAGATGAGAGTGATTCATTTTCATGTTGAAGCTCATTATTTTCATTTCTAGTCCTCCTTATGATTTTAGAATATTTATTTAACAATTTTATTAGTTCATCATAAGAGGGAGCATCATATTCATCATCACTATCACTATCATCATCATCACTATCACTATTTTGTACCTTTCGATCACCCTTTGCCATAAGGCATAGATGAGTAGTAGAAGATGATGGTGAAGATGGCGGTGAAGGTGGTGATGAAGATGTCGGTGAAGATGATGATGGCCCAATCACAAGTGCGGCGATCTTTTCTTTGTCATTGTCACTTTCATCGCCGGAGGACTCACATGATGATTCAATGTCGGTGAGCCAATCACCAACAATATAGGCCTTACCTCCCTTCTTCTTCCTGTAGAATTCTCTTTTCTTGCCATCTTTCTTCTTGTATGGCTTGTTCTTTCTTTTGTCATCTTCTTCATCACTTGAATCATATTTCTTGCCCTTGTACTTGTTCTTATACTTGTCTTTTGGAGGCTTTGGGCATTGATGAGCTAGATGGCCAAGTTATCCACAATTGAAGCAATCCATTTCAGAGATTGGCTTCCTTTTGCTATTTGTGAAGAATTTCTTCTTATTGCCATCAAACTTGATGCCACTCTTGTTGAACTTCTTTAGCATCTTGGTGGTCTTCCTTACCATGAGTGCAAGTGATTCATCATCAATGTCACTTTCACTAGAGCTTTCTTGCACAATCATGGTTTGGGCCTTCTTCTTTTTCTTTTCATGACTAGCTTTGAAGGCCAAGTCTTTCTTCTTGGAAGATGATGAGCCCTCTTCTGGAGTGATGTGCATGTACATCTCATGTGCGTTGATCTTCCCCAATACTTGAGTTGGTGTTGCGGTGGAGAGATCACTTTGGTGAAGTACGGTGACAATATGTCCATACTTCTCAACAGGAAGAACACTTAAGATTCTCCTTGCAACATCCGATTGACTCATTTTAGTGAGTCCAAGAGCATTTAGATCTTCTACAAGAACATTCAAACGAGTGTACATGTCGTTAGCACTTTCTTTAGGAAGCATCTCAAAAGAATTAATTTTCTTTAAAGCAATATGATAGCGTTCCTCACGCTCACTCTTAGTTCCCTCATGGAGTGCACAAAGATTTTCCCACAATTCGTGAGCGTTTTTGGCATTTCGCACACGATTGAAAATATCTTTGCCTAGTACCCGGTAGATTGCATTTTTTGCTTTTGCATTCCACCGGTCGTATTTCTCCTCGTCACCACTTGGGTTAGCGGGATCCCTTATGGAAGGAAGCCCTTCGGTTGCGGCTCTAAGGCACCCAACATCTATGGCTTCGAGGTACGCCTCCATATGAATTTTCCAATATAGAAAATCGTCTCCCTCAAAAGTGGGAGGTGGTCCTTCCCCATTAGACATCTTGCTCTAGGCGGTAAAGCCTAAATTAAGAGCAACACGGCTTTGATACCAATTGAAAGGATCAAGATGCCCAAGAGGGGGGTGAATTGGGCTTTTCTAAAAATTAATTGCAAGAATTAAATCCTACAAGCCAAACTTCACCCCTAGTGCCTACTTGTGTTCCTTGTGATTCTACCGATAAAAGTTTTACACCCTAAGTTCCAATCCTAGACTAGCAAGGCAATTCTAGGAAAGTAAACAAGCAATGAAAGTAATACAAGAAAGTAAATGCTTGAAAGAAAGGGATAGGAACACGGCGATGTTTTGCCGAGGTATCGGAGAGTCACCACTCCCCACTAGTCCTCGTTGGAGCACCCGCGCAAGGGTGTAGCTCCCCCTTGATCCGCGCAAGGATCAAGTGCTCTCTACGGGTTGATTCTTCGACACTCCATCGCGGTGAATCACCCAAAACCACTCACAACTTGAGTTGGGTCACCCACAATCTCGTCGGATGATCATCAAACTTCCAATCACCACCGAACCGTCTAGGTGATGGCGATCACCAAGAGTAACAAGCTAGAACTCTCACTTGACCATAACAAGCCTAATGAGAAGATGGATGCACACTTGCTTGACTCTTGTCACGAGAGAGGATTCTCAAACTTTGATTCGCAAATCACTATCCTCGCTAGGGCTCTTGCACTCCCTTGCACTTCAAAGATGTTCTCAGCTAAACAAATGAGCAAGAGACCTCTAAAAGAGGTGGAGGGGTTGTATTTATAGACCCCTCAAACAAATCCAACCGTTACCTTTCGAAACAGCCAGACGCGCACTGACCGGACGCGCCTGTCGATATGACCGGACGCGCCGGTCAGTTGTAACGGTCGAATAACGGAAACCTGTGCTGAGTGACCGGACGCGCCGATCTATGGTGACCGGACGCGCCGGTCTGGGATGACCGGACGTGCCGATCAGGGATGATCGGACGCGTCCGATCATGCAAGAGCTTTCTGGAAATCTGACCTGACGCATCACCGCGTCCGATCATAGGTGACCGGACGCGTCAGGTCACCACGGGACCTTACTCGAACATGACCAGATGCACGACCGCGTCCGATCATAGGTGGCCGGACGCGTCAGGTCTCCACGGGACCTTACTGGAACATGACCGGACGCGCCGATCATTTTCACAGTCGCGTCCGATTACGCTGTTTACCCTCTGGAACACGTGTCAGCCTGACCACCGCGTCCGGTCCTCTCAAGGACCACGTCTGGTCAGTCAGCCGAAAACGCAGTGAAGATTTAGTACTGACCGAACGCGTCCGGTCATGACCAGGACCGCGTCCGGTCATAGGTAAACGGCTCAAACGTCTTCTAAACGCGATGCAACTTGAACCAAGTTGCTTCTAACTGAACTCTGAGCTTTTCTCGAGCTACCTAGTGCTAAGTTTGACAAGTGTGCACCACACCTAAACACAAGACTCACCTAGGTCAAGCTACTCGCTCATGCCCCTCTTTATAGTACGGTCAAAGGAAGAAACAAAGATTCTAACGACTATTCCAGATGTATCTCAACACCTTGACATCCGGAACTAACCGTCCTTAATCTTATCGTTGATCCTTTGAAAACCGAAACGATTTCCATCAAGGGACATGACTACCATATTGCTCAAAGCAGTTATCGTCTCCATGACCTAACTTACCAACATTTCTGCAAAACACACGTTAGTCATGGTAATTATGTGTTGTCATTAATTGCCGAAACCAACACCGGGGCCTAGATGCTTTCAGTGTGGATGGTGCAAGACGTTGATTTTGGATCTGGATCTGATTGATTAGGAGTTGGTGATCGATCGCTTGATTCAGAGACAGGAGCTTTTATGCTTATGTTCTTAGATCAGTGCTAAAACATTCATATTAAGCTTCCCAGTTGTTCTTAGATTTGCTAAAAATACATGGATTGCTTAGTTGTTTGCTCACCAGGGATTATTCCATCTTAGCATGTTCGATTCGTTAAGGCTTTTTAAAGCAACTCCAGTAGTGTCCCTACTTGAGTTATCATCCTACTTTTAAGGGCTATGAGGTAAAAACTACTGCCTCCGTCCCCAAAAGAATGCAATTCTAGCACAATATTACGTTTTTGTACCTTAGTTTGACCAATTATAGATAAAAAAATATCCATGTTTATGATATCAAATAAATACCATTAGATTAATTATGAAATATATTTTCATTATAAATTAATTTAAAGACATAATTGTGAATATTATTCACTAAAAACTTGGTTAAACGTGGATTACTTTTTGTGGCACGCAACTCATAGTTGCATTTTTTTCGGGATGGAGGTAGTACGAATCAGCAGGTCCTGCTAGAGCCCTCAAATTTCAGAGGACCAAGCCCTCAAATCACTGTTGCGGTAGTTTCCTATGGATGCTCGGTTTCTTCTCCACATCCCCGCCCACACCCTGTCCGTATGTCCCGCTCGTTGTTGACGGTAGATAAGTATCATTTTTAACTATCAACATAGCATGAGAAATGATCTAAATATAAATACTATCTAGATATAGGGGTTATACTGATAGAATTCTATGAGTTTTGGTGAATATCTATTTCTGTAGGGGGTTATCAGGAAAGAATCAAAGGAGGTCCACATGTCATATTTATATAGAGAGAAACCGACCATACTATGAAAAAGAATACTCTAGAAGACTCGAGAAGATCCCCGGAGGGGAGGGCCCACAGGTCAGGCAGGTGGGGCGGCCGCCCCCTGGCCTGGGCGCCCGCCCCACCCAGGTGGCCAATCAGGGCCAAGCTCCTAGATCATGCCTCCACCGCCTTTGAGGATCAATAATTATAGTTCATTAAGGTCGGTTTGATCCAAGGGTTGTGGTGCTTCCTAGAGGGCTATATAAGAAAGACCCCTAGCTCCAGGAGAAACCCTAATTCATTCAATTTATTCATCTCATTCCATTCAGAGAAGCACTAGAGCCACCATCTCAATTAGATCTCTAGTTTAGCATATCTACATAGGATTAGTAATAGAAGGAGGCAAGCATTGCTTGGTTTCCGGATCTGTCAAGAGAATACTTGGTAATTCTCTCCTACTTTTGTATTTGTTCTTATATTGTTCATCTAGTTCATCATTTGCTATGAGTATGACTTTAGTCTATTCTATCATATTGGATACGACTTTGCTATATTTGATTATGTTCTCAATTATATTGTTCTTAGTCTACTTTGATTATATGCTTGGCATAGTTCGATCAGAATTATATTTAAGTATAGGATCGTATAGCGCTTGCTCATTGATATCATGGGTGAGTGGTAAACATTGTGTAGGCATGGTGCCTATACCGTATTTACCTGCGATTGAACCCTATATTCTGGACCGTGTGGTGGATCACGGGAGTGACAAACCTGTTGAGTCCTTTATAGTCCACCTCCCGAGTATAGGACAGGCATAGCACAACTATTACAGGGAAGCGACGACTATATTCTATATCTTCCTTAGTAATATCACTATGCGTAGATATAACCTTTTCTTGTCATGATTGCCAAGTGTAATTGCACTAGTCATCGTATGTTTTTACCTTATAGTTAGAATAACTTAGAATTCATCCTTATAGTTTGTCATAATCCATGCTAGTGTTATATACTTAGAGTAATCTATTGAGATGTTTATTATTATATGTGGCTATGTGCTTACCAGTTATGCTTTATTATTTATATACATATTATTTATCTTGTGACACTTAACCTGTATGAGAAGAAAGATAAAGACATGGTTATGCTCTCCATTATCACATGTAGTGATGCTCATTGCTCATTATCCTTAGCATCCCTTCCCAGTGGTAAAAATATAAATAACGATACCTGGATTACTCCTAGTTAAAATGCTACATCGGTATTATCTGTGCGCTTGCGGATTTCATATTTATTTTAGAGGAACATTTGCATATTTTAGTACCAGCACCTTTAGTGTCATACTGGGGATGACAACCTAGCTTAGGTGGCGTTAGAGGTGTCAACAAGCATTTTTGGCGTCGTTGCCGGGGAAGGTTGAATTGCTATTCAAAGGATAATGAGCCATCACTTGCATCCACTAATGTGATCGAGAAACCATCATCCTTCTCTACTCATACAGCCTTACCCTTGCCTTTTGTCTATTTATATATTATATACAGGGTAATGTATGAGCATGTTTGGTCGTCTAGATAACTTCGTCGATAATCCAGAATTGCTATTCAGAAGAGCAAGAGCCAAGCTAAAGAGAGTTCAAGCAGAAACATCATCATCTCAGCTTGAAGCTCCACTCTCTGATTCGGAAGGCCAACCAAGTATAGTTTGGAACTTAACACCAGAGTTCGACGCTATGGCGAACAAGTCACTCCGTGAGTTCTCAGCTCCAACTACAGCTAACATCCGGACTAGACCTGCGGCAGAGATTGAGCAAAACTTCGAGACAAAGCCTGCGTTGATCAACATAGTGCAAGCTAGCCGGTTTTGTGGGAAGGCACATGAAGATGCTAGTGCTCATCTCCAACACTTTCTAGAGATTTGCATCACTTTCACCATCAAGGATGTCCCCGGAGATGTCATACTACTTTGCCTCTTCCCATTCTCATTCTTGGGGAGAGCGAAGCAGTGGTTCTATGCAAATAAGGAGAAGAATACTATGTGAGCACTCTGTTCCACCAATTTTCTAGCGAAGTTTTTTCCCATGGGCAAGACAAATGCTCTTCGTGGGAAGATATCAAGTTTTCAGCAGCAACATGATGAGTCAGTCCTAGAAGCATGGGAGCGCTTTCAAGACTACATCCTGGAATGTCCTCATCATGGAATGAAGAATTGCCTACTTATGCAGACCTTCTATCACGGGCTCACTAATAGCACCCGTGAGACTATGGATGCTGCCGCTAGAGGAGCGTTCTTATCACTTACAATCAATCAAGGCACAACTCTTGTGGAGAAAATGGTGTCCAACCAAGGTTGGAATGAAGAAAGAACTCAAACCCACAAGAGAGGTGGAGGTATGCACCAGTTGAAGGAGGTAGACATGTTGTCTGCCAAGATGGACCTACTCATGAAGAGGCTCGATGAGAGAGCTGGCGAGAAGAAGAAAGTCATGCACATTCATGATTCCCGCATGACTTGTGAAGAGTGTGGAGACACTAGGCACTCAGGAAGCAATTGCCCAGAGTTGCAAGAGGATGTGAAGTACCTCAACAATAATAACAACTACTACTACTACCGTCCTCAACAGAATCAAGGTTGGAATCAGCAGTAGAGGCCTAACTACTCAGGTAACTACTCAGGTAATTATCAAGGTAATAATTCTTTTAATCAATTCCCTCTGAGAGAGTTATTTCTTAATCAAGGAAAATTAATGGATAGTCTGTCTAAGAAAGTAGCATCCAATGATAAAACATTAGAAACAATTAATAATAGAATGGATAGCTTTTCTACTGCCATTAAGAATCAGCTCAGTTTTAATAAGATGCTAGAGTCTCAGTTGCAACAGCTTGCTAATATTGTTCCTGCTAACCAAGGAAAAATTCCGGGACAACCAGAAGATCTAGAAACTGCAAATTTTGTAGACATATTTAATGCAGGAAGTTATTGGAGTGACCCTATCTCTAAAGGATGGAACGGCGAGACTCTACCGATTAAGAAAGGTGATCTAGGAAGACCTGTCATCCCGATCTCCATTGGAAGCGTGAACTTCAATGAAGCTATCTGTGACTTCGGTGCAAGCGTCAACATCATGCCTAAGGTGATATATGACAAAATGTTCAATTATCCTTTATTGCACACAACCATGTGCTTGCAGCTTGTAGACCAGTCACTTTGCTACACCAAGGGAATCTTAGAAGACATGTGTACGAGTAGGCAGCTCGTATGTTCCTATAGACTTTGTGGTAATAGAGACAAGTGGTGATGAGAAGTCGCCCATCATTTTGGGATGACCGTTCCTAAACACCGCTGGAGCTATCATGTACGCCAACACTGCCAAGATATGTTTCAACATCAAGGACAAAAGAGAGACCTTCTTCTTCAAGGACAGAGTGTTGCAATTCCCTGCACGCCCCCAACATCCCTATGAGCCAAAGAAGAAGAACAATCGGAAGAACAAGAATAAGAAGTCACAACAGACAGAATCAGCAAGGGTGATCACTGCAGTCCACAGAGAGCATGATCATCAGCTCAAGTCTCCATATTTGCTCAAGAAAGACGACCCAGGTGTCCCAACCATTGAATGCACAATCAATAGAAGCTCCTTTCAGAAGACTGTCTGTGACATTAGATCGGGCATCAACATAATAGCCAAGGTAACTTATGAATATATATATGATACTATGCCTTTAGACCCAACCTATGTGCAGCTGCAGATGGCAGACCAATCATTTCACTTCGTGGATGGAATAGCTAAGAACGTCCCCGTACAAATTGATGACCACTTCATCCCGACTAACTTTCTAGTCATCGACATGGGAGAGGATGAGTACGATCCACCGATCATCCTAGAGAGACCATTCCTAAGCACTACCAATTGTTATTGCACTAGTCATCGTATGCTTTGACCTTATAGTTAGAATAACTTAGGATTTATCCTTATAGTTCGTCATAATCCATGCTAGTGCTATATACTTAGAGTAATCTATTGAGATGTTTATTATTATATGTGGCTATGTGCTTACCAGTTATGCTTTATTATTTATATACATATTATTTATCTTGTGACACTTACCTTGTATGAGAAGATAGATAAAGACATGGTTATGCTCTCCATTATCACATGCAGTGATGCTCATTGCTCATTATTCTTAGCATCCCTTCCTAATGGTAAACATATAAATAACGAACCTGGATTACTCCCGGTTAAAATGCTACATCGGTACTATCTGTGTGCTTGCAGATTTCATATTTATTTTAGAGGAGTATTTGCATATTTTAGTACCAGCACCTTTTGTGTCATGCTGGGGATGACAACCTAGCTTAGGTGGTGTTAGAGGTGTCAACACCCGTGTCCGGTGGCTCTCATGGGTCCTCTCTCGCAACAAGCCTCTCCGCAGACGACGATGACGACCTCCTACCCACTAACGGACACCTCCCAAGCGAGGTCCAAGGCGTCCGACCCTTGCTCGACGAGGGTGAGATTCTGGCCACAACGGGCGAGATCCGCCTCGTTGTTTGTTGGTGCGACAGAGTGAGGGATAAGAGGTGGCACGAGGGGCGAGAAGCAGGCGGATAGCTCAGTCGGCATGAGCGAGGAGGGAATGAGGAGTGGACCCATATGTCATTGACTGCTGGATTGATTTGAGGGGTCTAATTTGAAGGTTTCTGCTGGACTAGATGTAAAAATGAGAGGATACTGAAATATAAAGTAGGGTCCAAAGTAGGGGCCTTTTCACGGTTCGAGTAATTTAGGACGTGTACTTCTCCTGCATGTTCTGGACCAACGATTATTAGACGACCGGAGCGGTCAAAACAAAGCAGACCAAGTAGATCATGTACTGATTTATCCAAGCTGCTTAGTTGCCTGATCTTTAATTTAATTATCACAACACCGGTTCACTGTCACTGACCGGCCAGATTTGGACATGCAAAGCACATATTGACCAGCACCCTTAACTAACTCACCACTAATAAAAACACCCGGTCGCTTTCTGTTATCGCTGGTACGCTTCCGGTGTGTTTGGTTCCAGGAATGGGGTTGTGGATTTTTTTTTCTCACTTCTTTTTTTATCTCGTTTATAGGATGAAATGAGTTGATCTATCACTGTCTTATTCTTCACAAGCTAATAATTAGTATATACATGAAGAATGATTTGATTCTACTAAAATTCATGGGAGACATGGGGCTTGTGCAAAAGGCGCACAGGCTTTCCAAGCAACTGGCCACATGTCGCTTGCTTGCAAGCTTTGATCGAAAAATAATAATTAAACTAAAAGGGCTCAGATTTGTATTTATATTTATATTTATTACTATATTATAGAAAGGGATAGAGCTAGCTAACCGGTGTAGTGGCCGCGTTGCGCGAATGGATGGGAGAATCCCATGCCATCGTGCTGGCGTCCGTGTTTTGACTATTATTACCTCGTCGCGTTACTTTTTTTGGGGGGTTGGAAAAGGTATCGCTTTATTGTTAGCTTGAGCGATGGTGGCCGTCGGAGGCACATAGGGAGGAGCCGCTGTTGAAGGTCGTGCTCGTCACGGACCGATGAAGAGGAGGGCGTCGGTCGCGGAGGGAAGAGCCGCCGCTGGAGAGGAGGAGCGGTCACCGGAGGGCGCGCTCATGGCGAGTAGGAACGACAGCCAGATCGGTTGGATTTCTCCCGACGCTCGCCTAAGGCCGCTTCTGATTTTACGTGAAAACAGCATGGGGGAGAAGAAGCACGGGAAAGAAAGCCGGTGCTGCGTTTGGGGGCCTTTGTCCGATTTTTTTCACCGGAAGTAGCTGAGAAGGCGTTCCAAATACTCCTCCGTTCCGGTATAACTGTTGTTTTCGGTTTTCGTGCTACGAGTCTGACTCGATTGGTAGAAAATACGTGCAACATTTATATATCTAAATAAATTTATTAAAAAACTAGATTTAAAGATCTTTCTAATAATACCAATTATGTATCATAAATATTAATATTTTTAATATATATTTTGTCAAAGTTATTTCTCAGAAAGCGAAAGCGACAGATATTTTGGTACGGAGAGAGCAAGGTCGTAGACTACTATAGTACTATTGTAGCATATATGGAGCTGGTGAAGCTTGAAATTCTGGCGGCTCTGCTAGCTCTTCCACTTATTCAGTTTATTTTTTACCTCGAAAATCAAAACGGCTCCTTGCTACTCCCTTTGTCTTTTTTTTAATCTGCCGTTCTTATTTTTGAAAAAGTCAAACATAATTAACTTTGACTAATATATAAATACTTCCTCCGTATCGAATTTAGATGTTGTTTCGGACAGTGACACGGTCTCCAAAACATAATTTTGACCTCTTGTTTTTATAAAAAAATATTTATGGAAAAATGATATATGTATACTTTTATGAAAGTATTTTTCAAGACAAATCTATTCATATAATTTTTACATTTGCAAACTCAACAACTTAAAAGTTATTGATGATTTATATTCCCAATGTTTGACCTAAACCTTGTCCAAAACGACTTCTAAATCCGATACAGAGGGAGTACAATATTAATATTTGCAGTACATAATTAGTAACATTAGATATGGTTAAATCTATTTTCTTAGTAAATTTATCCAGAGATACAAATATTGCTAATATTTTCTATGAACTTAATCAAATTTGAGAAAACTTGACCGACACAATTACCATGGTGACACCTACTCCCTCCGTCGAGGAAAGAATGCAATTCTAGCACAATGTCGTTGTTTTATATCTTACAAGTTCAATCAATTATAGATAAAAAAACCATCAATATTTGTGATATCAAATAATTATCATTAGATTAATTTCAAAATATTTTTTATAATAAAGTATTTTGGAACCGTAAATGTGAATAATATTTACTAGAAATTTGATCAAACATGAACTATATTTGCTGGCACGCAACACGTAGTTGCATTCTTTTCTGGACGGAGGGAGTAATTAAGCCAGTCTCAGTAGGGATTTCATATCACTAGTTCCAACACATCTAGATTTTAGAAACAGTGCAAAATAGTTTCATCTCTACGAAACTCTCTATACTCCCATGAAACTCTTATCATCTCTCTTCATTAATATAGTACCACATTAGCATAATTAATATCAATAAAACTCTAACGAAACCCTTTAAACCTGACATAAGAGCAACCGCAATGTTTGCCATAAGGCAGTCCATAGGATTAAAATGTTTGCTATCAGGTAGCTAGAACATTGTGAGACCAGTCTATAGGGTAGTCCATAGCAAAAGGTACCCATAAGCTTATGGACTACCCATAAGGAATAAAAAAATATTACTTTTTCTCACTCCTCTCTCTCTTGGTTTTGCACAGGATTGTAAAGAGAAATAATTTTTTATCTCATATGGGACCCACCTTATGGACTACTTGTTGGCTGAAACATTGTAGAGACAACAATAGCTATAGTCCACTGACACAAAAGCTGTCTATATAGACTGCTTAGCACATATACAATGTGGTTGCTCTAACGAACGCGGGAGTACATCAGTGCTACAGTATATCTCAGCATCGTCGGCAGTGCCTTGCGTCGATTCATGGAGAAGCCGATTAGCCGAGCCCTTACCACAGTATCACACTGACTGTGACTGATGCGGACGAGGCACCGGCCACTGGACGCGACTGGGCTGCTGAAGCGCACGCGGGATCGCCGCGCGTTGTGGCCTGTGGGCAGACGGGGAGGGGGGGGGGGGGGGGGGGGGGGGGGGGGGACAGATGACATGCTCGGATCCACACGACAGAGACAGGTACCTCCCCCGGACCTGTCGCTATCGCCTGATGCACGGTAATTCAAATCCTTGGGCGCAGCAAGCATCGACTGTGCATGACATCTCAACCTCAGTCATCACATCACATTCTAGTACTCCCTCGGCCCAAAATACTTCTTCCGTCAAAAAGAACGTAATTCTGGTTTTCTGGCCAGTCAAACGATTTTGACTTTGACTCAAATTCTATAAAAAAATACTAACATTTATAATACAAAATAAGTATTAATAGATTAGTGACGAAATATATTTTCGTAATAAATCTTGTTTGAAACATAAATGTTAATATGCCCGTGCGTTACAACGAAAAAACGTACCCAACAATTAAGAAAAATAAGGACCAAAATAATACATATCTCTTTATATTTTACTCTTTGTATGTATAAAATTTATCTAGAATTGTGCTTGAAAAGATATTTGTAAGACTAAACTAAACAACTAAATTCATATTTTAGTCCACAGTTTGAATGATTGATTCATATCGGCTGAGCAAGGTTGCGACAATAAAATACGTTTTATTTCTAATTAGAACTTTACCAATAGTTTGGTGATGAAAAAATATATTTATGAAAGAAGAGGTCAAGGGCTTAAAGGTGTATAATATTATTATATTATTATAGATATTTATGGGGAATGACTATATTAGAAAAGGAAGTTAAGTTGAAAACAGACGATTGAAGTAGATGCTTACAAAGCTTGAAAAAAGAACGGACGAAACCGGTTCAAACAGGGACACGTAAAAAAAGAGCATATCTAATCCGGACGAGCTTTCGATCTGATCGTTATTTTTGTTGAAGAAGATATGTATGGTTAGGGCAATGCTCGCAATGGCTACAGTGAGCTCGGGACGTTCAAAGCTAGCGCACCAATGGCTTTGCAGCTGCTGAAAACCACTGTACCTACAATATTTTTGTATCTCAACCTGACAGCAGTAGGTCAAATGGTTAACGTGCATGCACACGGCCGGCATGCCTAGCACACGAACCGACGCAGGTGTTAGCGTGGTCTCTCTCTTAGCCGTGCAGTTTGCTCACTCCTCATTTTTTTCTTTTTGGTGTGATGTGATTTTGGATTGTTTTGCTTATTATTGATTGATTCTAAGCTAATGCACCTGGAGGAGGATTCGGTCTCTTGCCAGGCACCAACGCCAACGTATCGTGGTACGACTGGTCTCTTTGCACGGCACAAACTTCGGATTGTGGGCATCAGTGCAATATGGTGGATGTATTATGTTATGGGAAGTAAAAAGCCGGTTTGAAAGAGACGTTTTTATATAGAAAGTAAAATAAGATTTTGTCTAATTTATTTTCTATTTGAATTAGGATTCCTAATCCTATTTAGTTTATTCAGGCTTTAAGAGATCTATTTGTCCTAACTATCTAGAGTCATATAAGTCTAGACGGAAGAAACTACTACCGGTAGTTAGGGGGAGGCGGACGAAAAAATGGATGGAAGAAAAAAATGACCGAAAATTTTGCCTCTTTATTATTAGGTATCAATATAAATATAGATTATAAGGCACAAACATATTTACTCGCAAATGTATCATAACTTTAGTTTTCATACTATCCATGTCTTAGTAGAGTTAAATATCATAGTTCAATGACTTCTTTTGAGGATCCATGAAAATATGTAATTTTAATATCTTATTAAAGTTGGAAAGGGGTTAATCATCATTATGTCTTAGTTTTCACGTGTCAACACTTGTTGAGAGTTGCACTGGTATACGCAGACAACTTAAAAGATTTGCATTGGAATGCAAGTAGTTTGGAGAAACATGTATTTATTTATTTAGGCTATAGGTTGATTCATGTTACAGTAATAACTTACTTCTAATTAAAACTAGCAACTTAGTAAAACAAATATTTATATATTAAGGCTCAACATTTCGTACATATTAAACTAACAACTTAGTAAAACAAATATTTATTTATTAAGGCTCAACGTTTCAAACATAATATTGTATTTATTCTTTGTCTTTACCTTTTTATATATGAAAAGTATATTTCCTTCATTAGAAAAGAATAACAAAATAAAATAAACATGGAAAGGGCAGTATTAATTTTTGGAATAGAAAAGTCATGGCGTGCAAGAGCGGGACAGATGTCCCTGAGACCCCGCGGACGATTCGAAACACGTACGTGCGAGCGGGTGGAGGAAAAAAAAGGCAGAGGCTGAAACCGGGGAAAAAAAGATACGGATACGGCGCTTGTAACGCGATACAACACGGGTAATTAGGCTAGACGAAAATTTAATGATTTTAATTAGGATTCCTATTCCTGTTTAGTTTATTCAGGCTTAGTCTAGACTGAAGAAATTCACAACTATAGGTAGTTAGGGGAAGGTGGACGAAAAAAATAGATAGACGAAAAAAATAACCGAAAATTTTGCCTCTTTATTATTAATATATATAATATGTATAGATTAGAACATGAAAACCCCAGGTGGAGAAAACAATGAAAACAAAATCAAGAAGTTGAGCTAGTGCAAAAACATCCACGAGAAAAAAAATCTGAGCATACTTGAAGCCAATTAAGTAGATAACAGTCATGATAAATATTAGAATATAATGTACAAAATAAAAAAATCAGAACATATTCGGAACTAAATGAAAAGCGTCCAAATGAACGTAAAGCAATATGTCCTCGGAGCAAGTAAAAACGAACAAACCAGAAAAAAGTGAAAAAAAATGAAACAAAGAAATTCTAGCCTTTTTTCCTCTTTATTAGATTTCTATTCTTATATTTTTTACATTTGGATTAAGATTCCTATTCCGGTTACTCGGAGTTGGAGAGATCTAATTAGATTAAGATTCTTAGTTTTCATATTATTATATTTTTTTATTTAGATTTAGATTTTCCTATTTTCCAGAAATCAGAGAGATATAATTAGATTAATATTCTTAGTTATATAAAGAGAAAGGTTATAGGCGGTTTTCCACGTTCATAAAGTTAGTTGAGGGATGGCCGGACCAGAAGATAGGTGGAGAGAAATTTTACCTCTTTATTATTAGGTATAGATACTCATTATTACAAACTTAGTCAAACTTTACACAAGACCGGCACAAATCCATAGTTGCTTTCTTTTTGGACGGAGGCAGTAAAAACACATCTGTGTTTCAAGTTTTGTCCCAAAATAAAAGACAATATAAGGCGTGGGACCAAGGAAACACGTTAGACCAAGACAATAAAATATTAAGTTGTGGAAAAAAAAAGAGAAACCCCAAAGGAGGCTACCTCTTCCTTGGATTCCAGAAGCCTCTCATCCATTGTACTGTTGTTGGCTTCATTCGAATGCTACGGCAATCATTACATTGCCAGCTACACTATTTAAGGGTAAAATTGTAATTTCTCAGGTACAGTCATTTGCATAAACGTGCTTTTATTTTGGACGAAGCGAGTAGTTTCTAGCCTCTACAACTTCATAGTACCTAGTACAGGGCCTGTTTAGATATTACTTAACTAAGCACTATAAAGTTTTTACAAGGAGCAGAGCTGGGAATTTAACACGGAGCACAGGGGTATTGTCAACACGAAAAAAACAAATAATGAGCGTAGGCTCCAATTTAGCAAAAATAACAACTACAACCATTACACAAACATAAGTTTTGTGATACGAAGATAAAATAATGCTAATAATCAATCTAAGTTTAGTCCTAAACCATCAAAATAGTTCGACCAATTTTCAATCCACACCTCACTAAATAGTTGATAAAGGAAAGCTAATCTAGACTAATAACTAGTGAATTGACAACTATAGGATCAAATAGACCGCTGGTAGCTCACATATCCGAACGCCGAAAGGGAGCCATTGCTGCCAACAGCACTCAAAGTGAAAGAGTAGATTGATTCGACTGGTGCGAAATTGGGATCCATGTTACCGTCCAGTAGCCAAGTACAGAGGGCGGACTGTCCCTTTTCCCTTGGAAACCATAGCTGCGTTTACTTCACGAAAAAAAAAGGTGTCACGTCGGATGTTTTGAAGAATGTCGAGAGGAGTTTTTAGATACTAATAAAAAATAAATTACAGAACCCGTCAGAAAACTGCGAGACAAATCTAATGATACTAATTAATCTGTCATTAGCACATATTGGTTACTGTAGCACTTAAGCCTTTTCATAGGCTAATTAGGTTTAAAAGATTCGTCTCATGATTTATCTAAGAACTGTGCAATTAGTTTTTTTTTCATCTCTGTTTAGTACTCCATGCATGTGTCTAAATATTCGATGTGATAGGTGGAGACAATTTTTTTAAAAAACTAAACAAGACATCTCCTTTTTCAACCAAGGGGCACTCAGTCCAAAAAAATACTAGTATATCAGAAGAGCACTAGATACCATGCGTGACTAGCCGACTCTTTAGGTTTTGATAATCTAGCAAATCTAACTTGTGCTTTACCTCAATGCCAAGACAATCCCTTGACATGGAGTCTGTGTCTGTCGGATTCTCCACTTGTCAAAACAAGCTTACAAAAAAGGCAAACCCCTAACACTGCTTCTTTAAGGGAGATTTTAGATGCTACTGGCCTCTTCTCTACCCTTTTTTATACTACTTGAAGATTTGTTTATTATAAAACGAGAAGGCTGGTGTGATCGACGTGGATAAGATGAATTGTAATCCGTTACTTTTTTTTATCGGGTACAACTTGAACACAGACAACCCACACATTACACACTCACATCACACGTGTGCGCATCCATACACACGCAGAGATTGAGAGACGGCGTTGCCTCCAATGCGCGGGAAACGCGCACGGGTACGTGTGCCCTGAAAATTCTGAAAAAAATTCCAGAAAAAAAGGTGCGACACCAGGGTTGGCATCCCATTGCTAACACTGGACCACAGCCCATTCGCCAAATCCGTTACTTCTGGCTAGCATCTGCATGGAGCGAAAGATAAACAGCTACTAATAGCAACCAAACGGCAGATACAGCCATCTCTTTAGGGACTTTAACCTAATTGGCAGATGAAACTACCCTACTAAGGTACCATCCCGCAGAAACAAGTTGGTAAATTGACGGACGAATTCACCTTTTAAGTGCCATCATAATGAAAAAGAGTGCTTCTCTTAGTGGCAACTAGATGCTGCAGTTTCTTTATATTATTTATTGCTAAAGAAATTTAAGGGGATTGCCATCTGATAGGAATAAATAATAAGCACAAGTACACTGCCCGATTGAACAGCCTTGCAGGTAAACCATGCTCTGATGGGGCAAAAGAAAGTTAAGACAACTCATTTATGTAGTCTAATAAACTGCATCCTCTGATAAAATAACACGAACAAAATGTGGGCAAATTCAAGAGGCAGTCAGGTTATGTTCTCGCTCCTGTGATTTTGGGATAAACCGATAAGAATGATTTTGGCTGTCCCATTCTGATCTACAAAACACCTTTCGTCTTGCCAGTTGAACTAAAAAAGGGGTCATCCCATATCCAATTGAGAAGATAAGCCAACTGGGTGGGTGGGTGGGTGGGTGGGGGGGGTGGGGGGGGGAGGGTGTCAACACCTTTCATCTTGCCATTGAGTCATTGTTAAAACTTCACTACATTGCTGAAAGTAAGGCAAAGACAACTGAGTAGCCAAAAAGAAATTACCACAGTAATGTTAGTGGAGAGCTGGATTGAGTGTTCGGAACTGATAAAAATGTGGTGCAGCTTCTGTAAGCCATGATGGTTCAATGGCAATAACATTCCGCATATAATGCTTGTCAGTTGAAACGAGAGACTGGTAGACAACCCACTTTGGATTGACCCTAAATGCAATAATGTCGTTAAAGGTACAAATAAACTGAAAAAACGAATTTATTAAAAATAAAAAATTATTGCTGAGCTCACCTAAAGAGAACCGAAGATGGATGAATATAAACTTCTTGAGATGTCCTAATCGTTTTATACATTCCGTTTTGGCTGTATTCCTATATAGCAGAGAAAGCAATTAGGATCACTGAAAAATTAAATGTCAGCTACTTAGCTGCATACTGATTGATAGCTTTTGCTTTGGGATAAACAGAATGTGCAACGGCATGCCAACAAGAGAACTCAAGTCATATGTTTTGAAATGAGCCACAGAGTCACAGACAGAAGCTAACTAATCTTAGTGGCAGAATAAAGAGTAGATGATCTTCCAAAATCTGTCCAAGCTATGGTAAGCACTAAGCAACAAGGAGGCTCCCAATCGGCCTCCTTGCAAAATAAGCAAGAGCAAGGGCTACCAAGAAATCCCCTTCCTGAGACCCACCTTGTGTGGGAGGTTTCAGCATAGATGTGCCCCCGTTTTAGGTAAGCAACCAAGAAGGCAGAAGTCTATAACTGGAAAAATGTGTTAACAGTTTAACACATACATATACATCAGCTAAGAGATCAACTTTTTGGACAAACGCACAACCACATTTATGAGGTAAACAGATCACAATTGTAAGACAGATATATGTTGTGGACCAAGGAAACCTCAAGAAATGCACAGTTAAACATGACTACATGAGACAAGTTAGCTATGTGGGCCAGTTCAACCAAGCTACAGCTCGCCCAGGGAAAGATCAGTCCCAATCAATAGGCCTGTCTAGAGTGACCTAATCTCCTTGGGAATGTTTTCCCAATCAGACTAACAAGTTGCCATTTGTTGGCTGCGCACCAATAAAGATTTACAGGCCCAAATCATACGAGACGTCTCTGGGGGAGAACCAAATTTTGGCTACAAGTTAGATATATAAGGGACCATCCAATCAGCTTGGTGATGTAATAGAAAGATCACATTTAATTAAATAGAGCAAATACCTCCAGATGGCATGCATTAGTAAATGAACCAGCAATAATGGCCTTTCTAACTGCCTGCAGAATATTAGGATAGCAATGCCGTAAGCTCAAGCACATGGGTATTTTAGATAAATCATAAAGAACCCATTAGGATACAATTTAAAGCACTTCAGAAAAGCATAACAGTGGAAGAGTATATGTACAAAGTTGATATAAAAAATTAACCAGTTCTACGACACAGAATGACAGCAGCATATGGGCTAGCATAACAGTGGTTGCACTAGGCATGTCCCCTGATCCATATACATATATGATATATCCTCAGTGTGGCTATTTGTACAGTGCTTCATTAATTTGAGCCTAGTGCCAACCAGGTGTGTTGGATTGGATGCCGCCTCGGTGACATAAAAACTTTCCTGATTGCTGGCCTAGGGTGGGAGGATGACCCCAACTGTCAAAGATCGGCCATAGGGGAGCAAGGCAATGCTGGGTGGGAGAAATCAGACTCTAGTATGCACAAAATAATGGCGCCAAAACTAGTTCGAATACCGTACCTGCATATCTCTGTCACATGATTTCAGTTGTATACCAAAACTCTTCACTATCCTCAGAAGCTGCCCCCTAATGTCGACAACCTTCTTCTGCAGTAATGAGAAAAGGATGTAATGAAAAAATATGTGCCCTCACTTGGAACAATTGAAGAACCACGGTTTGAATATGTGCAGCTTTTAAAAGGATCACGACCTTGTGTACTGAAGACATACCAGTGCTTGGTAATTCAAAAAGTTCTTGTAACACCATTGGCTAGATTTTCCAGACTGGTGAAATCCTTTGTAGATATTCAGGAATGTTACATGATCTCCCTGTGGTACATTATACATTTAAGGCGTAAGAAAATATGATTGACCAACCAAGAGCAAAAACAGACAAAGCACATACTTCTGATGACATGCATGTGGGAAGGTGCTCTAAAATATGGATACACTGGCAATGAAGCCAATCTTAAATACAAGCTCCACAGTAAAAAAAAAAGGTAAACCACCAATTAGCCTGTCACCAGTATCAGCTTGCTGATCCCATGCCATCAGCGCAAATGCCGCACCAGAAAACACACACGCTTTAAGCAGTGTAAGACGTTGAGGATTTTGCTCAAATACAAAACAACAACAACAACAACAACAACAACAACAACATAGCCTTTTGTCCCAAGCAAGTTGGGGTAGGCTAGAGATGAAACCCAAAAGAGACGAGAAACAGGGAGACACATAAAGGGACATAAAGGGCACAAGACAAAAGAGGTCACGGTTCAGGCACGTTGATTGCTAATCTCCAAGCGCTCCTGTCCATAGCTAAATCCTTGGGGATATTCCACTCCTTAAGATAAGCACCTCTTTAATTCAGAAATGGAACCAGGAACACGGTGAATTAATTGATGGATCAGTCTCTGTGTTGGCTGATGGTTGTGGGGCTGCTGCAGTACGCGGCACATGGTCATTGTGTCCTTTGTAGACTGCATCCTTGACTGCTTTTAGGACAGCAGTTAGCATCTGTAGGACAGCATCTTTCTAGCATCTTAGACTAGCATCTTGGCATATGCTTGGCTGGCTATCAGCCCTATAAATATGTATCCCCAACCCCTCAGGTTGGCATGGCATTGTGTGAGCTTATATGAGAAATAAACCAGAAAATTGCCCCAACTCCTAGTGTCATCCTCTCTCGATGAGAGTAAGGATTCTGCTACTACCAAGAGTGAGAATCCAGCGACTAACAAGTGGCATCGGAGCCGTATTATCCTGTAGCCTGAGCATCTCCTGCTCATCTCCTTCCCCGGTCTTGCAGCAGCCCCAGCCGGTAGCAGCAGCAGCTCCGGCTGCTCCTGCTCTCCACACAGCAGCCCCCTCGATAGCGCGCCATGTCCGTAGGACAGTCTCATGGCTCGGTCGCCTCGAGCACGCGGCGTCGGCAGGAGGCCGACCTCGCCGCGGCAGAGAAGCGCGAGCGAACGGCGGCAGACGCCGCAGTAGCAGCGGCAAGGGCATCGAGGCTGGCAGCAGCGGAGCTGGCAGCAGCTAGAGCGGAGGTGGAAGCAGCAGCGGCGGCGGATGCAGCGCGTGCAGCAGCAGCGGAGGTCGAGGTTCTACGCGGCAGCAACAGCAGCTCCATCGCTGCTGATGACAGCGCCAACGCGGACCTCGAGCTGCTGGAGAGGGAGGCATCGCGAGGGCGAGCGGCGCAGTGGGCAGCCGCGCACGCCCATGAGCGCGGCGGCAGCCCAGACAGGCGCAGACACGCCGGCGGCGCTCCTGAAGGAGGCGCGCACGGCGGTGGCGCTCCTAGAGGAGGCGCGCACGGCGGCGGCATACGGGTCGACGGAGAGCGCGGCCTTCACAGGCGGCACGACTCTCTCTCCCCGGTTCGGTACCGTGGTCACCACAAGTACCAGGCTGTCGTCAGGGACGTCGACCCCAGCGGCGGGTGGCCTACCCCTCACCAAGACCAACTACGTTGAGTGGGCTGCGGTGATGAGGGTAAGGCTCCAGGTGCGGCATGTGGGATGCAGTCCGGTACGGCGACGTCGACTACGACCAAGATCGACGGGCGCTGGATGCTCTCATTGTTGCAGTCCCGCCCGAGATGCAGTTTTCGCTTACCAGCAAGCGGACTGCCAAGTAGGCCTGGGACGCCATCGCTGCGGCACGCATTCGTAGCGACCGCGCCCGCAAGTCCACATTGCAGGCACTTCGCAAGGAGTGGGAGAACTTGGCCTTCAAGCCAGGTGAGGACGTTGATGACTTTGCTCTCCGTCTCAACACTCTGTTGCAGAAGTTGGTGCAGTTCGGCGACAACACCTACGGCGAGGAGAGAGCTGTTGAGAAGCTCTTCCGCTGTGTCCCCGAGAAGTACAATCAGATGGCTCGCTCAATCGAGTCTCTGCTGGACCTCTCCACGATGACGATCGAGGAGGCGTTGGGCCGCCTCAAGGTCGTTGACAGCGATGAGCCACGGCGCCTCTCGGGACCCGTCACCATTGGCAGAAAGCTCATCCTCACTCGGGAGCAATGGGCTGCCGGCCAAGGTGACAGGAAGGGAGAGCCTTCTTCCACGACAGGCGGCCGCAAGCGTGGTAAGCCGCGCAAAGACGCCCAGGCAAGGGCGCGAGGACGTGCCGAGGGTGATGATCGTGGAGGCGCCCAGGGCGGCGCCGCTGGCAAGCAAAAGCCGGCACGAGACGACCCTTGCTACAACTGCGGCAAGCTTGTCATTGGGCCAAGAATTGTCGACAGCCACGACGCGGCCAGGCCCACGTCGCGCAGGCGGAGGAGCAGCCGGCTCTGTTCATTGCTCATGCGAGCATCGAACTACCTCCAGCGGCACCGGCCGCAGCGGCTCTCCTCCACCTTGACGAGCCAAAAGCACACGCCCTTCTCGACAACAGCTCCGACAACGACAAGACCGACGGGTGGTGCCTTGACACCGGCGCCACCCACCACATGACTGGGCGGCGGGAGTTCTTCTCCGAGCTCGACTCAGGCGTTCGAGGCACCGTCAAGCTCGGCGATGCCTCCGCTGTTGAGATCAAGGGCGTCGGCTCTGTCGTCTTCGTCGCCAAGACTGACGAGCACAGGCTGCTCACCGGCGTCTACTACATCCCCGCGTTGAGGAACTCCATCATTAGCATGGGACAGCTGGATGAGAGCGGATCGCGCGTGGAGATCGAGCACGGGGTTTTGCGCATCTGGGATCATCGACGTCGGCTCCTCGTCAAGGTCAACAGGAGCAACCGCCTCTACGTCCTTCACGCACAGGTGGCGCAACCTCTTTGTCTTGCAGCCCGCCGCGACGATGACGCTTGGAGGTGGCACGAGCACTTTGGGCACCTCAACTTTGAGGCCCTGAGGCAGCTCGGCAACAAGGAGATGGTGCGGGGCATGCCGCACGTCGACCACGTGGAGCAGTTCTACGACACCTGCGTCCTCACCAAGCTGCGGCGGCTCCCTTTCCCTCGCCAGGCGAGCTTCCGCGCCAAGGAGAAGCTGGAGCTCGTACACGGTGACCTCGGTGGCCCCATGACACCGGCTATACCTGGAGGCCAGCGCTACTTCCTCCTCGTCGTCGACGACGTGTCCCGCTACATGTGGGCTGTCCTGCTCGACGCCAAGGCAGCCGCAGCGGACGCCATCAAGCGCCTTCAAGCTGCTGCGGAGGCGGAGTGCGGCCGCAAGCTTCAGGTCCTACGCACGGACAACGACGGCGAGTTCGCGGCGTACTGCGCCGATGAGGGGATCCACCGCCACTTCTCCGTGCCGTATACTCCGCAGCAGAACGGCGTCGTCGAGCGCCGCAACCAGACGGTGGTGGCCACCGCCCGTGCCCTCCTCAAGCAGAGAGGGATGTCGGTGATCTACTGGGGTGAGGCGGTGATGACTGTCGTCCACTTGCTCAACCGCTCCCCCATCAAAGCCCTCAACGGCAAGACGCCATACGAGGCATGGCACGGGCGCAAGCCCGCGGTGAGCCACCTTCGCGTCTTCGGCTGCCTGGTCTTCGTCAAGGAGCTCAACCACGTCGGCAAACTCGACGACCGGAGCACGCCAGGGGTCTTCATCGGCTACGCGGAGGGTGCCAAGGCCTACCGCGTCCTCGACCCTGCGACACGGCGCGTGCGCATCACGCGTGACGTCGTGTTCGACGAGGGGCGAAGCTGGACGTGGGGCAAGATGGTGGATGACGGCTCGACTCCAACGACCAACGATTTCGTCGTCGACTATGTCCACTTCAAGGAAGCGGGGGGAGCTAGCAGCTCGTCTTCACCGAGCTCGCCTACCCCACCACCTCGTTCGCCACCACCTCCGGCGAGTCCTTCACCACCGCCACCACCAGCTCCGACAAGTCCACGGGCTCCGGCGAGTCCACCACCAGCACCGCTGGCCACGCCTCACTCTCCTACACCGGACCCTACCCCTTCAGGCTCGGCACCGGCAGCTTCGGCCCACAACGAGCAGCGCACAGTGGAGTTCGCCACTCAGCTGTCCAACGACGAGGATCGCATCGACGCCTACCACGGCGGCAAGCCTCTGCGCTACCGTACCGTGGATAACCTCCTCGGCGAGCAGCCGGTCCCTGGACTGGCGCAGCACGACTTTGAGGCGGAGCTGCACCTTGCACAGGACTGACGGCAAGCCTCGTTCCTTCGCCGGGGCGGAAAGGGATGCGGCATGGCATGCCGCGATGCAGATGGAGATGGACGTCGTCGAGCGGAACAAAACGTGGGAGCTGGCCGATCTTCCAGCCGGTCACCACGCCATCTCTCTCAAGTGGGTCTTCAAGCTCAAGAAGGACAAGACCGGAGAGGTGATCAAGCACAAGGCGCATCTGGTGGCGCGCGGCTTCGTCCAGCAAGGAATCAACTTTGACGACGCCTTCGCGCCCGTTGCACGGATGGAGTCCATGCGACTCCTTGCGCTAGCTGCCCAGGAGGGTTGGCGTGTCCATCACATGGATGTCAAGTCGGCGTTCCTTAACGGCGACTTGAAGTAGGAGGTCTACGTGCATCAGCCGCTGGGATTTGCGATTCCCGGCAAGGAGGGCAAGGTGCTCCTCCTGTGCAAGTCCCTCTATGGCTTGCGGCAGACACCGCGAGCTTAGAACGCCAAGCTGGACTCCACCCTCAAGCAAATGGAGTTCCAGCAGAGTGCTCACGAGGCTGCGGTCTACCGGCGGGGCAACGGAGGCAATGCCCTGCTCATAGGCGTCTACGTCGACGACCTTGTGATCACCGGTACCGAGGAGGTGGAGATCGAGGCGTTCAAGGAGAAGATGAGGGCGACTTTCCAGATGAGCGACGTGGGCCCTCTCTCCTACCTGGGGATCGAGGTCCACCAGGACAGCTCCGGCACTTCTCTTCGCCAGACTGCCTACGCCAAGCGCATTGTGGAGTTAGGCGGTCTCACCGGCTGCAACCCAGCCCACACTCCTATGGAGGAGAGGCTTAGGCTGAGTCGGGAGAGTACGGAGGAGGTGGACGCGACGCAGTACCGGCGCATTGTGGGCAGCCTTCGCTACCTTGTCCACATGCGACCGGACTTGGCGTTCGCCGTCCGCTACGTCAGCCGGTTCCAATGTTTTCAGGTCGTCCGATTAATCGTCCTGGTCGCCCCTGGAGGTCGATCAGGAGCCTCGATTCGATCAGCTCGACCAGCTTTCTGGTCGTCCGATTAATCGTCGATTAATTGCGATTAATCAGACGACCACGGCATATGGACGACCAGTGTGTACACTGTGCTTTTGGGCCTGGTTTTACTTGGTGGACATGTGGGCTACTGGGCTTTAGTTTTGGCCTGTTAGGGTTACAATAAGAGGGCAGGGCAGGCACATAGCACCCCGAGTCCCCCCGTCGGGCGTCAGCAGCCGCAATTCCCCTCCCCCCGCGCGTGATTCAGCCGCAAAATCTCACCCGCGCGCGGCTTCCCTTCCCCGCGCGCGACTGAACTCTCCCGCGCGCGCGGCTTCCCTTCCCGCGGCTTCCCTTCTCCCCCGCGCTTCTCCCTATCTCCTTCCTCTCTAGTGGTACTCTGTTGTCTGCTCTGCGGGTGAGCAGCAAGGAGCCGTCGACGCCCTCTGTCAAGTCTCAGGTCAAGTAATCGCCGCCGGTCTTCGCCATGAGCTCCTCCTACGATGGTTATGGTATGTGCCTTTCCCCTCTACATCTTCTTGCTCCCCCCAATCCCTCGCTCTCTGATAGGTTGTTTGGTGCTTGTTGTGAACTTGTGGTGTTCCTCTGGCCTCTGTGCTTCTGCAGATGTGGATCGACATTGTGCAAATGTGGAAGTGATAATGCCTGTGTCTGACCTTGAAGGAGGTGTTCCAGAATCTGTTGGGTCAGCTGTTGCCTCATCTTCTCAAGATATTCCTTCCTTGATTGAGAGGGCTATAGCAAAGCTACCTCCAGATCTGTTGGGTCAGCTGCTGCCTCATCTTCTCAAGATATTCCTTCCTTGATTGACAGGAATATGGACCTCTGGACAGTGCAGAAAAGAGAAGAAAACAACTCCCACAAGTCACCAGCTAAACACTAATGCAGTCTTGATGCTTGCTTTATTGTGTATAATATAGTGTATATATAGAGGTATATATATAGGTCGACCAGCTGATATACCTGGACGACCAGATGGACGACCAGGGTCGACCAGGTTCGATTAATCGACCTGGTCGACGACTAATCGCGATTAGTCGTCTGGTCGGTCCCAGGTCGACCAGGTTCGACCAGGCGACCTGAAAACATTGGCCGGTTCATGCAGTGACCGACGGCGGAGCACCAGCAGGCCGTGAAGAGGATCCTCCGCTACGTCGCAGGCACCTCCGACTATGGCTTGCACTACCCGAGGTGCCCTGGTGCGGCGCATTTCATCGGGTACAGCGACAGCGACCACGCCGGCGGTATCGACACGAGCAAGAGCACCAGCGGGACGTTCTTCTTCCTCGGCAAGTGTCCGATCAGCTGACAGTCGGTCAAGCAGCAGGTGGTGGCTCTGTCCAGCTGCGAGGCAGAGTACATCGCAGCCACTACCGCTGCTACTCAGGCTTTGTGGCTGGCTCGGCTGCTTGGCGATCTCCTTGGCAGAGATGCAGAGGCAGTGGAGCTCAGGGTGGACAGCAAGTCCGCCTTGGCCTTAGCAAAGAATCTTGTCTTCCACGAGCGCAGCAAGCACATCCGGGTGAGGTACCACTTCATCAGAAGCTGCCTAGAGGAAGGGAGTGTCCGGGCCAACTACATCAACACCCAAGACCAGCTCGTCGACTTCCTAACCAAGTCCCTTGGGCGGGTCAAGTTTCAGGAACTTCGCGTCAGGATCGGGATGGCTCAGATACCTCACAAGGTGCCACACAAGACTTAGGGGGAGAGTGATGGATAAGTCTCTGTGTTGGCCGGTGGTTGTGGGGCTGCTGCAGTACGCGGCACATGGTCATTGTGTCCTTTGTAGACTGCATCCTTGACTGCTTGTAGGACAGCAGTTAGCATATGTAGGACAGCATCTTTGACAACAGTTAGCATCTGTAGGACAACATCTTTCTAGCATCTTAGATTAGCATCTTGGCATATGCTTGGCTGGCTAGCAGCCCTATAAATATGTATCCCCAACCCCCCATGTTGGCATGGCATTGTGTGAGCTTGTATGAGAAATAAACCAGAAAATTGCTCCAACTCCTAGTGTCATCCTCTCTCGATGAGAGTAAGGATTCTGCTACTACCAAGAGTGAGAATCCAGCGACTAACATTAATGACGGGCATATTTTTATGATGCAATATTCTTCAATTATATTACTGTAACAAATGGGTGTCCCATGTTGATCTCATAAAGCAGTGAGCATCAATATAATAGTCAATATTAACAGTTAAGTGGCATCTGGGTTCCTGAGTAGACAATATAAATGTGTCATGTTGATTCCACAAACCTCAGCAGCAGCAAATCGAAGCTTTGCTTCATCAAATTCCTTCTTCACTCCCCTCACAGAAACCCAGACAGACTGTATAAACCATTTGGTATCAGAATAATTGGAAGGTTAAAATAGAATAAGAAAAAGGAAAATAGTGTCTGAGATACAAAATCTAACTTGAACAGATAGAAATGATGCTATGGTCAATATCTCATCAGAGCATCCAAATTCATTTGCTGACAAATTCATTTTCGAAATCAAGGGGTCCTGTAAGAAATTAATGTTAGTGTATGTTAACTTGGGAAGAGAATGTTGTTCAGAACGATTGTAAGAATCACAGAGCATATAGGGGAAAAACAAGCATCAGATAATATAAGAATGGCCAACAAAGTTGCAGAGGCTTCCCCAACTCCAGAGCGTTGACAGCTAGTTCAGCAATGTAAAGATAAGAGCATCTCCAAGAGTCTTTCTAAATCTCACTCTCTAAATTATCATTTAGAGAGTCATTTGCATAAAAATCGCTTTCTATATCTTTTCACTCTCCAACAGTTTTTCTATATCTTGTGCGTACTCTAGAGAGCCATTCTCGTCTTCTATTTTTGGCTAGCGAAAAACCCGGAATAGAAGAAGGCTATATTTGGATAACCATTTAGAGAAACTGTTGGAGGGTAATTTTTCACCAAAATCTCTATTCCTAGCATTTACGAAGGATATAGTCTCTTGGAGATGCTCTAAAAGATATATAACAGAGTGAAGGGTAAGTAAATAATTAAAACATTGCAACTGCACAACAACAACAACAACAACAACAACAACAACAACAACAACAACAACAACAACAAAGCCTTTCAGTCCCCAACATGAGCCCCTAGTCACGGTTCAGGCATCTACTGCCCCAAAAGCTTAGCCACAAAGCAAAGGATGTAACTATTTGATTCATGCACGTATTACATACTTCGCACTACACAGCAGTCTCCTTAATTTAGTTTAACAGGCAGTCTGTCAGGCAAAAATATATAACCTTAAGTATTATGCTGAAATAGTAATTGCAAGACAATGCATATCCCTGTTTTTTATTTCAAAAATGTTTGATTCAATATTTATTTTGTAATCCAGCAGATCAGAATGACCTTAGGATAGCCCCTTTTTTCCCTTTCATTCCAAGTAAGGGGTTTCAGATAACACAATCATTTTATCATGCTTAGTAAATTTATTCTGTGAGAGTTAGTAGTGCTCTGAATACTTCCAACGATATTGCTAGAATGTTTTGTCTGCATTAAATTGGGCTAACCCTAGAAGGGTAGCTATATAGGTACCATACATGGGCCACATGGGCCTAGCCTCACGGGCCTAATACATACACACTCCAACACCCCCCCGCAGTCTGAACTACCGGCGCAGCGGAGTTCAAGGCTGAACAAGAAAGAAAACAAGTAAGAGCACAACACACACAGGACCCCCCCGCAGCCACAACTAGCCACTGGAGACGTTGAGGCTGGAGCGAAACTCGGAGAAGGTCGAGGAAGGGAGGCCTTTGGTGAAGATGTACGCAAACTGGGAGGTGGTCGGGACGTGAAGAACCCGGACGTCGCCGATGGCCACCCGGTCGCGGACGAAGTGTAGATCGATCTCCACATGCTTGGTCCTCTGGTGCTGCACAGGGTTGGTGGAGAGGAAGACAGCGTAGCCGGAGGTGGACCTGCGGGTGTCCGGGCATCCCGCCCAGTCAGCGTCGGTGTAGACAACCAGCTCGGCAGTGGAGGACCGGCCGAGGAGCAGCCCGTAGCCAAGTGTGCCACGGAGGTACCGTAGAAGCCGCTTCATAGCAGCCAGGTGGGGCTCCCGCGGAGCATGCATGTAGAGGCAGAGCTGCTGGACGGCATAAGTGATGTCCGGCCGTGTAAAGCTGAGGTACTGGAGCGCGCCCGCAAGACTCCGGTAGGCAGTGGAGTCCGCTGGCCCAAGCATCGGACCCCCAGCCTCTGACAGCTTGCCCTGGGTGTCAACCGGAGTAGAGCAGGACTGGCAGGCGGTCATCCCTGCTCGCTCCAGAATGTCACAAGTGAACTGCCGCTGGTGGAGGAACAGGCCTGAAGGTCGGGGATCAACAGTGACGCCGAGGAAGTGGTGGAGCACCCCAAGATCCTTCATAGCAAATTCCTTCTGCAGAGAGGCAATGATGCGGTGGAGCAGAGACTCGCTGGAGGCGGTGAGAACAATGTCATCCACATAGAGGAGCAGGTAAGTAGTCTCACCCCCATAGTGGTATATGAACAGGGAGGTGTCAGACTTGGCCTCGGTGAACCCAAGAGTCTGCAGGAAGGTAGCGAATCGAGAGTACCAAGCCCGGGGTGCCTGCTTGAGCCCGTAGAGAGATTTGTTAAGTCGGCAGACGAAGTCCGGACGGGAAGAATCCACGAAACCTGCCGGCTGACTGCAGTAGACCGTCTCAGTCAGAGTGCCATGGAGGAGGGCATTCTTGACATCCAGCTGATGCACAGGCCAGGAGCGCTCGAGAGCCAGGGAGAGGACGGTGCGGACTATAGCTGGCTTCACCACGGGACTGAAGGTCTCAGCATAGTCAATGCCGGGCCGCTGAGTGAAGCCGCGAAGGACCCAGCGAGCCTTGTAGCGCTCCAGGGAACCATCAGCGCGCCTCTTGTGCGTCCAGATCCACTTGCCGGTGACAATGTTGGAGCCCGGCGGACGAGGCACTAGGTCCCACGTCTGGTTGGCGAGGAGGGCCGCGTACTCCTCGTCCATCGCGCGGCGCCAGTGAGGATCCGCCAAGGCCGCGCGGACGGAAGAGGGTATCGGAGAGATCCCCGGCTCGCAGGCAGCGGCGGTAAGGGCCTGTGGGCGAGACGCCTGCCGCGTCACCATCGGGTGAGTGTGACGAGGGTCCCGGTGAAGAAGAGGCGGGTGGTACACCGGCGGGTCGGCGCGAGAGCGTGGCGATACCGGCGGAGCATGCACCGGCGACGACGTCGCTGGTGACGAGAGTGGCGGAGCCGGCTCACGCCGGCGCTCGTAGACGATGCTGAAGCGTCCGGGAGGAGGTGAGGGCGGACGCGGCTCCCGCCGGCGCTGGTAGACGAGTCCGAAGCGCCCGGGGGGAGGTGGGGTCGGTGTGCTCGGTCCCGCGATCGGAACGGCAACATCAGGCACAACGGGAGGCAGCGAAGCCACAGGGAGCGAGGGTGGAAGCTCCGGGGCTGCCTCGACCGTGTCCGGCACCGGAAGGTCCTGGGGCGAGTCCGGCAGGGGTGAGGCGGGACCACCAGGAGAGTGCGCCGGAGTAGTACCTGCAGGGTAGAGGGAGAAGGGTGGCGGAATCGCCGGGTCAGTGGGAAAAAAGGAAGCCTCCGCAGGGTCAGTGGGATGTGTGGGTGGAGAGGTGATGGAGTAAGGGAATGCCGACTCATCAAACACGACATGGCGAGAGATGAGGACACGGCGAGAGGTAAGGTCAAAGCATCGGTAACCCTTGTGATCCGGAGAGTATCCGAGAAAGACACAGAGGGTCGACCGGGGAGCCAGCTTATGGGGAGCGGTGGCGGCGGTGTTAGGGTAACACGCGCACCCAAATACCCGAAGGTGGTCGTACCGAGGAGGGGTACCGAAGAGAGCGTGGTGAGGCGTGTGAGCTGGGCATGCAGTAGAAGGAAAGCGGTTAAGGAGATAGGTGGAGGTGTGCAGACACTCAGCCCAGAAGCGAGTGGGTAGAGATGCCTGGAGCAGAAGAGTGCGCATGATGTCATTGGTTGTGCGGATCATGCGCTCTACCTTGCCGTTTTGAGAGGAGGTATACGGACAAGACATGCGCAGGTGGACACCGGAAGAAAGGAAGAAGGCCCGTGAGGTTGAGTTATCGAACTCACGGCCATTGTCGCACTGGACAGCCTTGATGGTGAGGCCGAACTGAGTGGATACCCAAGCAAAGAGGTGGCTAAGAGTGGGAAACGCCTCGGACTTGGCCCGCAGGGGAAAAGTCTAGGAATAATGGGAGAAATCATCGACCACCACCAAGTAGTACTTATAGCCAGACATGCTGAGAACAGGAGAAGTCCACAAGTCGCAATGAATAAGATCAAATGCGCGAGGGGCATGTGAGGATGAGGACTGAAAGGGAAGGCGAACGTGACGGCCCAGCTGGCACGCATGACACAAGTGATCATCGTGAGCCTGAGAGCACCGAATGTCGGAACGACGACTGAGCTGCATCAGGGCATCCCGGCCAGGATGGCCGAGGCGACGGTGCCAAGTGGTGGAGGAAGGAGTGGCGGCGAAAGCGGCTGAGGAAGGCGAAGAAGGTGAAACAGACGCCGAGGAAGGCGAAGAAGGGGAAGCCGACGCCGGAAATCGAAGGGTGTAGAGAGGCCCAGTGCTGTTACACCGGAGCAGAGGAGCCCGGGAGGCCAAATCCCGCACGGTGAGGCCAGAGGGGTCAAACTCAACCGAACAAGAGTTATCAGTGGTGAAACGGCGAATAGAGATAAGGTTGTGAACCATCCCGGGAGCCACAAGAACATCAGGAATATGAAAGGAGCCGTGGGAAGTGGCAGTTCCCACGGAGGAGACAGGAATGCAGGTGCCATTGGCGACCATGATAGAAGAGGGACAGGAAGGGTGGGGAAGACGAATAGAGGAAAGAAGACTCGCATCGGGCGTGGTGTGGAAAGTGGCGCCCGAGTCGGCGATCCAATCAGGGCTGGCGGTGGTGCTGAAGGCAGCTGGGTCACAACCGACTAGCCCGGGAGGTGTAGGCCACAGGGATGTGGGTCCCCCCGCCGCCAGGGCAGCAGCATGGGCGAGGTCCGGCCAAGGGTCGCCGGGACCTGGACTCGTTGGAGCAAGAGGGCCAGCCGCAGCAGGCAGAGGAGCGGCGCTCGGGACAGGGGCGGCAGCTGCTGGTGGTTGGGACTCGGTGAGGGAGGAAGGCGCCCCGGGTTGAGTTGGGGCTGCACGGCTGCTGCTTGCAGAGGAAGACAAGGACGCCCAACGATGCGCACAGGAGTCGAGTGAGTAGGTCCGCCCAGCATACGATGCTTCCTGGCGAGGGAAGGAGTACGTGCGCGCTGCAGCAGCGGATGTTGGGGGCGGAGAAGCGCCGCTCGACGCCGCCAGAGAAACGGAGGGAGGGGGCGGGTGCTGCTGGGACAGTGGCGGCGGCTGCTGCTGGCTGTTAGTTGCTGGGACAGTGGCGGCAGCTGCTGGCGGCTGCAGAGCAGCGACAGGCGCGCGAGGCAGGGCCGCCGGCGCGAGCCCGCTCAGGAGCAGATGCTGGCGGGGGGGCTGAGGAGCCGCTGGAGGCAGCATGGGAGCAGCGCGCCCAGCAACGGTCCCGGCATCACAGCGCGCGCGCGTAGTCGGTCGGTCGCTCCCGCTCCTGGTGGGTGGCCCGCGCGCGAATCCCCGCACGCACGCGTGGCCCGGGACGTGGCGCCCTGCTGGCGGCGCGTGGCGCGCATCGGAAAGGTGGGCGAATGGGACCGGCGCGGGAGGGATGGAACAGAGCGGCTCGACGCCGAGAGAGGTGGGTGGGGAGGGGCGGCTAGCAGCAGGGAAAGGAGAGAGACAGAGAGAAGGGGAAGGGAGGGGAGGAGGAGGGGTCCGGCCGCCATCAGTGCCGCTGGGTCGGCGCCCAGCAACGCCGCCGCGCCCGACTCCGACGGCGGATCCAGGGGACCGCGCGAAGGGAGCGGGGAGGCAGAGGAAGGCGGCGGGGTGGGGGTCAGCAGGGGCAGCGACTGGTGGAAAGGCAGGGAGGGAGGTGGAGGGAAGAAGTGGCCGGCCGGCCATGGCGGCGGCGGCTCCAGCCAACCAGAAGAAGCGGCGGCTGGGGAAGGAGAGGAAGAAACCTAGCTTGATACCATGCTAGAATGTTTTGTCTGCATTAAATTGGGCTAACCCTAAAAGAGTAGCTATATAGGTACCATACATGGGCCACATGGGCCTAGCCTCATGGGCCTAATACATACACACTCCAACAGATATTTTGATTAAACGCAAATATTGTGACGACTTAATAGCCAGATTAGACTTTTAATGCCCAAATTCTCGTGGTACAATTTGATTGACTCGTGTAAAGCAATGTTGGGGTTGTAAAATATTCATTAACGGATGGCACACAGATCTCCTGCATGTTGAAGAAAAAATGCACTGCTGCAGTAAATATCCAGAGGGGACTGTAGGATAAAAGTTTGACCCCTCTAGAGCTCTGAATTCTACCACAATTTAATTGACCTTTGGGGTTTTTTTCGAACGCGCAGGAGAGCTGCGTATCTTTGTATTATAGGGAAAACGAGTGGTCCATACAAAAACCCCTCTTACTAGGACCAAGGTAAGAGGGGGTAGAAAACCTTTGGGTTTTCATTGCAGGAATTTTGTGGCCTGTGCCTGTGCATTTTTTTCTAGAAATTCTCAAGCAATTCCAAAAATCAAAGATTATTAGTCCACGAAAAAAAACTCCAACCTAGGAGGAACTAGGTGGGATTTTTCATTAAGAAATAGCACCCAAATTTGGCTCGACGAGGACTTGAGCTTGGGTGGTTGTGGCATTTCTCAGCCAACTGAGCCCAGTTTAGTTTCCCTGATGCCTGATAAGTAGTCCACAAATGATACCAGGGAAACTAAACCGAGCTCGGTTTGAAGTAATACCAGTTGCGGAAGTGCCTAATCTCACTAAATACAAACCCAAGAATGAGCTAACTCAACACAGTTGCCATGGTTGGATTATCAGGGTACTACTACTACAGCAACTATTCCATAAGCAGAAGGTTCAGAACATTCTATTACACATGGAATTATCAGTGGGAAAAGTATTAAACAGCACATACCAGAGGGATCTCAGCAACCTGGAAACCAGTGGGTACTGTTAATTTGGCATCTTCATCAAGGATTCCTAGGGAGAATAGAACTTCAAGAGCCCGAATCATTGCCTCTGGAGATGGAGAAGATGGCCAATCAAAGCCCAGAATGTTGTCTATGCCTAGGGCTTTTAACTGCCATCATGGAAAGTAGATCAACAAGGCATTATATTGGTGAACTTCAAAGAGAAAGGAATTGTTTACAAAGTCATACACTTTATTCAATACTCAGATAGGCACACATGCAAGATAGAGTTGGTCACATGGACATATACATATTGGACCAAGTTAGCTATATGCTCAATTCTATGCTTAACAATATTAATAGTTATTATCTTCTGTGCAGAAGAAACCAACGGCAAGTTTTTGTGATTTTCATCATTTACTCATTGCATTACTTTTTTTTGGAACTTTCCTGGTTAGATGCAGCAGATCCAAGAATAATCTTTGTGTAATAGCATATTTGCACA
Organism: Saccharum hybrid cultivar R570; assembly: GCA_038087645.1. Taxonomy (NCBI): domain Eukaryota; kingdom Viridiplantae; phylum Streptophyta; class Magnoliopsida; order Poales; family Poaceae; genus Saccharum; species Saccharum hybrid cultivar. Next base: position 203,814 of record JAQSUU010000090.1, read on the forward strand.
TCTAAACAAAAAAAAAATGGAACTATACTGTATGCAATCCATATGTCATTTTCAGATCCACATATAAGACCAATAATGAAAGGTAGGGTGCACAAAAAAATATCTGTTTACAGCATTTATATACAATGATATTGCTAAAAGAATCAGGAAACAGACAAACCAAGGTACCTGTATTATGCAGGAGACCAGGTTGGACCTTTGCATTTCTGGAATTCCTTCTGACTGCATTTCATTAAGATAATATTCCTCTGTATAGAGCCTGCAGGAGATATGATCCAACGAAATTACCAGATGTACAAAGACTGATAAATTCAACTCCAAGGAGAAAAATGTAACGCACAACATAAGTTATTGTGGTAACTACATTTATTTTGCAGTGTTTTATTAATATTAAAATAAAAATGTGTTCAAAATCAGTTACGCTGAATTACGGCAGCATATGATTGCCATCAGAAACGGAGAATCATAAGTTAACATCATAGCTTGTATTATTAACAAAAATAAATATAATACTTCAATAACAAAACTGACTTACCTAAAGCACTTCCCAGGTCGCACCCTTCCAGCTCTGCCTGCTCGTTGTCTTGCAGATGCCTTGGATATTGGTGCGACAACTAAACTCTCTATGTCAGAAATCTAAGCCAAAAAAGAGATCCAGTGTTATGACACAAGAAAAATACTAAAAACCAACAATATAAGAAGAGAGCACACCAACGAATTTTGTCTCAGTTTTAATTATCTGATCTAATCTATCTTAAAAAGAGGTGTAGGGGGATTCTGAAAATGATTAACCCAAAGGTGCATGAAAAATAGCTTTTTCAGATGAGAAGAATTTTACCCTTTGAGAGTCGGTTGATCCTAGCTACTCTTACACGTTGATGAGCTTAAAATGTATACAACTCCTATTGAAAGGTGAAGCATAGACGTATTTATTAACAGCACCAGATTCTAGCAAACAAGAGAGGGGCCTGAAACTAGTCATGATGAATGCCTTCACAGATATTGATTACAGGATTCGAAATCCAAGAATTCTCTCATGCTTGCATACAAAGTAAATGGGCAGACAAGTTGGAATCTGAAGGTGATTGCACCAGTTGGCATTAGAATGTTTACTTCAAATATTCTAAGACAAAGGAACAGAAAGTAGAGCTATACCAATGACTGGCAGAATGCAGTGCTAAAGTCAAGTTGCAAAGAAATAGTGGACTATTTGTCATAGAAACAGAAATGAGAAGTACCGGATTATAACATTTCTGCTTGGAAAATCCACTATCAACAACATACACCACACCCTGCAACAAACTCACAGAATCAATAACATGTTTACAATCAACATGGTATTCATTAGACTAACCATGCAATACCTCCAGAGTCAGCGATGTCTCAGCAATGTTGGTTGATAACACAACTTTCCTTTTCCCTTTTGATGTAGGAGCAAAAATGAGATCCTAGAAAGCCAAAGAGAAACAGGCAGGGTCAACTTGCAGATGGAGAGGTGCCAAGTGCAACATAATTTATTACTAACACTAATGTGGATTACTAACTTGATCTCCCCGCGGAAGGCCAGAGTATAAGGGCAAAATCAGCAAGTCTGAAAATTGAAGCAATCTGAATGCATTAGAAACCAAAATTTACAACCGCAATCAGAATGCAATTTAACAGGTAGACTTGTGCCAGAGCGATGTGGGGGCTCAAATACCAGTGGTGGGCTCAGACTGGGTGTGGAACAGGACATGCATGGCCTGATTGCCTGAATAGGCTGCACAGGGGTTGTCTGGCATGAAAAGCTTAGCTGTTGCAACCTTATTTTGAACTAGTTTCGTGGCTTGCTTCATGGTCATATTAGCTGTCTTGTTAGCCATCAGCTCCTAAAGATCCAGTTTGTTAACCTCATTTTTTAGTGGCAGCCTATCAAGGCGTCAGAATGTCAGTCTACTTCCCTAATAAAGATGTAGCAAGTCTGATATCTAAGTTCATTCATTCTCTCTCATTCTCAACCCCTTCCTGAGCGCGCCAAATTCTGGAATCACTTCCAAACCACGAAGGGGGTAGCTGGCCAGATACAAGTCTGGTGCTTCCCTATTACCAACTGCAATAAAAAATCCCTTGTACGTAAGCATAACTACCGAACATTCACTTCTAGAATATCATCCCCTGGACATAATTAGTAGGATTAACCTAGTTTAGTTTGCCATTTTCTATGACGCAAAGAGAAGAAATTACCCAAATAGTGTCTTCCAAGATGTTGAATTTCTTCATTCAGCAACTTAACAGCAGCTTCTATGTCATCCTGACCAGTTAAGAATACCAAGATATCCCCTGGTGGTTCCTGCAGAAAAAATCTTCAAGTGAAAACAAAGCAATGCTATTCGATTGACCAGAGAACTACCAGTGAAATAATATGAAAGATTGTAGTTCCATGTATTACTTCGGAAACTAAAAACACTGTAAAATGGAATCAGGAAACCATGCCTATCTATCTGAACTATGATGGCAACATTTAAGAGTTTCATACCTTGCCTGACAACATAACCTCATAACTTATGAGAGGCAGACTGGCAATACTTACTATGTAGGTAAATATTTAATAAACTATAAAAATGCTAAATGGAAGGGCCAGAAGGCGAAGGAGGTGGAGGATACTGGCTTCAAACTTTGGTACACGGGGACAACATCGGGTAGGAATGGTGTAGGCATCTTGATCGATAGGAGCCTTAAGGATGGTGTCGTTGATGTTAGGAGGCAAGGCGACCGGATTATCTTGGTCAAGCTGCTAGTTGGAGATTCGGCTCTGAATGTGATCAGTGCCTATGCCCCTCAGGTAGGTCTTAGCGAGGGCACCAAGAGGCAGTTTTGGGAAGATCTTGATAGCATGGTTAGTACCGTGCCTATCAGCGAGAAACTCTTTATAGGAGGAGACCTCAACGGCCATGTTGGTGCGACTAATGTAGGTTTCGAGCGGGTGCACGGGGGGTTCGGGTATGGTAGTAGGAATCAAGAGGGGGAGGATGTTTTGAACTTCGCGCTGGCCTATGACTTGTTGATAGCGAACACCCTCTTTAGGAAGAGAGAATCTCATCTAGTAACCTTTCGTAGTGGACAACACTCGAGCCAGATCGACTTTATCCTTGCAAGGAGGGAGGATAGACGTGCTTGCTTTGATTGTAAGGTGTTACCTGGGGAGTGTGTTGTCCCTCAACATAAGCTTGTGGTGGCGGACTTTCGCTTTCGGGTACGTGTCCACCGGGACAAACGGGCCAAGATTGCGAGAACGAAGTGGTGGAAGCTTAGAGGGGAAGCAGCGCAGACGTTTTAAGGAGAGGATGCTAGACGAGGGACCTTGGGAAGAAGGAGAAGATGCCGACGACATGTGGCTAAAGATGGCAACATGTGTCCGGAATGTGGCTTCGGAAGTGTTTGGCGTGAGTAGGGGAGGCAAACGGGAAGCGAAAGACACATGGTGGTGGAATGACGAGGTGCAAAGGGCTATTAGGGAGAAGAAGGAGTGTTTCAAGCGTCTCCACATGACAAGAGTGTAGCCAACATCGAGAAACTATAAAATAGCGAAGAGGGTTGCAAAGCGAGCTGTGAGTGTAGCAAAAGGTCAGGCGTATGATGGCCTTTATCAGCGGCTAGGCACGAAGGAAGGGGAGAAGGACATTTATAGGATGGCTAGAATCCGCGAGAGGAAGACAAGGGACATCAACCAAATAAAATGCATCAAGGATGGGACAGATCGACTTCTGGTGAAGGATGAGGAGATCAAGGACAGATGGAGAGAGTACTTCGACAAGCTGTTTAATGGGGAGAATGAGGGTCCTGCCCTTGAGTTGGACGACTTATTTGACGATACCAACAGACGCTTTGTGAGGAGAATTCAGGAGGCAGAGATCGGAGAGGCTTTGAAGAGGATGAAGGGAGGTAAAGCGATGGGCCCTGATGGTATCCCCATTGAGGTGTGGAGATACCTAGGCGCCAGAGCGATAGTATGGTTAACTAAGCTTTTTAACCTTATTTTTCGGTCAAACAAGATGCCTGAAGAATGGAGGAGAAGTATATTAGTACCTATCTTCAAGAACAAGGGAGATGTTCAAAGTTGTACTAACTACCGTGGGATTAAGTTGATGAGTCATACGATGAAGCTCTGGGAGAGGGTTATCGAGCATCGCCTAAGGAGAGTGACACATGTGACCCAAAATCAGTTTGGGTTCATGCCTGGTAGGTCGACCATGGAGGCGATTTTCTTATTACGACAATTGATGGAGAGATATAGGGAGCAGAAGAAGGACTTGCACATGGTCTTTATTGACCTCGAGAAGGCATATGACAAAGTACCGAGAAATGTCATGTGGTGGGCCTTGGAAAAGCACAAAGTCCCAACTAAGTACGTTACCCTCATCAAGGATATGTACAGGGATGTGGTGACGTTTGTCCGAACATGTGATGGCGACACCAGTGACTTTCCAATTAAAATAGGACTGCATCAGGGGTCAGCTTTGAGCCCTTATTTATTTGCTTTGGTGATGGATGAGGTCACAAGGGACATACAAGGTGATATCCCTTGGTGTATGCTCTTTGCTGATGATGTGGTGCTAGTTGACGACAGTAGGGCGGGAGTTAATAGGAAGTTAGAACTATGGAGGCACACGTTAGAGTCGAAAGGGTTCAGACTTAGTAGGACTAAGACCGAGTATATGAGGTGCGATTTCAGCGCGACTAGGCACGAGGAGGGAGACGTTAGCCTCGATGGGCAAGTGGTGGCCAAGAAGGATACTTTTCGGTATTTAGGGTCGATGCTACAAAAGGATGGAGACATTGATGAAGATGTTAGGCATAGAATTTCAGCCGGCTGGTTGAAATGGCGTCAAGCTTCTGGTGTTCTCTGTGACAAAAGGGTGCCTCAGAAGCTGAAAGGTAAGTTCTATAGGACGGCGATTCGTCCGGCGATGTTATATGGTGCTGAGTGTTGGCCTACAAAAAGGCGACATGTCCAGCAATTGAGTGTAGCGGAGATGCGTATGTTGCGTTGGTGTTGTGGGCACACAAGGAGGGATAGAGTACGGAACGACGATATTCGGGATAGGGTTGGGGTGGCACCAATTGAGGAGAAATTGATTCAACATCGGTTGAGATGGTTTGGACATGTCCAACGGAGGCCTCCTGAGGCGCCGGTGCGTAGTGGAGTTCTAAAGCGGGCCGATAATGTAAAGAGCGGTAGAGGTCGACCTAAACTAACTTGGGACGAGTCCGTTAAGAGAGATCTTAAGGAGTGGAATATCCCCAAGGATTTAGCTATGGACAGGAGCGCTTGGAGATTAGCAATCAACGTGCCTGAACCGTGACATCTTTTGTCTTGTGCCCTTTATGTCCCTTTATGTGTCTCCCTGTTTCTCGTCTCTTTTGGGTTTCATCTCTAGCCTACCCCAACTTGCTTGGGACAAAAGGCTATGTTGTTGTTGTTGTTGTTGAAAAATGCTAATTACAAGGATAAGAAACAGTTTTTGCTTTCTTTTCTCAACTTGCTTCATCCAGAAACATTTCATGTTATCTCTTAATCACAAGCAGTGTTTTATTTGATTTGATGATTACATTTTATCAACTTTGCTATAGGAATTTAAGTTTATTGTTTTCTTCTTAATATATTGATACGCAGATCTCCTGCATATTCGAGAAAAAAAAATTAAGTTTATTGTAACTGCCAAGTTATAATTTGAGTATCAATGCTTCAACAATGAGCATGTGATTGGACATAATACTTCTACAGGTCACACAGTAATGGCGGTTCACAAGCACTTATGTAAATCACTAGTAGAGTTTATGTTAGCTTCAGAGTTTCATCTAAAATCTGAAACAGTAATTGAATAAGATTGATGTTTGTTTTGTTATAAGTTGAAAAACAGCTTAATGGAATTAATAAAATACCAAAGAACAAATCCAATTTCGGGAATAATGGAAACTGAAGTCACAAATTGTCAAAAGTATCACACATTATAGCCCAAATCACATCTAAATTTCCATTAAACAGCAAAAAAATAACCAACCTTTTCGTGAATAAGAAGTACAGTATTCACAGCAGCCTGTAAATAGTCTGAGACAGGTTCTTCGACATAATGAATTTCCACGGTGTATCCTTTACCCTGGAGAACCAGATTATGTCTTTATCAATAAAGAGCATTACAGCATTTTTCCATGCTTATCTCATCTCAAAAGAAGAACATACTTCAACAGAAAGTATAGCAGGTTCTGGGCTGGGCAAATCATCAGAAGACCCAAGCAAGGAATTCTTCCGCCTGTGTGTGAAGTAAAATAAAAAGATCAGGACCGTACTAGCTTGTTAGCAGAAATGGAGTCAGTAGTGCATACGATGGATGTATATGATGTTTGAACACCAGTCACCAATGCATGCATCAGAGTTAACAATTGGATGTAGTTGATAAATAGGATTCTCATTGCATTAACCATGGTAATACCTTTATCTTGTTCATTAAAAGTAACAAACAGTGAACGAAGGCATGCTGCATGAGATTCTACTGATACCAGTATGCTTAGATTTATCGCTTATGCTGTTATGCATGTATCATGGCTACCACAAATTGAGTATACCATAGCTACATGGCTACCAAAAATTGAGCATAGCATAGCTACATGGCAGTTATTGAGAAAACATTTCTGAATTTCAACGGCCAGGATAGCCAGATAGGCAATGCGCCTTTTCACTTGGCAAGGCTATAGGCAAAAGATAATAACATGCAGCCAGCAAGAAATGAAACTTCTTGATAGGGGTAGACCTGATGTTGAAGAAGGATGACATTGATCTTGCTTCAATTGTTGCAGAGGAGATAATAAGTCGCAACTCGGGCCGACGACGTTGAATCTGATTTATCCATGTAAAGATACAGACATTGGAGGGAATTTAAATACTATTCACAAACAAGAACATTAAGAGAAAGCCAACTCTGATATTAAAGAGACATTAACCTTTTTCAAGAGACCCAGCAACATGTCAGTTGAGATGGATCTTTCATGAGCTTCGTCCACCATAATTACACTAATAGAATAGAAGAGCATGGATCAATGTGTGGGTTAAGGGAATTGGTATGGAACCCTCCAAGGCAACAAATTAGATAGTTATTAATGGATTTTCACCCAAGATAAAAGGAGTTTACTCCATTATGAATTAGCCAGTACCAATATATACTTATATGGAATAAAAGAAAGTCACTTCTACTACTGAATCAAACATGGTTGAGTAATCTCTACTCCTAAAAAGATGAAAGTGGAGACGTCAACAGTCAAATCAACGTGCCTCCGACTCCCACGCCTCCCCTGACTCCACTCCCTCAACCTCGCGAGTCCTCATCAGGGAAAAAAATGCTAGTCCCCGGCTCCCCGCGCCCTTCGTGGCTTCGCCTGCTCGGCCCCGACACCGTCGCCGCCGCCGCCGAGCGCCCCCCGACGCCCACCTCTCTGCCGCGTCCTCCTCCTCCTGTGGCGGCAGGTACATCGCCTGGCCGCCACCCCGCCGCAGCACGCCTCACGGCCCGGTAGCTGTCTTCGCGACTGCCCCCATCCCGCCCAGCCGCCGCAGCACGCCTCGCCAACGACAAACCGGCTGGTAGCCACAGCCAGCACCTGAACCCGCCCCTTTCCCATCCCATCCGGTTGTCTCCCCATCCAGAATCCGCTTGCCTCAGGGAGGGTCCAGTCGTGCAGGTACAAGGCATGGCGGCCTCGAGTACTGCAGATCTGCGATGAAGGTAGATCCGGCGGGGACAGCTCTTTTCGACGACGTGGGACTCCTGGTTGGCTCCTCCACTGTGTAGAAGGCGGGGAACGGCCAGACGGCATAATGGGGAAGGGTGCTGTTAGCGGTGCGTACTGTGGACTGGCGTACAGCCAGAGAAGTGACAACCAGCTAGCTCCGACCATCAGCTGGAAGGCGTGGCGGTGCGTCACGCGCGGCTAGCTGGTCGCCTCTTCAATTTGCCAGCACAGTTCCAAGAGTGGATAGCAGATGTGTCTACAGCAACTAGGCAGAGCCTATCACTGAATCGTGCATGACGTAATGGAAGGTAATGCTTGCAAATTACTAGACCGTTTAGTAAAATTTGCAATTCGATGGATTCCTGAAATAGGTGAGCAATTTATTTGCTTCAATTACTGATGGTTCTACCCGGTTATTGGTGATATATGGATTAAATGCTTTGCATACAATTTATTTCTGAATTGTAAAAGAGGGAAAGGGAGTATGGACTTACAGTAGTTTCTAAAATTACTAATGATAAATGCTTGACATAGCTCAGATCAATAAAATAATAAATGTCCCATGCTGTTTATGTCGGTGCATCCTCTGGAGCAGACTTTGCATTTTGGTAAGATTGCACAATCAAGTGCGACGTACAGCACAAGTTCAGGTTTATGCAGTGTGCCCGAATACTGCACAGCTACTGAGCTACATGGAGCAAACCACACAGAGGCTTCTTGGCGACGCCTTTGTGGATTGCTGATTGTCAGAACAGTATGGAGCGGACTACTGTTGCTCACTCTACCTGTGTGTTTTTAGCAAATTGAATTGCCATAGAATGCAATACAGTTCACCGTGATCTGCAACCTATGTCTCTGTTTCCTGATCCAGCTTCCTAACAGTCATGATTTTGTTTTGTTCTTCTAGGTTATCGCCTACAGGTTAATTATTTTTTGTACTGCAGAGATGCATGGAACAAAAACGAGGACTCATGAAGGATATCAGCATATCGCTGCTTTCAAGTACATCAAGGGCCTCCATACTCTTCTTACAATCAAGTTTGCTTCTGCTATTAAATTGATGAAGCTTTTTTCTAGGACAACTTAACTACTTAGGATGTTTGCTTTGCCTTCTAGGGAAGAATTGATATCTCTTCCAATAACTATTTGGACAAAATCAATTATTTCTTTCTATAGTAGTTTGAAATTGCAACACTTTACCAAAGCCATGAACTGATGCATGACTATTTGAACCATTTGATAGGGCTGGTTATTTTGTACTAGATTACTACAAGATCCTTGTTATATGAGTGCTGTTGCTAACTCTTTTTTTTCTCATTTTACCCACCAGGTGGTATGAAGTGCATATTCAACAGCAACATGATACCGTGTGCATGAGCCTGCTCACACGTGCGTACCCAAAGTAGCAGGTATAAGATGAAATGTTTGCATCTTTATTTTGTAGTACCGAATTACCGATAGCAGGTCAGGATGGTATCAGGTTTGTAGTAGAGGTCAGGATGGTATCATGTTTGTAGTAGAGGTCAGGATGGTACCCACAGTTGTGGAGTGATACATTCTTTTTGTGACAAAGATATTACATGTGCATATCAGTATACAATGTTGTTACCATATCAATATAGAGTGATGTTAGTTGGGAATATGCTCTTAGAGCGATCTTGCATGTCATGCATTTTATTGTTTCCTTCCATCCTTTCTTTTTTTCTCAATAGCTTGTGTACTTGAGTTAGTGGATAACATCGAATTAGCATGATCAATGCAAGTACGACGCCAACTTAATGGGATTTTTTTAGGTTCTTTTTTTAGAAAAAAGGAAATTTTGAGAGCTGGTCTTAGTATATTGCAGAAGGATGAATTGGCCAGAAGTATATAGCCACGGAGGAACAATCGTTGCAATGGTAATGCAGAACGTCAATGCTATAGCAAATTCCACGAGATAATACATGGGCTATGCTCTCAACCATTTACACCTCATGTATAAGTGAATGAAGATGTAATATCATGTATTGTTGACGAATCTGCTAAGAATACAGTTCAGAAGTCCAGCGACGCATCGATTATTTGCAATTTCAGTTGAGGAAGCGGCTTAGTAGCATCGTCAGGTTAGCGAGGCAGGGGATGAACTGAGGTCTTAAATTCCTGGTGTTGGAAACACAACTGGAGGGCTAGGCAAAGGAGAGTACCATGGAATAGGAAATAGAGAAAGTTGTTAAATTGTGTGCCAAGACAAATTCAAATTGTTGTAAAGAATAGATATGGAAGAATATATATGATGAATTGATGTTTTTTATTGGAAATTGATGCTTATTTATTTGAACGTGGCTCAGAATAGTATGTTATTAAACTAAATTTAAATTTATTTGTCTATTCATTCTGATGCAGTATATTTTTTATATTATTACTGCATTGAAATTTTGCTTCCGTAGCAACGCACAGGCATCTGCTAGGAATGACAAAGAGACAGGTAAACTATTTGGGATTCAATCTTATGGGCGTACCTATACTTGGTAAGAAGAGGATCTTCCATCATTTCTCTAATCAATACCCCATCTGTGAGAAATTTTATCATGGTCATACCCTGAGAAACCAGGCAGGCATAAGAAGATTAATAGGACAAGAAAAGTGACAAATTTGAGTACCCTGCTTTGGTACCCAAATTAGTTTAACATGTTTCATATTGCCGGATTCATATAAAGAAAGCTAGTGTAAGGAGTAAAACTTGATTGTACCGGATTTGTTTGATCTTCGAATCGGATTGTATAACCAACTTCTTCTCCAAGCTTCACACCTACTTCTTCAGCTACTCTTGATGCAACCGTCTGTTCAATACTAAGATGAGTTGAAAAGGCAATAATAAGAAGCAAAAGAGAAGGAGAAACATCTATATACCATAATAGGAATACTATACGACAACATCACAACAGTGTGTCACGCTAGTTAAATCTGTAGTCACTAGTCAGCATCCATCGAGTCAGTCAAGCATACTATTCTACCCACTGATTGCTCTAGAATGGGATCTAAGAAAACTAGTATCACATGAGTATGTGTTCAGCATAGTACTTCCCAATGCTGAATTGGTACATAGGGTATTCTTTCGCATACATCCTTTTACCAGGATATAATCAAACATTGAATTTCTGATAAGTAAATAATGTTCAAGGGGGCATAACAGCAAGTGAGTACAAGTTTCAGAAATTCAATACTAAAATATTGATCCAGACCATGTAATGTATGTTTGATGAGTAATTGCAGAATCAGAGCATGCTAAACCTGGTCACAATTTTTTTTCTTGATCGGCAAGTATAGTTAATGAAAGAACACAGTTGGAAGTTTAACCATCCAAAACATGTGGACAGAGCAAACTGTGGCATCATATAAGATGAAAAATGGAATACTTTGTGTACCCCAAAATAATACCTACACAGACCTCATCAGACGAAAAACAAAAGGACCTAGTATTGCATAAATAGTTCTCACAAGCACAAATGAAGATTAAAAGCGCTTGATACCTGCACAGCCAATCGTCTGGGCTGAGTGCATCCTATAAGTCGACCACCATCAGCCCAACCAGCCTCCTTAAGGTACTGATCAAAGTACAGTAAAATTATTAGAAATAAAACATAATCGGAAAGAAAAACACAAATTACTTGTAGGTTTCTGTTTTCAGAAGCTTATATGCTTCGAAGCTTTAGTCTGTCTTGCATTCTTGCTGCCTCATTTTTGCTCCTCTAGTCCTCTTTTCCACCATTTTGGATCATTGCACGCATCTAAATGATTGTACACTAGTGTATATGTCCAATATAAGAGCTAGCCTTGATGTGGATCTACACACACACAACACAGAACCTATAACACCACCAGTAGGCGTGGATGGTCAGTGGTAGCTGGTAAACACCACCTTGAGGGATGAATGCATTGCAGAATGGAGTCGTGACAGCTCCATATAGAATTACTGTCCAAGTTCTAATCCACTCAGGAATCCAATCACAGGCATATGCCAAACTCACACACAAGAAGTTTGGTGAAATCCAAACAGAATTATCACAAATACATTGAGCACTGGTTAAGTATACCCATCGACCTCGTCACCTTAAGGCAGTAAGCCAACCCTGAAAAATTCGCATATCTAGAATACAGAATGTATGAATGCTTGCTATGGGAACTCAACCACGCGAAGCAGCTGTTCGACCAAATGCCAACTGACAGAAGCGCAGCACGCAAAATCGTAACAGCGCAGCACGCAAAATCGTAACAGCGAAGGACTTATGGGAGTACCTGAGGGATCTGCGTGGACTTGCCGCTGCCAGTCTCGCCGACGACGATGGTGGTGGTGTGCCGCTCCACCAGGTAGAGGATGGCCTTGCGGTACTTGTAAACCGGCAGCCGCTGCCGCTGTCTCTCTAGACTCGCGTAGCCAAAGCTATCAATGCAACAGCGAGAACACCCAGTCTCAGATTTTGAATCGTCGAGCAACGAGTTTGAGGACAAAGGCGGAACGGAGGAGAAGGTTTAGGGTTTAGAAGCGCACCCGGAGGAGGAGGCGGAGCTGTTGGAGGAAGGTAGGAAGACGACTCCGCCCTCCTCGTCGTCGACGAGCAGGGTGCTCGGCTTCTCCGACCCCGGCTTCCAGAACCTCGACATGGCTTGGCCGCCGAGCGCCGACTCTGATGGCAACCGATGGCGGGGGCTGAGCCGAGAGGCTGATGCTGGGGAGAAGTTAGCGACAGAGCGCCAACAGTCGTGGGCTGGGCTCACGGCCCAGTAGTCCACCGCGCGGGCTTGGGGCATAGCCCACTACGAGTTTTTTTTTCCTCCTCTTTCGTCTCATTTTCTTTCTTGTTGGTGTTTGTTTAACAGTTGTTTTTTGGTAAAAAGTTTCGATAAGGTATCATCATCTCATGAATCCCCACCATTGTAACTTTTACCTCTCTATATAATAATGTTATTATAGAATATATATATATATATATATATATATATATATAGAGAGAGAGAGAGAGAGAGAAAAAGGGGTCTCATTTTGTATATCCCTACACTTACTTTTAACCAATAAGAATAAGTATGAAATATTGCAATACATAACAAAGTTAGTATTGTTATAGTAAACTACTCTTTAGGAAACATAACAAGTTATAACATTTACACAAAACTCAGCTGAAATATGTAGAAATGGAGGGAGTGTATCACATTTCTCTCAACCTTTGTTGCATGAAGCTTTTTTCCTTCTCTACTCCACAAAGATGAATGAATGCTACAAGGGAGTATATATAAGATGATGGCGAATACACCATCATATCTGCAAAAATGTAAGAGTATATGCAAAAATGTAAGAGCATATACCAACGTCTCCAAAATCAACCATGAAATATATATTGATATTGCATTTATTTGGTACTATAGATGCTATTTCCTTACAAATTCGATCAAAGGTAAAAAAAAAAGTTGACTTCTAAAACTAAAACATCTCATGTTTTCCAATTTAGGAAAGCACAGTACCTATAGTGATGGTTTAAATCCTTCATCTAGAATAACAGGTCAATACCAGTAAAATAGTAATCTCAAAAAAATGGACTAGCAAAGTCTTTTTGAGCACCCGTTTCGCTGAAATTTGGCTTATATTGATGCTTATGTTGATTTATCGTGAGAGAAAAATATTGTTTGTTAGCTGAAAAATACTGCAAAAATAGTGCAGCAGAACAGGGATATGTATCTACCAATTAATTGGTGAGAGCATGGCCCCGTTCGCTTGTCCTAAAAGATAAGCTAAAACACTATTTTTGGCTGTTTTTTTAGAGAAAAACACTATTCTGACTGAAAAAACAAGCTGAAAAGTACGGATTATAAGCAGGCTGAACAAGGCCTATGTCTCAATATGTATCTATCAATCCATGGATATGATGGGAGGGACGTGTTAATATAGCAGGGCGATTATTATTGTTAAACAAAAAGCCAACGCGATACATATTATTATTAAGGGTCTCTTTAGAATGCATGATTTTATAGGAATCGTATAGGAATTTTACAAAAATCTATTTATTTTATGTGCCCCGAGCCGGCTGCTCCATGATGCATGGAGCCAGAGGCCTATCGGGCTGCCGGCGCCCCGCGGCTGAAAGTCTCTAGTTTGGTTTTGGCTAATTGATGAAACATAGGACTAACCTTTGTATCTAAGTGGATGATTTAGATAAAGGTGGTCATTGCATATGAGACATGACATTGACTCATATGACCAAGATGGTGAAGACCAAGATGAGGCTTGGCTCGATGGACCGGTTGTGAAGGTGAAGGGCAAGTTGAGGCTTCGAAGCGAAGGACCATGCGATGGTGAAGCTTGAGCAAGACTTAGCGCCGACGGACCGATGCAACGGTGAAGAGCAAGTAAAGTCAAGGTCGATGGATCGAGACGGTCATGTGATGATATGAAGTGGATCATATCATTTGGAGAAACAAAATGGGCTCAAGGCAAAGGTATAACCATAGGGCCATTTTGTTTTACACTCAAGACACCATAGAGGGTGTGAGTGGTTTAGGATCGATAGCCGAACTATTAAGAGGGGAAGTCTTATCGGTTATTCGATGCACGGGTGCCACTAGGTGAATTCATGAAGTGCATTGCATGTAGGGCCTAGTGAGCTAATTGGAAAACCTTTGAAAATGATTGAGAAAAAGCTAACACACAAGCACATGGAGATGTACACTTGATGGTGTTGGCACATTTGCAAAGGTGGCGTTGGTCGCGCTGTGGTTTGCGGGTAGAGAGGGGTTTGGGTTCCTCTCTCCCTCCCGCCGAGCGTGTGAGCGTGGGATTCAGGCGATTTCGGGGAAATGAAATGCCTATTTTCCACTACGCCGAAAGTCGGAAAAGAAACGGAGGCGAACGGGGTCACTGAGGTGACCGGACGCTGCACCGGACGCGGTCACGGTGTGACCAGACGCGTCCGGTCAGTACAGCGCGGTATCGGGTGCGCGGGCTAGGGTTTGCAACCGGCGCGTCCGGTCACTCGCGGGACCGGCGCGTCCGGTCAAGTGCCCAGAAGGAACTGCGGTTCGCAAGGACGATCGGACGCGGGGCGCGTCCGGTCACACGCGATCGGACGCGTCCGGTCGTCGAGGGAGCTTACTGGACTCCGACCGGACGCTGGCACTGTCGCGTCCGGTCGTTGTTTCGCGGGCGCGGGTGCTGTGCGGATCGGCGCGTCCGGTCGTTGCGAGGAGCGCGTCCGGTCGTTGCTTCGCGCGCGCGGTGCTGTGCGACCGGCGCGTCCGGTCGGTTGAGCAGCGCGTCCGGTCATAGCGTTTGACCGTTGGCGCGTAGTGACCGTTGGAGGATCTAACGGTCGCATTTGAAATTTGAGGGACACGTGGACGTCGCAGGGCGACCGGACGCGGTTGAGCGCGTCCGGTCAGTTTCGACCGGCGCGTCCGGTCGTCCCGAAAAAACGGTCAGTGGAGTGGCAACGGCTCTATTTGTTTGGGGTGCTTATAAATACTCGTTGGCCGGCCCTTGGGGAGGTCGCTTGGCATTTCTAACACTCTTGTGCATCCTTTGAGCTAGAGCTACTCCTCCCACTCATCTCTCTTGCTTGATTGCAAATCAAAAGTGAGATTGAGTGATCCCAAAGTGCATTGCATAGCTTGAGGGCATCTAGTGGCACTTGTGGGTGGTTTAGCCGGTGGATTTCTTGTTACTCTTGGAGAGTACCGCTCCTAGCCGGCTTGGAGATTGTTGGAGGCGTTGGCAAGAGAAGGTGATTGTTCTTAGCCACCTCCGGTTGTTTGTAAGAGGTTCTTGTGCTTTCCTCGGCGGGACGCCAAAAGCAACTCTATTGGATTGCGCGTGTCATTGAGTTACCTCACTTGAGAGTGGTGTCTTGCGGTGCCTTGCGGGGCGTGCCTTGAGGGGCAAGTGACTTGAGGGTCACACCGAGGAACCATCTAAGTGTTGGTCGACACAACCGGTGACGTAGCTTGTCGGTGCACAAGTGAACACCGGGTGAACAAAATATTGTGTCTCTTGTCTCCCGGTGATTGGTCTACATATTGTGTTGTTGTTAATATTAATTGATTGCATATCATCTTGGTGATTGGCAACATCTTCACTCCACCGTCGGTATAAGATTCACAATCATTTCTCTCGCATTTACTTTTACTAGATTATCTTGTGTAGCTCTAGTGGTAGCCTTTTCTAATAGTTGTTAGCTTGCTCACTAGTGGAAGTTAGTGACTTAGCACTTGTGTGAACTAGAGATCATAATCTACTAGACTTGTGGATAGGAGGCTTGCATCACAACCTTTGGCTAAGCAAAACTCGTTTTACGCCGTTTGTTATTCTAACAAGTTTGCTTAGTGGTACTTGTAGAATTTTTATAGGCTATTCACCCCCCCTCTAGCCATCTAGGACCTTACAAGTGGTATCGGAGCCGTGGTCACCGTTTTAATCAAGGCTTAACATCCTTCGGTGTGAAAAATGGCTCAAATTGTGTTCAATCATGTTGGGGGCAAGCCACCGTTCTTTGATGGTGTTAGTTCTTTTGCTCATTGGAAGAGAAAGATGACAATGTACCTTGGTTCTATTCATGAGAGAGTATTGCAAGTCACCGAGAATGATTTTGCTATCATTGATCCCAATCATCTCACCGATGAAGATAGAGCAAATAGAACATGCAATAGATGGCTCTCAATACACTCTACAATGGTATTGACACAAAAGTGTTTGAGGGCATCAAAGATTTGAAATTGGCTAGTGAAGTATGGACAAGGTTGAGTGAGACATACGAAGGCACTAAGGTTGTGAAGAGTGCCAAGCTATATGGGCTCAAGAGTGAGTTTGAGAACTTCAAGAAAAAGGATGATGAAACAATCATTGAAATGTTTCATAGATTGCAAGTGATAGTCAATGATCTCAAGAGCTTAGGGCACAAAACTCAAGATCAAGATTTTTGTCACAAGTTCTTATTGAGCTTACCTAGAAGATTCAAGATGTTGATCATGATGTTGCAAAGAGATGGGCTTGAAACAATGAAGCCTAATGATTTGCTTGGTGAAGTATTGACCTATGACAAATATGATCAAGATGTTGATGACAAGGAAAAGGTGGAAGATGAGAAGAAGAAGACCGTGGCATTCAAGGCCACCTCCTCCAAGGGCAAAGCTACCATCATTGAAGAAGAAGAAGACAACAATGAAGATGGGGAATTTGAAATTGATGATGAGGCACTTGCTCTTGTAGTCAAGAAGATGGGTCACATGTTCATCAAGAGAAGAGGCTTTAAGAAAAGAAATGAGCAACAAAGAAATTGCTTCAATTGTGATAGCACCGAGCACCTTCAAGCGGAATGTCCTTATGATAAGAAGAAGAACAAAAAGGACAAGTTTGAAAAGAAGAAGAGAGAGGCCAAGATGACATTCAAGAAAGGCAAAAATGGTGCCTATGTGATCACTTGGAAAAGTGATGATAATGAAGAAGAAGAAGAATCATCCAACAAGGCTTTTGCTTCCATTGCTATCAACAAGAAGCCATCACTATTTGATTCATCCTCTTCATGCTTCATGGCTAAAGAAGCTAAGGTATTATATGATGAGAGTGATGATGAAAGTGAAATGGAATATGCACATGATAGTGATAATGATAATAATAATGAAAATAATGATGATGAACCAACTAAAGAACAACTATATGACTTGATGCAACAAACTAGAGACATAGCTATTGCCA
This sequence comes from Saccharum hybrid cultivar R570, assembly GCA_038087645.1. NCBI lineage: Eukaryota > Viridiplantae > Streptophyta > Magnoliopsida > Poales > Poaceae > Saccharum > Saccharum hybrid cultivar. The sequence continues at coordinate 221,293 of JAQSUU010000090.1, forward strand.
AGGACAAAGAGTGTAAGAAGCTTTCAATGAAAGTAGCAATACTTGAGAAAGTTCTTGGTGAGCTTAAGACCACTCATGAGAGTCTAGTGGAAGACCATGAGGATCTTGGTAAGGCTCATTTCAAGCTTGAAAAGGCTCACTCATTGCTACTTGAGCAACAAGAAAAGAAGGAGGTTGTTGTATCATGTGATATAGGTGTTACATGTGATATAATTGATGAATCCTTTAATGAACCTATCATCATGTCAAATGCTAACCCTTCTTGTAGCTCTTCATCCACCACCACCAACTCTACCTCTACTACTAGTGATGGTTTCACTTGTGATGCCTCACTAATGGTTGAGAATGAGACTCTCAAGAGAGAGGTGGATGAGCTCACTCACGCCCTAGGCAAGGCCTATGGTGGTGAGGCCCGCTTGCTTAAATGCTTGGGTAGCCAAAGGTTCTCTCTTAACAAAGAGGGATTGGGCTACAACCCCAAGAAAGGCAAGTCGGCCTTTGCAACTCCAAAGCCTAGCTTTGTGAAGGGCAATGGTCGGTTTTGCAATAGATGCAAGCAAGTTGGGCACCTAGAGCATAATTGCAATAAAAAGAACCAAAGCAAGAACTCTGTTAATGCTATACCTTTTGATTCTTGCTATGTGCTTACCAAGGGTGTGAAGGGTGTGCAAGCTAAGTTTGTTGGTACACCAATTGTGGGCCCAAAGAAGAAGGCTATTTGAGTACCAAAGAGCTTAGTTACTAACCTACAAGGACCCAAGCAAAAATGGGTACCTAAGCTTCATTGATTTGCTTGTAGGTCAATTACAAAGCCGGAGGAAGGCATTGGATTATTGATAGTGGGTGCACTCAACACATGACCGGTACATCAAGAATGTTTGACTCAATCAATGACAATGATAGTGGTGTTAATTCTATCACATTTGGCAATAACAAGAAAGGCAAGGTTATTGGCTTGGGCAAGATTGCAATATCAAATGATATGAGTATCTCTAATGTGTTGCTAGTTGAAAGTTTGGATTTCAATCTTCTATCCGTGGCACAAATATATGATCTAGGCTACAAATGCATCTTTGGGGTTGATGATGTGGAAGTTATTAGTGTGGATGGTTCAAATGTGGCATTCAAGGGCTTTAGATATGAGAATCTCTACCTAGTTGACTTCAATGCTAGAGAAACTTCTTTGACAACTTGCTTAGTCTCCAAATCAAGCATGGGTTGGCTTTGGCATAGAAGGCTTGGTCATGTTGGCATGAAACAATTGAAGAAGCTTACAACTCACAATCTTGTCAATGGTTTGAAAGATGTTGAATTTGAGAAGAATAAGCTTTGTAGTGCATGTCAAGCCGGAAAGCAAGTTGGAAGCTCACATCCAAAGAAGAGTACAATGAGCACATGCAAAGCATTTGAGTTGATGCACATGGATCTATTTGGACCAACAACATATACAAGCATAGGCGGCAACAAGTATGGCTTTGTCATAGTGGATGACTTCACAAGATTCACATGGGTATTCTTTCTTAGTGACAAAAGTGAAGTGTTTGACAACTTCAAGACATTTCTCACTAGAGTTCACAATGAGTTTGAGATTAGAATCAAGAAAGTGAGAAGTGACAATGGAAGTGAGTTCAAGAATACAAGAATTGAAGAACTTTGTGATCATTATGGTATTGGACATCAATTCTCGGCCAAGTACACTCCACAATCAAATGGCCTAGTTGAGAGGAAGAATAGAACATTGCTTGATATGGCTAGATCAATGCTTCATGAGTACAATGTGAGTCAATCTTTTTGGGATGAAGCAATCAATACCGCTTGCTACTACATCAATAGACTATATTGTCATCCATTGCTAGAGAAGACCCCATATGAGTTACTTCATAGAAGAAAGCCCAATATTTCTTACTTTAGGGTGTTTGGTTGCAAATGCTATATCTTGAAGAAGGGCACTAGATTGGGAAAGTTTGACAAAAGATGTGATGAGGGGTTCCTACTTGGTTATTCAACTACAAGCAAAGCTTATAGAGTTTGGAACAACTCAAGTGGCATTCTAGAAGAAGTCCATGATGTGCAATTTGATGAAACCAATGGGTCACAAGATGAAGAAGAGAATCTAGATGATGTTGGTGGAACTCAATTGGTGGAAGCAATAAAGAACATGGACATTGGGGACATTAGAGCAAAGCAAGTAATTGATATTCAAGATGATGATAAAGATCAAGTGCTCAATTCACCATTCAAGCTAGTTAGTGACTCTCAAGTGCAAAATCATGGTGCTAGTTCTTCTCATCAAGATACATCAAGTGATCAACCAAGTTCAAGCAATCAAGTGCAAGTACTCCAACCACAACATGTTTCAAGAGATCACCCCATTAATAGTATTATTGGTGATATTAGAAGTGGTGTGCAAACAAGATCAAGATTGACTATGTTTTGTGAGCATGCATCATTTGTGTCAACCATAGAACCAAAGAAGATAGAAAAAGCTTTGAGGGATGCCGATTGGATTATGGCTATGCAAGAAGAACTAAATAATTTCACAAGAAATGATGTTTGGGAATTGGTGGAAAGGCCAAATGACTACAATGTGATTGGAACCAAGTGGGTGTTTAAAAACAAGCAAGATCAAGATGGCATTGTAGTGAGAAACAAAGCAAGACTAATTGCTCAAGGTTACACTCAAGTTGAAGGTCTTGACTATGATGAGACATATGCTCCCGTGGCAAGATTGGAGGCAATAAGGATTCTATTGGCTTATGCTTGTGCACATAATATCATACTATATCAAATGGATGTCAAAAGTGCATTTCTCAATGGGATCATCAATGAGTTAGTATTTGTTGAGCAACCGCCCGGATTTGAAGATGACAACAAACCCAACCATGTCTACAAGTTGAAGAAGGCTTTATATGGCTTAAAGCAAGCACCTAGAGCATGGTATGAGAGGCTAAGGGATTTCCTTCTCTCTAAGGGATTCAAAATGGGCAAGGTTGATACTACTCTATTCACCAAGAAGATTGGAAATGATCTATTCATAGTGCAAATATATGTTGATGACATCATCTTTGGATCAACCAATCAAGCTTATTGTGAAGAATTTGGTGCTATGATGGCCAAAGAGTTTGAAATGTCTATGATTGGTGAACTTAGCTACTTCCTTGGTCTCCAAGTCAAGCAATTGAAGAATGGAACATTTGTGAGTCAAGGGAAATACATAAGGGACATGTTGAAGAAGTTTGGAATGCAAGATGCAAAGCCAATTTCAACTCCAATGTGCACAAATGGCAATTTGGATAGTGATCTTGATGGCAAAATGGTGAATCAAAAGGAATATCGGTCTTTGATTGGAAGTCTACTCTATGTCACCGCATCAAGGCCGGATGTCATGTTTAGTGTTTGCATGTGTGCTAGATATCAAGCCTCACCTAGAGAAAGTCATCTCACGGCGGCAAAAAGAATATTGAGGTAGTTGAAGCAAACAAGAAATGTTGGACTATGGTATCCCAAGGGGTCAAAGTTTGAATTGATTGGATATTCGGACTCCGACTATGGGGGTTGCAAGATCAATAGGAAAAGCACAAGTGGCACATGTCAATTACTTGGAAGATCACTTGTGTCATGGTCCTCAAAGAAACAGAATAGTGTGGCAATCTCTACCGCCGAAGCCGAGTATGTGAGTGCGGGGAGTTGTTGTGCACAATTGCTATGGATGAAATCAACTTTGAAGGATTATGGCCTCAACTTCAAGAATGTGCCGTTGCTATGTGATAATAAGAGTGCAATCAAGATGATACAAAACCCGGTTCAACATGGAAGAACAAAGCATATTGACATAAGACATCATTTCATTAGAAATCATCAACAAAAGGGAGATATTGCCATTGAAAGTGTTGGCACCGATGATCAACTTGCTGATATTCTCACTAAGCCACTTGATGAAAAGAGGTTTTGCAAGCTAAGTAATGAATTGAACATTCTTGATTTCTCAAACATGAGTTGAATGCACCCCACCCACTTATTGACATGCCTCTCCTTCGACATTGCAAGGTAAAGTTGATTGACATGTCATTCATCCTATGCTAAGGACTTGCTAGAGCATGTAGATATAATAAGTGGTATGTATGAGCATTAATGATAAATCAAATAAATTTGATGGATGTATGTTACCACTATGGCTTCTATGCTTGTTTTGATCTAGTGGTGGCATATGACATGTTTGTGAGCTTGTAAACCTAGTGTTGAATCTAGAAGATTTGCTATAAGTGTTTAATTCAACATAGGCAAGATAACCCTTATTTTGAGGAGTGAAGAAGCTTGTCTTAGGTTCAAATCGAATTAAATATCTTTGGCAAGTATTCTAGGTTAAACCAATTTTGATAAATTTTTTAACCTTACATGTGGTATCGAATTAATTTCAATCTACTCCATCAAACACTTTTCCTTCTCTCCACAATTTGATCCCTTTTTTTTTGGGTAAGTTGTTGACAAAGGGGGAGAGAAAAAAATGATTCAACTTGATAAAGGGGTAAAATTTGTTGATGCACACAAGTAGGGGGAGCAAGCTCATAAACAAAGTTGTTGCATTTGTTTGTGCATTCTCATATGACTTGCTCGTTGCACATGTATTTAAATTCAATATACATGCTTGTGTGGTGCAATGCTAGTATAGAAATTGGATGATGAAATGATCTACTAGCATGCATAGGAATAGTTTACATGTGGTATCTAGACTTGCCTAAAGCTTTACAAGTGGTTAGCTTTACAAGTGGTCCAAGAACCTTTACATATAATGTTGATCTCACGGGGTTCTTGAGTTTTGATGGATGTCTAGTTACTTCATGATGCTAAGGATGGTGTAAAAGGCAACTCCGATTGGTATCACGCTTCAAAGGTCCATTTCTTACACCTTAGCATCATTTTGGTAGAATTACTCTCCCAACACTTCTATCCATGCATATGTGCAAAGCTTTCAATCCAAACTCTATGCACATATGTAGGGGGAGCTAATGCTACCAAAACCGAGCTTGTGATAATTGTCCAAATTTTACTTATGAGCAAAATGATTGGACAAGTATGACAAGTTCAAAACTTTTATTATCAAAATCATCTTTGTGAGGGTTGTCATCAATTACCAAAAAGGGGGAGATTGAAAGTCTCTAGTTTGGTTTTGGCTAATTGATGAAACCTAGGACTAACCTTTGTATCTAAGTGGATGATTTAGATAAAGGTGGTCATTGCATATGAGACATGACATTGACTCATATGACCAAGATGGTGAAGACCAAGATGAGGCTTGGCTCGATGGACCGGTTGTGAAGGTGAAGGGCAAGTTGAGGCTTCGAAGCGAAGGACCATGCGATGGTGAAGCTTGAGCAAGACTTAGCGCCGACGGACCGATGCAACGGTGAAGAGCAAGTAAAGTCAAGGTCGATGGATCGAGACGGTCATGTGATGATATGAAGTGGATCATATCATTTGGAGAAACAAAATGGGCTCAAGGCAAAGGTATAACCATAGGGCCATTTTGTTTTACACTCAAGACACCATAGAGGGTGTGAGTGGTTTAGGATCGATAGCCGAACTATTAAGAGGGGAAGTCTTATCGGTTATTCGATGCACGGGTGCCACTAGGTGAATTCATGAAGTGCATTGCATGTAGGGCCTAGTGAGCTAATTGGAAAACCTTTGAAAATGATTGAGAAAAAGCTAACACACAAGCACATGGAGATGTACACTTGATGGTGTTGGCACATTTGCAAAGGTGGCGTTGGTCGCGCTGTGGTTTACGGGTAGAGAGGGGTTTGGGTTCCTCTCTCCCTCCCGCCGAGCGTGTGAGCGTGGGATTCAGGCGATTTCGGGGAAATGAAATGCCTATTTTCCACTACGCCGAAAGTCGGAAAAGAAACGGAGGCGAACGGGGTCACTGAGGTGACCGGACGCTGCACCGGACGCGGTCACGGTGTGACCAGACGCGTCCGGTTAGTACAGCGCGGTATCGGGTGCGCGGGCTAGGGTTTGCAACCGGCGCGTCCGGTCACTCGCGGGACCGGCGCGTCCGGTCAAGTGCCCAGAAGGAACTGCGGTTCGCAAGGACGATCGGACGCGGGGCGCGTCCGGTCACACGCGATCGGACGCGTCCGGTCGTCGAGGGAGCTTACTGGACTCCGACCGGACGCTGGCACTGTCGCGTCCGGTCGTTGTTTCGCGGGCGCGGGTGCTGTGCGGATCGGCGCGTCCGGTCGTTGCGAGGAGCGCGTCCGGTCGTTGCTTCGCGCGCGCGGTGCTGTGCGACCGGCGCGTCCGGTCGGTTGAGCAGCGCGTCCGGTCATAGCGTTTGACCGTTGGCGCGTAGTGACCGTTGGAGGATCTAACGGTCGCATTTGAAATTTGAGGGACACGTGGATGTCGCAGGGCGACCGGACGCGGTTGAGCGCGTCCGGTCAGTTTCGACCGGCGCGTCCGGTCGTCCCGAAAAAACGGTCAGTGGAGTGGCAACGGCTCTATTTGTTTGGGGTGCTTATAAATACTCGTTGGCCGGCCCTTGGGGAGGTCGCTTGGCATTTCTAACACTCTTGTGCATCCTTTGAGCTAGAGCTACTCCTCCCACTCATCTCTCTTGCTTGATTGCAAATCAAAAGTGAGATTGAGTGATCCCAAGGTGCATTGCATAGCTTGAGGGCATCTAGTGACACTTGTGGGTGGTTTAGCCGGTGGATTTCTTGTTACTCTTGGAGAGTACCGCTCCTAGCCGGCTTGGAGATTGTTGGAGGCGTTGGCAAGAGAAGGTGATTGTTCTTGGCCACCTCCGGTTGTTTGTAAGAGGTTCTTGTGCTTTCCTCGGCGGGACGCCAAAAGCAACTCTATTGGATTGCGCGTGTCATTGAGTTACCTCACTTGAGAGTGGTGTCTTGCGGTGCCTTGCGGGGCGTGCCTTGAGGGGCAAGTGACTTGAGGGTCACACCGAGGAACCATCTAAGTGTTGGTCGACACAACCGGTGACGTAGCTTGTCGGTGCACAAGTGAACACCGGGTGAACAAAATATTGTGTCTCTTGTCTCCCGGTGATTGGTCTACATATTGTGTTGTTGTTAATATTAATTGATTGCATATCATCTTGGTGATTGGCAACATCTTCACTCCACCGTCGGTATAAGATTCACAATCATTTCTCTCGCATTTACTTTTACTAGATTATCTTGTGTAGCTCTAGTGGTAGCCTTTTCTAATAGTTGTTAGCTTGCTCACTAGTGGAAGTTAGTGACTTAGCACTTGTGTGAACTAGAGATCATAATCTACTAGACTTGTGGATAGGAGGCTTGCATCACAACCTTTGGCTAAGCAAAACTCGCTTTACGCCGTTTGTTATTCTAACAAGTTTGCTTAGTGGTACTTGTAGAATTTTTATAGGCTATTCACCCCCCTCTAGCCATCTAGGACCTTACAGCGGCCCCGCTCGAGTATGTGTCTGCCCCCCCCGGTGGAGTGTCGTGCACTGGTCTGCTAACACGCGACCATGCGTCCCCCGGCCCGTTGCATGCGTGCTTGATGGCCTTCTTCGACGGATCCCATCCATCGCATTGATTCTCCCACAACTAAAAAGGCTAAAGAGTGGACACTTTTTTGATGCGATATTATAACGTGGGCTCATGGTCCTGCCTGCTACGATCCCGCAGTCCTCGCGCCTATCCTCGTTGCTTGCGACAAAATAGATGTGAAAAGGAAAGAAACCTCGCTCCTGTAGGAAAGAGACCCACGTCCGCCCGGCTCCGCATCCCCCATCGTCACCCTCACTAGCATCATCGCCCCCATCGTCGCCCAACTCCACATCCACCGCATCCACCGCTCCCGCGCCACAGCTGGCCGCGCCGCCACCGCACGAGTCCGCGCCCGCAACCGGGGTTCCCATGCGCGCTCGCTAGCAGGCCGCCCCGCGTTCCCCACTCGTGCTCGCTCGCCCACGCCTTATCCTCCTCTCCTTCCTGTTGCACCCGTGCCGTCGTTGGCCTCGTCGTCGTCGGCTGACACCCGCTCAGCCAGAACCCTAGGCGCAGCCCTTCCTGCTCGGCGGGAGCTCCAGGGGCGGCCGCAGCCTGTCGAGTAGCAGCAGCAACAGCTGGGTGCAGCAGACGGAGGAGGCCCGACCCATCTAGCTTGCCCTCGCCCTCTGCAACTGCTGCTCCGAGGACGTTGCGACGGACCGTAGCTTCTTCAACTCCTACTCCCTCCTCCCTGCTGTCACCAGGTGTGCCAACCCCTTATCCATTCCTGTTGTGTGAAACCGAGCACCCAACCCTAAGAAATTGGCTATTTGTATTCCAGTCTGAACTAATTACATGTATGTACATGTATTGTGCCTGCTAACTTCGATCCCTTCCCAAGATTACCTTGCGTACATGTGCACACCCATGTCCTTTACTGGATCTGCACTTGCAGTTCTGTGTGCTTTGCACTGAATGTTAGTAGGCGGTGCAAATGGGATCGGGATATGTGGTTTTCTACCTTATGTGCAACTACTGATGTTGAAATTCAGATGGATATTCTTGGATCTATTTTTCCTCAACATGGATTCAATGCGTAGGTACCTGTGTTCCTGTAATCTAATGGGATGCTCATTTGAAATATGTCGTCGCAATAGTGCTGATAACCAAAGTGCCATGTAAATATGTTGATCTTATAGGAATAATATTTCTATATTGATTGAACTAATAAATTCCTCTTTTAATTGCCTGATTATGGTACACAGTGAAGCTGCCGAACTTGTGATAACCTTATACAAAAGCGGCTCAAATCTGAGAATACAACAACTATAAGTAGTTTCCCATGATTTAATGATGAATTTAATCAGCAGAACATGGGCTGAAAGAGAAATTTCAATTTGTAATTATCCAATTATTTAGATATGGACCAACACCCTTCATAGAACAATTTTGACAGCAAATCTAATTAATGTATTTCCCAAGGTGGTTTGTTATGTTAAATGGGTTTTATCTAGGCCAGACACCATAGGACCGCTCATATCTTGTCACACGAGTCTTCAGAGCAAAGTTAGAGGCGATGAGGAAAATATTGATGGAGAAAGACATCCTTGTAAGGTGAAGGCCTACGTATATGTAGTGGAGTTCCAGAAGAGGGGCTTGCCGCATGCACACTTCTTGCTAATAATGGAACGAAAGTACAAGCTCACATGTCCCGAGCAATATGACATGATTATCAGTGCAAAGCTACCAAACAAGAAGTACCCTGAGCTCTACAAGATGGTGACGAAGCATGTGATGCATGGCCCCTACGGGACGCATAATCCATCCAGTACGCGCACGGTGGGCCACGGGGTCATGCAAGAACCGTTACCCACGCCTATTCTGTGAGGCAACATCATAGGGAAAGGATTTGTACCCCATCTGTCGGCGACGCAATGACGGTCGCATGCTAAAAGTTCGAGGCCATAACCTAGACAATTAATGGGTTGTCCCTTACAACCTTTGCCTGCTACATACCTTTAACTGTCATATAAATATTGAGGCCTGTGGGAGCATTAAATCAGTAAAGTATCTGTTGAAGTACATATACAAGGGACATGACAGGGCATCGATGGTGATGAGGGAGACCGACGAAGCAGACGAGAAAGGAAACATTGATGAGATCAAGCAATATAGATACGCCCGGTGGGTGACGTCTCCAGAAGCATCATGGAGGATATATGGCTTTGACTAGAGCAATAACCATCCACCAGTACAGCAGCTGCAGCTTCATCTACCCGACATGCACATGGTGAAATTCCATAAATGGGACAAGGTCGAACGGATCGTTAATAGGCCAGGTGTAGAAGAGTCAATGCTGACAGCATACTTTGATACAAACAGGCATCATGAGGAAGCCTGCAGAATCTTGTATTCTGACTTCCCGGAGCATTTTACGGCAGACTGATGGTAAATTCTGGCAGAAAAGGAAAAACTCCATTTTCCAAGTTGGAAGAGTCATCTCGGCTCATCCTGCTGAGGGAGAATGCTACTTTCTTCATGTTCTCTTGAATAATGTTGCTAGTGCTACCTCATACGAACATCTCAGGACAGTTGATGGTGTGCTGCTACCTTCGTTCGGTGAAGCTGCGAAAAGGAGGGGTCTAATCGAAGAAGATAATACATTGGATGAATGTCTAACTGAAGCTACTTTATTCCAAATGCCTTCCTCTCTACGAAGGCTATTTGCAACAATATTGATATTCTACGAGCCGCATAATGTGATGGGGTTGTGGATAAAACATTACGATGCAATGTCAGAGGACTACAGCCACAATAATCCATCCCTGGATCTGGTGCAACAAATGGTTTTGATAGACACTAGAAACATGCTGCAGTCTATGGGGAAGGACATAAGCCATTTCCTCTTCCAGATATTGATCACTCATACGACGATGCCAGCCATATTCCTCCTGAGATATTTGAGGAAGCTAGCGTCGAGCAGAATCCCGAAGATGTGCTATTGTGTGACTCACTCAACGCCGAGCAAAGGTCTGCCTACGATGAGATAATGGTCGTTATCTGCAGCAAACAAGGCGGGTTGTTCTTTGTGGATGGAACTAGCGGGACAGGAAAGACCTTTTTGTACAAGACGCTTCTCGCAAAACTACGTAGCCAGGATAAGCTTGTCGTGGCTACAACTACATCTGGAGTCGCAGCGGCCATAATGCTAGGCAGGAGGACGGCCCACTCGCGTTTCAAGATACCCCTCACTCTTGAAGAGGGTGGTTGCTGTAGCTTCACAAATCAGAGTGGTACTACCAAGTTGCTGCAGCAAGCAACTCTCATAATTTGGGACGAGGCATCTATGACAAAAGAGGCAAAATGTGGAAGCACTAGACAACACCTTACGGGATATAATGGGCCGGTCAGACCTACCGTTTGGTGGGAAGCTGTTGTCCTTGGTGGGGATTTCAGACAGGTCCTCCTTGTTGTGCGGAAAGGATCCAGAGCTCAAATAGTCGGTGCTTCTCTACGAAGGTTGTATCTTTGGGAATCCATGCGCCACCTAAAGCTCGTCCGCAACATGAGGGCTCAGAATGACCCGTGGTTTGTAGATTATCTGTTGCGCATTGGTGGTGGAACGGAAGAGGTTAACGGAGATGGCGATGTACGTATTTCAGATGAGATCTGTGTCCCGTACTCTGGTGATGCCGAGAAAGATCTTCATAGATTGATTGGCATCTTCTTCCCGGATCTAAATGCAAACATGACGGACAAAGACTACATCACCACCAGAACGATTTTATCTACACGTAACGATTGGGTGAGCATGATCAATATGAAAATGATTGATATGTTCCAGAGCGGTGAGACGATGTATCACAGTTTTGACTCCGCGGTAGATGATCCACATAACTACTATCCATCGGAGTTCCTTAACAGTCTGACCTCCAACGAGCTGCCTCTACACGTCTTGAAGCTGAAGCTCGGGTGTCCTATCATATTGCTTAGGAATATTGACCCTGCCAATGGGCTATGCAACGGTACAAGGCTAGTGGTGCGGGGGTTCTGAAGAAATACAATCGACGTGGAAATCGTGGTGGGGCAGCATGCTGGAAACAGATATTCCTTCCTCGAATACCGCTATGTCCATCTGATGACGAGATGTTTCCGTTCCAGTTTAAGAGGAAGCAGTTTCCTATCAGGCTGAGCTTTGCCATGACGGTCAACAAGTCACAAGGCCAAACTATCCCGAATGTGGGTGTGTATCTGCCTGCACCGGTGTTCTCCACGGTCAGTTGTACGTTGCAATGTCTAGAGCCACGTTAAGAACAAATATTAAGATCCTTGCCCTCCCACCTGATGCGGAGGCACAGGAGGAGGAGTCCTAAAAGATGGAGAAGAAGAATACTAAAAAGAATGCCAAAGGGAAAAACTAAAAACACGTCAAATAAAAAAGATAAGGATAAGAAAAACCCAATAGTGGATGGAACTTTCAAAAAAATATTGTATTTATGCAGGTTCTAACGCCATAAGCGAGGTAATTGAACATTACTGACACATACAATACATTTTTTTCATTCAATTTATATTGTATAAATATTATTTCACTAACGCCATATTTGTTGTTGTTATTAGGTATTTTTAAATGGTTTATCAGACTCTACACGAAGACGTTGTATACACACTACATGCCAACCAGAAAAGGAAAATCATTCGTACATGTTAGATTTACATTTTAAAAATAATATCTCGTAACACATTTATATTTACTCGAATATTATATTTAAGTTTGTATATATGATCGCTTGTGCATGGTGTTCATCCTGAGCGCTTGATGGCTAATCAACTATGTGTGAGATTAATAAATTAATAAACTATGTGTGATGGTATAATCAAAATTGAACATGTGAGTAGAGTTTGTGAGCTTACGACGCTGCACTATTCGTGACTGTGTTAATTTCACAAAATTTACCTTTTGAATTAAATGTCACTTTAACTTCGGTATTTAATTCTACAGTATTTTTATCTTATCGTGCGATCCATATGTTTTTAGTATAAAAGTTTAGCTGTCCCATAACAGCGCACGACCACGATACTATTTGATGATTTATATCTCTCAAAAAAATATGATGATTTGTATGAATATAATATGACGAGCAATGGCCCGCCTATATATGCATGGGGCCGAATGTGCCATTGTCAATTCTTCAATTCGTCCTCGTCCTACGGCCCTGCCCCTAATCAATAATCATCTCCACGTGCATGATGCAACTGTACGTGCCGTCGTTCTTCCAAGTTCCAAGTAATTTTCTCTTGGCTCTCAGGTATGGATCGAGATCAAACGTCGAGGAGCAGTCGACGACGACGTCTCGTCGCCGTACGTATGGAGTGCTACGCGCCTATGCCAGGCTAGCTACTACTATACTACTAGCAGACTATACTACTAGCAGTACGTCCACAAAAACCTACAATTCTCGTTTTTCGAGAAGTCAAATAGTTTAAACTTTAACTAAATTTATATAAAAAATACTAATATTTATAATACAAAATAAATATTATTAGATTAGTTATAGAATATATTTTTATAATAAATTTATTTGGAGACATAAATATTAATACTATTTACTATAAACTTGATCAAACTTGAGTCAGTTTGACTGACACGTATCCCATAATTACAAGCTTTGTTGGACGGAGGTAGTAGGGTCATGTTTAGATTGCAAAAAATTTCAACCCGATAAATAATACCACTTTCGTCTTATTTGATAAATATTGTCCAATCGTGAACCAACTAGGCTCAAAAGATTCATCTCGTGATTTCCAACTAAACTGTGTAATTAGTTATTTTTTTACCTATATTTAATACTCCATACAAATGGCTGAAATTTGATGTGATGAAGAGAGTGAAAAAACTTAAAATTTTGAGGGGAACTAAACAAGCCCTCGATCAGAATGGTCGTACTTGGATTGGATGGGATAGGCTATGATCATTGATCGATCGATCTGACAGACAGAACGCAGGCCGTCGTGCACGCCGTGCATAAGTGCTAAGACTACCCGCACTATTCATCCTTTATACGTCCTAGTCAGCAAGATTCTCTCCTCTATACTCAATTCTTCCGCACACATCCATCCTCTATATCATCCTCTATCCATTCTATTCACTATGGAACCCACTTGTCACTTTATCTAAATATATCCATGTGTGATCTAGTTTTGAAGGATTTATTGAGACGAATTTAATGGTGCAATCGAAATTTAATTTGGATTTTTGGTTTGTGAGTTATAGTATTTTTTCCTTTGTTTAGCTGGTGGGGCCCGCCACTATAGAGTATAAAGTAAGCACAGTACTACTCTAAATATAGAGTGAGAGAAAGGATAGAGTATCGTTTTAGAGTACCCAGTTCAGCGGTTTTTACTCTATATTCATACTCTAAAGCTTTAGAGTATCGTTTTAGAGTATCCACTGCGGTAGTCTAACCAGTGAGCACCGCAGTGAGCTGTTGCCTGTGCGTTTTGCTGATCGATCGAACAACGGGCGGGGCGGTTAGGTGCGGCACATGCATCATGGCTAGTAGCTATTAGTCATTAGTCAAGGTGACGTGATCAGTACGTGACTCTGCGTGGTCACCGTTCGTTCTTCTTTTGTTTTGACAAATAAAGACAACTAGGTAGTTGGGCGCGCTTCGCCGCGCCCGCATGATCTACGCGCTGCTGTGAGTCACGGTTCGGCCGCAGGGTTCGATTGGACGATAGATAGATCGGTGCTCTACGTAGATAGATCGGTGCTCTACGTTTGCGTTTGCGCGTCTTAGTTGTGTAAGCTTTGGCGTTGAGTATGTAGTCTATATAGGGCTGCATTGGCTGTCGTGGTTTGTTTTGTATGATTATAATATGTTGCCTTGTATATACAGGCTTAAGATTGTGTGTGTGTATATATATAGAAGTAACAATCAGAAATTAGCAGGCACACAATAATGTAAACATGTCAGCATAAGGTATGCTAATCAATTCGGCATGGAAGTAGTAGGCGGTATACAAACTGCAAAACGCACATGCATGATATAATTGACATGTATACTACAGCAATGGTAGGTTTAGCGAGGCAGCAGGTAGAATGACAGAATACACTGCTTGCTGTGTATATATATATATATATATATATATATATATATATATATATATATATATATATATATATATATATATATATATATATATATATACAGAAGTTTTTTGAGCTAAAGATGCAAGAAATAACATCATTGTACTGGGTGGAACCCTGCAAGTTAAGCTGACCTAGCAATAAGGCGATAACACTACCTAAGGCCATAACACTGCCAGGAGTTGCTGCCATCTTATATCTGCATAAATAAACTGAAGTAAGCATAGTTAGTTTCATGGCAAATGAATAACAATATTGAAGAACAAATCTGAATATCATTTGACATACTTAGTTCGACGTATATAGCTATGTTGGGAGAAGCCCTATAACTAAGTCGGGGAGAAGCCTCATAATTGAGTTTCTAGTTTGTTGTGGCCATGGAAATGAGTATAGATGATACAGAAAGTGATTTGTATAGGCCCCAAAGAGCCATATATAGCAGAAAAGTGAGAATCAGTATATTAAAAAAAACAGGACTATTTGATTTGCATATAGATAAGTTGCATCAAGAACATGTGGGTAGAGAAAATGGCAAACTAAGGAAATCATAAAGCGGTGACAATGCCTGAGTTGTAGTCAGTTATGGAACAAACATTGTGTAAAACAGTGTATCTAGTTTTGTTCAGAGGAAGCAGTGAGCTTAAGCCTGTCATCAGACTGAAGCCTGAATCTGAACTGGAGGCAGCATTGAGGAACACATTAGCATTATTGAAGGTTGGGCACATACAAATACAATTGTCAAATATTTAGGCTGTGCCGATGTGGAGAGTAAGTAAAAGAAATTTTTATTTGAGGTCAGGTTAACATTTAGTATCATGTAATTGCAAAGTTAAAAATTACTTTTAATACATGGTGTGCATTATGTAGACAGAAGACAGATTTGTATGTGATAAAAAGGTGGGGGTATGAACATTATGTATCATAACCGTGATTAGTAAATGGAGAAGCACAAGATGGAAGGAGGTGCAGTAGTACATTAATTGGAACATCAGAGATCGTTACCATTCCAAAATGCCTTATTAGGCCTCTCTGTAAGAGGTAGCACCAGAGTTTGACAAAACTGCATGGCATGAATCTTCTGCAGCAGTATAACCAAAGTACCACAGCACACAATCAATAAACACCATCCTTTGTAAAATTGCAGTGTGACAGCGTCGACTGCAAATAAAATTAGTTGCAGTTAATTTAATTCACAAATATTTCAGAATCATGTTAGGATTCATAATATGCTCTATGCAAAAACGTGCACTATTTGGCAGCTTAACATGAGTATCGATCACAAGGTCAGTAGAACAGGAAGCAGGTCAGCTCCTCGAACAGGATTATTGAGCACTGATCAACGTGCACGTATATAAAGTATGTATAGTTGATAGGAATCTATCCATAACTGTTATGACCGGCATCCCGTATCGCCGCCGTAAGCCCACCAGTGGCTAGGATTAACCGCTGGTCAAGGCAGCGGCGCAAGGCTTCATGGGCTAGGCCCAATTTATATTTATAGTATTATTAGAGATTGATTAGAATTAAGAGAGAACTCTATATATTGTAAACAATGGATGATGGAAAAGGGCTAAGCCGATTGCAACCTATTGTTGCCGGTTTCCCCTGGGAGACCGACTCCCCAAACCCTAGCTGCCTTCTCTCTTCCTCCTCGCTGCAACCACGGCGCCTCAGCGCCGTAAGTCTCGCTTTAAGCTCCAATCAGCGATCTCACACGACTACAACCTTCGCACCATCCGTGGTAGGATTAGGGTTCATACCAATTTGGTATCAGCGACCTTCGATCCTGCTGCATCCACCATGAGTCTCCCACCACCAGCACCATCCGCCTCCATGCCCGCCTCCACCGCCGCCATCTCCCAGCCCGTCGCCTCCACCCAGCCGCCAGCAACGCCAGCCACCACCTCCTCCATCCCCACCATGACCAACGAGCAGCTCACGAGCTCCCTCATCCACTTCGCCAACGCCATCCACACCCTACAATCCGACGTGCAATCCATCCGATCCTATCTGATAGGGCCGCACGCGCCGCCGCCGCTCCCCACACCGCCACCGCTGCCGTTCCTCCCAGCGCCGGCTGCGGCGTCATCAGCCCCTGATGCATCTGTCTCGGTGCAGCCGTCCACCGGGCTTCCGCTCCACATGATCAACTGGCCTCGGTCGCCGTCACCTCTGCCGCCCTGGGCCACGGGGCCACTGCCTGCCGCGTCGGCCACCTACACTACACCGATCACGGCGGCTGTTCCGCTGTCATCCGCGACCACGACGACCATGGAGACGCTCGGGGGCGTTCCAGCCTCGGGCACCCTCTACGGTGGCGTGGACGGCACGCTCTTCCCCTCCCTGGTGGGCTCCTCGTGCGTGGGAGGTGTGCCGCCCTACGACCGCGCGTCTCCAGCACCACCGCCGGCCACCGAGGGTGATCGCCTGCCGCCGAAATTCTACAAGCTCGAGTTCATGACCTACGACGGCTCGGAAGACCCCCTGAACTGGCTCAACCACTGTGCGCAGTTTTTCCGCGGCCAACGCACGTTGGCCTCGGATCGGACATGGTTGGCGTCCTACCATCTGCGTGGGGTGGCGCAGACCTGGTACTACGCTCTGGAGCAGAGCGAAGGCATGCCGTCTTGGGATCGGTTCAAGGAGTTGTGCCATCTCCAGTTTGGGCCTCCTATGCGCGACTCTCGACTGGCCGAACTGGGCCGTCTACCGTTCCGGTCTACGGTGCAGGACTTCTCGGAGCGCTTCAATGCAGTCCTATGCCACGCTCGCAACCTGGATAACCTGCAGAAGGCCGAGCTCTTCGTTGGCGGCCTCCCTGATCACATCAAGGTGGACGTGGCCATGCGCGCGCCTCAGGACTTGCCAACGGCGATGTACCTGGCCCGCGCATTCGAGCTGCGTGCCAACGCGATGCTCGCCATGCTCCCTTCGACGCCGTCCAGGCCATCTCGGCCTCCACAGCAGCGGCAGCAGCAGCCGGTCCCAGCCCTGCCCGGTGCGGCGCAGCCAGGAACAGCCCCGCCGCAGGGGGGCGCCCCGCCAGCCAGCCGGCCCTTCCGTCGCCTCACGCCGGGGGAGCAGCAAGATCGACGCCGCCTCGGCTTATGCTTCAACTGCGACGAGCCTTTTGTTCGAGGCCACCAGTGCCAGCGGGTCCTGTTCCTTGAGGCCCGGGAGGACGCGGCGGACTTGGAGACCCCGGCTACGACCGAGGACGAGGCCGCACCGAGCCCTGACGGGCCGACCACTGAAGCTGCTGTCAACGCGTTGGTCGTCTCCCTCTATGCCGTGGCCGGCATCCGCACAGCTAACTCCATGGTGGTTCCTGTGCAGCTCAAGGGCGAGCAGTTCCTCGCTCTCCTCGACACCGGCTCTACCCACAGCTTCCTCCGTGGCGGCACCATGCGCCGTTTGGGGCTGGAACCTTCCGACGGCGCCAAATTCCGGGTCACAGTGGCCAACGGCGACCAGCTGCCATGTGCCGGCGTCGTACGCAATGTCCCCATTGTCATCGGGGGCACCGCTTTCTCTGTTACATGTGCAGGCATCGACTTGGGCAGTTTCGACTTTATCCTTGGCGTCGACTTCCTGAGCACCTTGGGCCCCATCCTCTGGGACCTTGCTGCGATGACGGTGTCCTTCTGGCACAAGGGCACACGGGTCCAGTGGCAAGGCGTGTCTCCCCCGGGCGCCGGGGCACCACAGCAGCAGGTGACTGCCCTCACCGTGGGCGCCCAGCGGCCTATGCTGGACGTGCTGCTGCAGCAGCAAGGCGCCATCTTCGACGCGCCCTCCGGCCTCCCTCCGGCACGGCCGTACGATCATCGGATCCACCTCCTGCCGGGAACGGAACCGGTGGCTGTGCGCCCCTACCGGTACCCGCAGCTCCAGAAGGATGAGCTGGAGCGCCAGTGTGCGGACATGCTCGCCCAGGGCATCATCCGGCCGAGCACGTCGCCGTTCTCCGCTCCGGTCTTGCTCGTCCGGAAGGCGGACCGCTCCTGGCGTTTCTGCATCGACTATCGGGCACTCAACGCCAAGACATCGAAGGACAAGTTCCCAATCCCGGTGGTCGACGAGCTCCTCGATGAGTTGCATGGGGCTCGCTTCTTCTCCAAGCTGGACCTGCGGTCTGGCTATCACCAGGTGCGGATGTGTGCGGACGACATCGACAAGACCGCCTTCCGCACCCACCACGACCACTATGAGTTCCTGGTGATGCCGTTTGGGCTGTCCAACGCCCCGGCGACGTTCCAGGCCTTGATGAACGATGTCCTGCGTCCCTACCTACGGAAATTTGTGCTAGTTTTTTTTGATGACATTTTGATTTACAGCACTTCTTGGGCCGAGCATCTGCAGCACCTCGGCCTCGTCTTTCAGGCACTCCGGGCGCACTCCCTGCACCTCAAGCGCTCGAAGTGCTCCTTCGGGACGCCTTCTGTGGCCTACCTCGGCCACGTGATCTCGGAAGGCGGCGTGGCCATGGACGCCGACAAGGTGGCTGCGGTGGCAGCATGGCCGCAACCCCGCTCGGCGCGCGGCCTACGCGGCTTCCTGGGCCTTGCGGGGTACTACCGGAAGTACATCCGCGACTTCGGCCTCATCGCCGCGCCGGCGTTTCACCCGCAGACAGACGGCCAATCCGAGGTCGTCAACAAGGTCATTGCTATGTATTTGCGTTGTGTGACAGGTGATCGACCGCGGGCTTGGGTGGAGTGGCTATCTTGGGCGGAGTATTGCTATAATACTTCCTTCCATACCGCTCTTCGGGCCACCCCGTTCGAGGTTGTCTACGGCCGGCAGCCGCCGCCATTGCTGCCCTACCGGCTCGGGACAGCCAAGACCGAGCTGGTGGACTCCATGCTTACATCTCGGGAGGAGGTGCTGGACCAGGTGCGGCAGCGCCTTCTTCAGGCCCAGCAGGTCGCCAAGAAATATTACGACGCCGCCCACCGCGACGAGGAGTTTCAGGTGGGCGACTGGGTGTGGTTGCGTTTGCTCCACCGCACCACCCACTCGCTGGATCCTCGTGCCAAGGGCAAGCTCGGGCCACGCTATGCCGGTCCCTTCCAGGTTGCTGAGCGGGTCGGTTCGGTGGCCTATCGTCTACATCTTCCTCCGGGCTCCAGGCTGCATGATGTGTTCCATGTGGCACTGCTTAAGCGTCACCGTGGTGACCCACCGGCGGCTTCAGGCTCGCTGCCGCCGGTGCTCGATGGGCGGCTTCTTCCTACACCATCCGCGGCGCTGCGGGCTCAGCAGCGACGCGGCACTTGGCATGTCTTGGTGCAGTGGCATGGCATGTCGCCCGAGGACGCGACGTGGGAGCCCCTGGAGGACTTCAAGCATGAGTTCCCCGACTTCCAGCTCGAGGACGAGCTGTTTGTGCAGGCGGGGAGAGATGTTATGACCGGCATCCCGTATCGCCGCCGTAAGCCCACCAGTGGCTAGGATTAACCGCTGGTCAAGGCAGCGGCGCAAGGCTTCATGGGCTAGGCCCAATTTATATTTATAGTATTATTAGAGATTGATTAGAATTAAGAGAGAACTCTATATATTGTAAACAATGGATGATGGAAAAGGGCTAAGCCGATTGCAACCTATTGTTGCCGGTTTCCCCTGGGAGACCGACTCCCCAAACCCTAGCTGTCTTCTCTCTTCCTCCTCGCTGCAACCACGGCGCCTCAGCGCCGTAAGTCTCGCTTTAAGCTCCAATCAGCGATCTCACACGACTACAACCTTCGCACCATCCGTGGTAGGATTAGGGTTCATACCAATAACACTGATGAGCATAATCCAAAGTATGTATTGTTGATAGGAATCTATCCATAACACTGATATATGGGTATCATGAACACATATATAAAGAAAAGGTTGCAGGAGCAACAAGGGCATCTAAAGAACTCACATTGTAAAATAACAAATAATGATCATATCTAAAGAATTGATCATGAAAATTAGAACAGGGGAAGGTTCAGAAAGTGTATATGTGCATGTATGATGATAAAGAGAAATTAGAAACGTGCATATATAGAAACTATAGCATGGGCATCTAAAAAACTGGCAAGGAGAAATTAGAGCAGAAGTAGGCTATCCCGGTTGCATGGAGAACCTAAATAGTTGGCAGGTTTCATGTAAGAAATACTAACCCTATATGGATGCTTACAATTTTATCATTTCGCAGGAGAACCCTACCAAGGCATGCCCATCTAGAATGTAGCAATCTATAAGGCACTATTGTGATATGCACCAAAGTAAACTGGAGCTGTACAGGTGAAAAAAAAATCTGAAGGATTGATGCATCAGCACAAAGAAATTAGAGTTAAAGCCGGAGGCATCTCCTTGCCAGCCCAAGTAAGGATGAGAGGATAAAGCTAAACTATCTGATCAGGTAATAGATACGCATGTCTTTTTGAAAGAGAGCTATAGTAGCAATAATGACCGGTCAACCTACCTGTGCTAGATGAATTCCAGAGGCAATAATAGATCAAACAGACAACAGGATCAGAGCCAGGCCAACTGTTTGATCAATCTGGCTAGGCTAGATCACGTTCAGGTACTGATCTATCATTATGCAAGGGTACATGATCTGACACGATTCATGTTTTGCAGCATGATAGCCCACAATAAGTAAATCTATCAAAATGCATGGCTCGCTATATCAAAAACTGGATATTTCTATGAACAATAGGGGATAGAAAATATCAAGCAACAAACTGAAGATGTAATATGAAATACCTTGAGACCAAACCTTGAAAGATTGATTTGCTGTCAGTTGCTTCAAATTGCAAATCGATTTGGACAAATATATTCTAGCTGTGTCTCATCCCATCCCTGACCTGTAAAAAGCAACGATGATTAGGCGAACTTTTGCATTCTGAGCTGAATAATTCTTGCATCATAATATACTAACATGGAATCTTAATTTGGTGAAACGGTGGGACTGTATAGATGAACAAATTCCTTTTCCAAAGTGAACTGCTGTCAAGATAATATCATAGCATATAAATGGACAATATTGGTGCAGTCAAAACGAGCAATGCAATATCTCATTCACTTGCTAGGTAACCAAGTATCTTGAATTATAGATGGAATAGGCAATGAAAAACTGATAGCATGATTGGCTAGTTGGATAAGAAATTATCTACTTTTTGACGATTCTCCTGTAGAGAGGGATCCAAATTAAATAGACGATTGATGTATACATTGCTAAGGCGACACTCAGGATAAGCACGCCATCATGGAAGGGATATTGCTAGGGAAATTATATTCCGCGCACATGGAGAAAACTACAGATCAAACCAAACGTAACTTCAAAAGTATTGGTGATTTTATTAAGTACTATTAGCATCCAAGCATAAAGAAACTTTGGCATATACAATCAGCATGAGGTTCCATTGTGAATCAAGATCCTCCATATCTCCTTTGGCATATAACTGTGAAGACAAAGCGATTTTTTAGCATGAATCAACAATAACGAAATGCTATAATAGCATATTTGTGCATATAAAGATAGCATGTACATACATAAATAAGTATGGAGCAACAGTAGACAATCCACGTCAATTTGGCATGCAGCAAACTGAACCATCACTGGCCGGTGTTTTCTGAAAAAAAAAACGGAATTGGTTTGGTCGTTTGGATGTGTGCCACCGCCGGTCCGCCTGGCAAGCCTGGTAGAGGAGGGGCTGTTGCGGACGTCTGGAGTGATTCTTTGGCATGGAAATCATGTAAGTAATCACAAGACATAACCAAATCAGATCCAGAAAAGACGCAACAATCAGATCGAGATCGAGAAGAAGGCGGAGATCGGACACAGATCGAGATCGAGAAGGACGGCACACGAACCTCTCAGTGTGAGGACGGTGGTGACGTGATCCAAGACGGCGGCGAGGTATTCGAGGATGGCCGCGAGGTCCGGCGAGCTACTCGACGTAGAGTTGGGGGAGCTCATGCTTATCGGCGGAGGTGAGGATGAGCGCGACCTGCAATGGGCGCTTCCGCCCCCGGGCTTGCCGACGCCTCAAGCTCTTTCGCCATCACTGCCTCTCCGTCAGGATCCACCGGCAAGGCCATCCACTGAATCGGCGTGTGCCACCGCCAGCCAAGAAGAAGCGGCGACAGACCTCCCTCTCTCGACAAGCCCGCCAGGTACCCAGCTGGGGAACGGAGGAGGCGAAGTGGATCTGAGGAAGGAAGCCAACGGCGAGGCCCCTGGGCGCCGCATCCGGGGGCGCGGCGGCCGGGGGTGAGGAGGTGGAGGCGGAGCCGCGGAGGCGGAGGCGGCGAGGCGCAATTTCTTCACGGGACCTGGGGGAGGCCGGAGGGGAAGAGGATGGAGCGGAGGCGTCGAGGCGATGCGAGGTTTTTTTTTGTTTTTTTGGCCGGAGGCGGAGGCGGCGGCCTAGAATTAATCGGCAGAGAGCAAAAGCACGCGGAGACACGTACGAGGCACGTGGAGGCGCCCGATTCGCGAACAGTAGTCACACGGTAGATGGATCGCTCTCGCCGCGCGGATCCTACGCGCTATAAGGGGGGGCCGGTGGAGCGGAGGACGTGGAGGATACGGGTTGGACGGCACCGTACGTGTACAGTATCAGGATTGTTGTGGGAGCGCGGATTCTATGAGCTACATGAAGTTTCATATATATGCCCCGAGCATCTTCTACCTAAGCCTATTGTCTTAGGAGGTCTATGGCAGATATAGGCAAACAAACACAAGATCTGCCCGTCTGATGCAGCTGCAGGTCAAAACTAAACAGCACAAGCTATGTTGTTCGTCTGATGGTTTCTACGACGGGTAAGCTGTCTGATGCTGATTTGCTATGAGAGAAAAAAATATTATGTCATATCTGATAAGCCAAGTTGATAAGATCAACATGTCCAGCCAGTGTTGATCCAGTTACAGGCACTCTAGTTTAGGCAAACAAATATAAGCGCCCTGGATTCCTGGAGGTGATATCCGGCGGTTGCCCAAGATCGACTTGGAGAGCCACAGACGTCGCCTGTAAGGTGGAATTCAAGAACGTGGAGTTGTACTAGGGACCCGTGACCCCGTGAGGCGGCTATGACGACCCGAGAAGCTCATCTTGCCGAGCCTCAGCCTGCACGTGCCGCGTGCCGGCATGTCACATGGTGTGTGTGTGTGTGGCACAGGGGACGTTAGGTACTCCTTGTACATCAATGTGTACGTCATACATAAAAAAGAAAAGTGATTTCCTAAAAATAGTATAACACCAGCTGGTAGTTACGTAGGACGCAAGTGCGAAACACATCCTCCTTTCTGTTGTAGGGAGGATACGTTCTGTGATCTCTGAGATGGCGGGTGTCTACGAGAGCGTGCTCGCGCTGTCGAAGACCAGCCTGGCCCCAACGCGTTCCGCGGGGACTCTGCGCCGCCGGAGGCCCCGCCGGTGATTGACATGTCAAGGCCGGAGTGCGGCACGCTCATGGCGGACGCGGCCAGGGAGTACGTGGGGGCTCTTCCAGGTGGTCAACCACGGCGTGCCCGCGGCGGCGGTGTCGGAGCTGCAGCGGGTGGGGCGTGCCTTCTTCGCGTTGCCGAGGGAGGAGAAAGAGAGGCACTGCACGGGGTCTTTCGGAAGCATCGAAGGCTACGGCGTCGGCATCACGACGCGTAGGAACTTGGAGGGCAAGAAGAACTGGGAGGACTACTTGTTCCACTACGTGGCGCCGCCCGCCATCGTCAACCACGACATCTGGCCCAAGAACCCCGCCGGCTACAGGGAGGCAAACGAGGAGTACTGCAGGCACATCCAGCGGCTGAGGCGCGAGCTGTTCGCGCACCTCTCGCTGGGCCTCGGCTTGGAGATGGACGCCATGAGCGAGGCCTTCGGCGGCGACAACCTGGTGCTGCTGCAGAAGATCAACTACTACCCGGCGTGCCCGCAGCGGAGGTCACCCTCGGAATCGGCCCGCACACCGACATGTGCGTGGTCACCATCCTGCTGCCCAACGACGTCGAGGGGCTCCAGATCTTCAAGGACGGCAGCTGGCACGACGTCCCGCACGTGCGCGAGGCATTCATCGTCTTCATGGGCGATCAGATCGAGGCAAGCAAGCGTCCTCTCACCTCACGCCTGCCAATTCGTAATATGATCGTCCTGCTACTGGATCACTCCATCTAGCTCAATTGGTGCGTAGTGTTTGTTTATATAGATCTTGAGCAGCGGGAGGTACAAGGCCGTGATACACCGCTCGAGGGTGCACAAGGAGAAGACCCGGATGTCGTGGGCGACGTTCGTGGAGCCGCCGAGGGAGCTCGTCGTCGGGCCGCACCAGCAGCTCGTCACCGACGATAGCCCGGCCAAGCATAAGCAGCCCTGGAAGTACAAGGACTACCAGTACCGCAAGATCAACCTGCTTCCGCTGTAGGTGGCCAGTCAGTCCCCCGTCGATCGATCGTGTTGGGCCTACGTACCGACTGTAACTCAAATAATAAAATTTGGGCCTCGAATGTAAAAGTCTCTGTATTCTTTAATAAATTATTCGCCAGCTTTAATTTGCAGCCTGGCCAAATTAAGTTACTTGCAATCATTATATTTTAGACTAGTGTCATGGCGCGCGCCATCGCGCGCGAATTCAGCAAGAAATTTAGAGGAGCATAAATAGTAGGTGGCGGAATCATAATTATACAGATACTATACATGAAGTTTTCTGAGCCTGACCCTATGCACATATACACAAAGGAAGTTTGGTCTGGTGAATCACCACCTATGGTAGGCAGAGTAGAGTGCTACAGTTGGTTGCATACGAATATGTTACAAACGTAGGAGGAAGTACACGCAATATTGTGTAGCGGGGTTTGCAGCACCTATGCACAAGCATTTGAGAGGCTACCAAAAACTTGGGGGGTGCCTCTGCACCGGTGGACGAAGTGGGGGAAGGGTCAGTGCGATGTGATGCTGTTGTCTGATCTTCAGCCACCGGTGCTGTCGCTGGAGGTGTCCATTGCGAAACCGGTATGATTGCCTGCACAGGTCGATGATGTTTGCAGATGGGAGGAGATGAGTTGGTAAATTGTTTGACGTAAAGTGTAGACGCCAATAAAGGTAAATGTGCTGTTAACTGCGTCAGCTTGCTGGAGCAGTATACTATCGTGCAGAAATTGGTGAAGCAAAATTATTTTTTCAGAAACTAAATTAACAAGGATGAACCATGGTTGCTGGATCACTAAGGATTTTTGGATAGTAAATTGTAATATTGTGATAGCGGTATTGAGAACATAAAGAGCGCACCGGTAGCGTGATCGAACTTAATAGCGATACGTAGATTATTAAAGGTGTTTACGAAGGTTTACCTGGTGGGTATGAGGTCGCATCATCGTCATAGGCTGATAGGAGGTCCTGTCGTTGTTCTGTGTCGAGGTCTGAGTATCCTGCAGATTTAGAAGAGAAGATGATTATGAAGATGGGTGATTCAGTCTGTAGAGCATGTTTAAATTGCAGTGATGGGTACCTCCGCATTCTGATGATCGATCTCCTGGTGGGGTGAGTCTGCCAAGCATTTCATCTGTATATGTTTCATATATCAGTGGCCAGATGTTGACGAGGTCTCGGTGGTCAGCAGGCCTTCTGAGACCTATATGTGCAACGTCGGGCACAAGGTGTAGTTGTCCATAAGCGGTGATCTCATAAGAGAGTGTAGCGGGTATAAATCTGATGGCTCGGATGGTGGCAATTTTATCGAAGAGCTGGTATATTGTTGGTTCACAGCATAGGTGTGGTGGTATGCCATAGATGTTAATGGTTAGGTGTTCACTGCGTGCAAGCAAGGGCGGATAGCTATGTAAGTGTTGGTTGATTGGTTGAGAGTTGAGGAGTGTCTGCAGAGGTACTGCTGTTGAACCGTAATTTGGTGTCCATGGGATAAGGAGAACTGTGAAATTGTTGACGACAACAAAGCCTCTGTTGAGCATCCGGGTTTTTGCGTCCCATGATTGTAGCTGCACAAAGTAATCTAGGCCATATCTTGACGTGTCTTCTATGCAGATATCCACTTGGAATTCCTGTCGGATTGCATCCGCTAGGCTGTAGTGGTCGACTGTATCTGCAACCGCTGAGGGAACCTTCGCAATAAGTGCATTGGTCAAAGAACTGCGATCGGTGATGTTGACGTCTGCTTCAGTGAGGACTGTGAGGTTTGGGAAACGAGGTCTCGCCATTGTGACAGAAGCGTAGATCTGTAAGTTATTTGTATGTAGTGAGATGAGGTCTGTACATAATGACGATTATGTAAGTCTAGTAATACTGAATATAATATTGGTACTGTGAATATAAATTGGGCATGAAGGAGGTTTTTTATAGTTGTATAATAGCATATAGGAATCGAAAGTTGGTTGAGTTAGGTTGAGGCTGTAGGAATTAAAGCACATTGGTTTACAGGTTTATAAATAATGAAACTGAAGAAAGAGATTCGAAGCACCCTAGCTTGTTGGACAAGGCTGAACCAACAGTGTGTGTAGCAGGTGAATCTGATGTAGTGTCTGATGCACAAATAGCATGTCTGCGGTAAATGTATAGGCGAAGGTAAGTTGGGGTAATTTTTTTTTTGCCTGGATGGTGAGGGTTACGGTAGGTAAATTTATTTGAACAACAATCTATTTGGGCAAATGCTGCAAGCAATCTGATAAAGAGAAAAGCGTGCATATAATTTGAGGAGCATAGTAATATTAGGCGTAACTATATGCTGCGTGGGGAAAATTGTCCTTCTTCCTTGGTTATGGTATAACAGCTGGAATCCGTGAAGTATAAAGCTACCTGTATTTGTGGGGGGCGTCGACGTATGTATCGAGGTACAATCATCTTCTAATGGAAGCGAATCGAACTATGGAAAGTACCTTTGTTTTTGTGAGTAAGGTGCGGCAAATGACAGCTGGTGGTGCAGATGGATCTGATTTAGTATCTGGAGAGGAAGCTGCACGATTAGGTGCGATAGGGTTGCACGATTAGCTGCGATAGGGTCTGCGAAATCATGGAAAAGGAATAGAGGGGGCGTAGTACCTGAGTTGGTGTGGGAGTCGCCCGGCCGGAGATCGTCAGCGCGGTGGTTTGGAGCTTTATGAGAGCGGCGATAGTCTGCCCGAAGAGGGTGTCGCTATGAATGGCGAAGGTCTTGGATAGAGTGCGGCGGCGACATGGGGGAAGAGGCGAGGGTTACGCTGGTTCGACGTAGTGTGGTGGTGGCGGTGTTGATTGGTGAAGGAGGAGCGACGACGTCGCCGAGGAATGTCTGAGGGCGAGATCGGGAATAGGCCGGTGAAGGTGGAGTTTAGATAAGGGAGAGGCGGAGGTGGGTGGAGATGTTAATGGTTTCTTTTTTGGCGTGGGTGTTCGGTGCTGCTCTTTTTTTTTATGGTTAGGCGTTTTCATGGTAGTTGCGATTTTTTTTTGCTGGAATCATTAACAGGCTAAGCAATGCTATGTGAAGTGGGAAAGAGATATAACTGATTCAGTTTTTTTTTGAATGGTCTGTGTTCGTCAGGGTAAAAAAGCCAGCTGTAATTTTAGAGGACGAACTGTTGACGGGCCTGGGGAATATTTTTTTTGATGGATGTAACCATAAGGCGGAATATATGAATAGGAATCACGATGCCGTGCAGGAAATATTTAATTTAATACTGATGTATTCGTAAACGGGAAGATGGGTGGCGTAGGTAGATGAATTGTGAAATCTTGTGTAACATGAACCAGGAAAGTAAAAATTATGGAATAAGCTCGGATCAGTTGTAATAATCGGTAGCGTATTGATCGCTGTTGAGAGCCATCATTGGCCTCAGTGTCCTATTAGAGAAAGCAAATCATGAAAGACTGCACGTGGTAAAATGACACATAGATTGATTCATACTATATTAACATGAGTATTATATATGTCTGGGTTAAGTATTTAAATAAGTAGGCGCATAAGCTGCGTTCAGGAGTAAGTAAGTAGACACCTAGAGTTGCTGGCGATATAATATGGAGTACATATTACACAGTAAATATGTTGCAGAGAGAGCGGCGGAGCGTAGGCTTTGGTACTAAGTGCTATTACATAGACCGAGGACAACCTGGATATTATACAAGACACGGTCATTTTAACAGGGTGGATGTCGGTGTGCAAAAGACTGATGCGAGCTCCCCGTAGATCAGCAGATCCTGTATGAAAGCATAAGAAAGCAATGTGATGGATGGTATGTACTCTTTACTCTGCATTAGATATCGGTCTGCCCGCCTTATTGGGGAGGCTTAGATGGGTGTTGATACAGCAGGTTGCATCCTTTTTTAATGGAGAGCTTTAAAGCATTGAGCATGCGGATGTATTAGTATATAAATCGCTTAGGGTGACAGGTAGGTTCATGTAATATACTAATGCTGTGTAGATTATACAAGGGATATGGTAAATAGTGAATTATATAAACGGCAAGATATGATACAGACCTCTTGTAGCCGCAGATTGTTTTATTGGCTGGGATCTAAGTCCTGGGCCTATCATTTGGATCGATATGGTTGTTAATTACTATACACTGTTACCAAAGTGTATGTATATATACACACATATATAGTAGCGTTCTTTGATTTAACCTTTTTGTTTGTGGCAGCGGTGGTGAAGCCGATGGACTGTTCAGATTATCATGCACCACCTTTGTTGTAGCTGAACCCTTGTCGGCTGCAACCTGCTGTATAAACAGAATCAGGTTGTCTCAGTAAGTTTGGGTTGTAGCAAATTATATGTCAGTCGATAGGTTTACCTTGCCAGCTAGATCTGCAGATTGAAATAGGCCTCTGCGAACACCACGCGTCCGGGGTGGTGACCTGGAACACATGATAGAATGTCAGGCTGTGTGTGGAAGACGGGGAAAAAATGGAAAGGAAGTATACCAAAATGATTAACCGATAGATGTTAGCGTATCTTACTCGCTATCACGTTGCTTAGCAGGTGTTGTGTCTGTATCAATTCCTGGGGCAGGTGTCTGGGGAGAAAGGAGGAGCAGTTTAGATCTGTCAACGTGTATAACTCTATGTAAAATCCTAAATTAGCAATGGAAGCAGAATTGGCATACCGATTCACTCGCGGGGGAAACCTGAAGAATCTGGTGCTGGACCTCTGGAGTATGTGTGATCTGAAGTAAGTTTGTTGTATGTGCTGAGTAGCTTGTTGGAGCTGTAGCTGGCTGTGGTATCATTGCAGGACCTGCAGTGGTTAGTGCAGAGGGGTGTCTGCCTGGCTTATCTAAAATATGTTTGATCAGATACTGTCTCCTTGTTCTAGAGCTGAAGGAGTTCTCGGTAAGACTGACGGAGAACAGGAATCTGGTGTTGAGAACAGCCTGGAGGGGCTGCGGCAGTCCAAGTGCCAACTTCAAAGGATTTAAAACTATATCACAGTCCTTTTGAACTATTAACTTGGCTACCTCATCATATGCAAAGAATCTTGCCTCTCCTGTTTCATCTGTTGCAGTGAAGTTCAACAGGTACCTACATTGTGGAGAGAAACAAAGTGTCGTTAGCTGCATATCGTTGAATAAGGCAGTGCATTATCATATGACTGTGGGTGGGGCTCGGGTGACTGTAGTTTACCTAGGTAAAGGTTTTGTGGCATAGCATTTTGGGCATTTATATCCACCCCCAGGCTGTGGCTCTATCTTTTTTTTGCATGCTTCGCAAGACATGTACCACCAGTTATTATCATCTGCTATGTCTGTGATGGTGACCATACACTTATAACCTTCATCCTATTATGAGGCGGACAGGCCGAAAAAGGTATGATCATCCGAAGAGTATAAAATGAAAAGGAGCATGTTTAAATTAGGTGACGATGCATGATATGAACTTTACCGGAAACTCATATGGATCTATGGTATTTAGTTCTGCAATGGTCTTTTGCTGTAGCGGGGTTTCTTGTGCCTGTATAGGCTCTTCAGTTTCAGATGGTGGAGGTCGTTCTATATATATGTGCTGGTCCTTGAACCTGTGACGGTAAGAGGAATAACAAATGATGCAGGCGTGAATTCTATAATGCGAAGTGGATAGCGCTGGGAAATAGGTAAACAAAACCGTAACAGTGTTATAGATTAGGGACCTTTCATAAAATGGCAAAGCCTCTGTAATATTTGGGTTTAAATAGTAGCAGGAGGCGTTGCTGGCACTGAGATAAGGCTTGTCTTCGGTGTCACGCGAGTGCCATTTCCTGGGTATGAAACCGACAAAGAGACCAACAACTGCCTCTGGGTTTTCTTCAGTGTTGAGATGGTCCACCGTGAATCTAACTGCCTGCTCATCCCAGAGGGTTATTTTGAGTTCGTTGTCACTGTAAATAGATAATGTGTCAGCACTCTTATTGTGGACTAAACAGTGTAAGAACGCAAATTTTATGACGATATAAAACCGGTCACAGCTTTTGTTTGCACGAACCTCATATCCTTTATGAAGACTTCCCTAAGGATGCTTGCTCTTTCCTTGCCTTTTGGAGTTATAGATGTCACCGAGGTGTGTTTTGTAATGTAGCCTAACACATCTGGGAATTTAAAAATGAAGCAATAAGACATAGACCGCACAAAATCTGTAGCAGGAGTTGCCGAAACTAACCTGTTAATGTAGCAACTGGTCCTTGGGAAGGAGCTATATTCTGAAACGAGGTGAGAGCGTAGATATATTCTGGGAATGTGTTAGGTGGATTTTCAGCTATCTGTACTAATGTAAATTCCGTGAATTCTATCATGAGGCGACCATTCAAGGGTTTATATGTTGCTTTAGCAGCATTGACTCTGAACCTGCTGATCACATAGGTGCCGTCTATCTGTAAGAAAGAGTCCATTGTTCCTATCATCTGTTGTGGAATTTCAGCATACATGGCATCTCCCTGTATGAACGACGAAAAAGAACGGAATACTAATCAGGAAGCATGTGATGGTATATAGCCTTTGTCAAGGACAAATAACGAATGAGTACATTCATATAGCTATAAATGAGCATGTTCATCTTTGTATAGTCATGTACAGGTGTGGGAGTGTATGCATAAATCTTACCCTTGCATCTGCTAGAACCAAACCAATATATAGCGGTACTCTCTGGCCTATAGTTTGCCTCACGGTCCATTTTCTGATGACACGGACACAGACGGAAACCTTGGCTGGTCCTTTCTGGAGCTTGCCTAGATAGGTGGCCTGCATGCTGTAGGCTGTAAGCGAACCAGAAAAGTTAAGCCACAGGTTATAACACAGGTTCTCATGATAAATATATTGTAGCATGTAGCTATACACTTGCAAGCACCAGATGCAGCAACAAAGAAGATATAATGGATTCTGGCATGCAGTAACAGCGTACATGGACACGCTTGACACAATATCTCGTATCTATTAGGGATACGTGAGGTTGCATAATCAAGTGAATAGATCAACAGGATGCAAGTGAACTGGGACAATTAGAAAAATCAGGATACACATGAACAGATGAGAAAAACTATATAGAAAAGCACAGTAGTTTTCAGCATCTGTATGTCTACACTATACATAGCAACTTTGTTGCTGAGCAAGGGGCGCATACAGCTGACTGTACATTTTTTCAAAACAAAATAGTACAACGACGCGAGTGTTGACAAGGAAAAAGGAGCAACTGGTAACATCAGGGACCTATGCAGCTACTTGAACTGTATAGCTGCACAAAAGCTGCGTGATCATATTGATATGTTTGAGAGCCTTGGCCATGATCTGCGGATTTCAATCTACAGATGGAAGATACGCCAGCACCTCTTTGTAAACAACGTTCCTTGTCTCGTTTGTGCAATCACCATGTTCATCTTCTATAAGAATCTTCAGACCACCCTTGGTCGTAACACGTGAGATGGCAACGTAGAGCTGGCCATGCGAGAAAACAGGTCTTTTAAGATAAACACCCACGGCGGACAGTGTCTGACCTTGGCTTTTGTTAATTGTCATAGCATAGCAGACCTTTATCGGGTACTGCCGCCTTTCAAGAACAAAGGGCCATTTATTGCTTTTTAAGGTTAGTGTAATCCGTGGGATGAGAACGCTGTGTCCACGGTTCTTTCCAGTAATTATTTTAGCCTCTACGACCATATCCCCTAAAGAAATCAGAACTAATCTTGTACCATTGCAAAGTCCATCAGATTGGTTGAGATTGCGGAGGAGCATGACTGGAACACCCTTCTTGAGCACCAAGCGGTGTGGAGGGAAGTTATTGCCATTAAGTGAATTCAGAAACTCAACTGGATATAGCAGGTCATATGCCTCATGTGGGCCTACAGACTTTGCAATGCTATCAGAGCTAAGGTATTCTTTCTCTGGCTCTGGCAGAAGGGAAACCATGTAGTCATTAACTGAATCAGTTTGCTCGTTTGTTGGTGTTAATATGGCTCTGTCACTGAGATATGCTGCATCATGGTACCGCGCCCTCAAATCTGGGTAAATAGCATTAACTATGCAAGGAA
Organism: Saccharum hybrid cultivar R570; assembly: GCA_038087645.1. Lineage (NCBI taxonomy): Eukaryota > Viridiplantae > Streptophyta > Magnoliopsida > Poales > Poaceae > Saccharum > Saccharum hybrid cultivar. The sequence continues at coordinate 254,371 of JAQSUU010000090.1, forward strand.
GTTTATCATTGTTTGATACTAAAAGCAAATCCGCAGGTATCTTGATCCACGAAGGTTCAGATTCACCTTCCTTTGCAATGGAAGGCACCCTTCCTTCTCCAACGGCTAGTACCCATTTGCTAAATTCTGCGATCTGCCTCTGCTGATTTGGATCTGATGAAGAAGAAGACAAGCGCATGTTTTCAGCTAAAGTAAGTATTTGCACCTGTGACCACAACCGTGATTTAACAATGGCTGAATTAACAATTTGAGATCTGGTTCCTCCCTCAACAACAGGAAGTATTTGTCTAAGGTCACCACCAAGCACTACTACCTTTCCACCAAAAGGAATGTCAGAAGCCTCCGGGCAGTGTGTGGACTGTATGTCACGAAAGGTCCTATCAAGAGCTTCAAATGCTCTTCTATCAGTCATGAGAGCTTCATCCCAAATAACCAAGCAGGTTTCTTCAATAAGCTCGGAAAGCATGGTCCCTCTTCTGATATCACAGACTGACGCATCATCTAAATCACAAGGGATTTTAAATCTAGAGTGCGCTGTGCGGCCTCCTGGTAAGAGAAGCGACGCGACCCCTGAGGAAGCGACAGCGAGAACAATTTTCTGCTGTACCCGAAGATGACCAACTATGCGGTTCCATAGATATGTTTTTCCAGTTCCACCGTAACCAGAAACAAAAAAGAAGCCTGGCTGATTGTTTACGACTCTGTTTACTATGGTGTTGAATGCATGGGCCTGGTCACTGTTGAGGTTTAGAGTGGGATCGGTTGTGTCCAACAAAGGGTCGACAGGATATGAGAGCTCCTCATCAACTAAACGATTGTATGATACATAATATGAATTTTCTGTCCTCTCAGGTAGGTTGAAGTCACGAATGCTGCTTCCGTTTTCTGCAAATATTGAGGCCAATTCTTCAAGAAGGTAGTCTCTTGTATTAGTGTCAGGCATTTGGTAATTTGGATCACCAATAATATCTCTAAACTGATATTGAATATCATCAGCCAATAGCCGCCACACTTTTTCAAAAAAAACGTTTTCATCTCCCACTTGGCAGAAAAGTATCATGGTGACAAAAAGCTTGCGCAGCTGGGCCGACGTAGCCCAAGCTGCAGCCTCATCAAAAGCATTGTACCATTCCTGGTCATCACCAAGAAGCCCTCGGGATTTGCATGCTTCCTTAAACGTTGGATGACATGTGTTGTTATGAAATCTAAGGTCTTCGTAGCTAGTTGCACCTTTCACACAGAGCAATAGCATCCTAAGATAGTACCGTTCTCCTGCTGATGGATGCACATAGTGTAAACGACCAATCTTGCCTTCACGTTGGTGCCGTTTCTCCCAGATTCTATCTCTTTGGTCCCATCTCCATTTGGAAGGGAACTGTAAATAGGTCAGGGTCCCTGCATCAGGATTTAGCTGGTTACATGTGAACCACTCAGTTAACATAGTTTTCTTTAGAAAATCTTCAGAAACAACCCTGTCCATTCTGGCTCTAGCATTAAAAGTGATGAAATTTTCATTAGGCAAGTGAACAGGCATCCTTTCCACAGCAGGATGATGTCTATGGATATCATAACCAAATATTCGCCAACATGCGTCTTGTTCACAGATATAACGACAATCTAGGTACTCCTTGATCTCATTTATTGTGTCTGTGTCTCTGTCATATGGTGTAGACTCAGCCTTTCTGACCCTCTGAAGATAGACCTTACTGCAATCAGCGCCTTTTGTAACATATTTAAAAAGATATTTTATGAAGGTGCTTTTGTTGCACCACTCAACATTTATATGGGCTTGATATTTCTTCAGCAGACCTATGTTGTATGGAACTACCCATCTGTTATCCATCTGGACACCCCCCTTTTCAATATAAAGAGTATTCTGGCGGCGTCTGTAAAGAGCGAAGCCATCAGAACTGACAGAGGTTTCTTCATGATATGGTTTAGGGAAATGTTTTGAGCACCTTCCATCTTTCATGCAAGGACAAGCTAGATTGTATAGACCACAGGGGCCATGGATCATGTGCTCAGCAACAAGGGCATAACCAAGTGGGTCCTCCTTTGGATCAGGTATTTCAGCGGAAACATATGAATCCACCATTGTGGGAGTTGGATGGGATGTGTCTGCGGTGGTCCATAAAATAATGTGTGCATGTGGAAGCCCTCGCTTCTGGAATTCCACAGTATGGAGAACTGTAGTGTAGGTCCAAGAGTTGAGACAAATGTATTTAGACAGGATAAATAAGAGTACAGAGTATATTTTTTTTTGAGAGTAATAGGTTGGTGATATACAAAGAAGCGAAAGGAGCAGTTTTTGTAATGCAAAATAACAAAGCGAGCATAGGCAGACGCGCAATGGCAGAACAGCAGGGAATAGGCAGGCAGTTTCCAGGAACAGTACCTGCATTGCATGGGCCGAAAACGTGACCATCTCTGATATCATGTAAGAGTTCCTCCAGCTTCATATTGAAGACTCTAACAACTACATCAGCCCTATCAGCCGGTTTTTGTCCAGGCTCAAATACGCCTTCAGCAATCTCTAACCACTTAGGATTGCATGTGAAAGTGACAAAGAAGTCAGGAGGGCCGTATTCTCGACAAATAGCAATTCCATCATGATAGTTCTGTATCATGTATCGTCTTCCTCCTGTGTGCGAGGCCGGTAAAACGGTCATCTTTCCCATCTCATGACCCTCTGTGCAACCCCTACTAATTGCATCAGAAATACCCTGAATACTTTCCATGCGGATATCTCTCTGGTGTTTCATTACATACCATAGTCTGTTCTCATCAACGCATGCACGGGCATCAACCTTCGCCTGGCTAGCGAGGGCACCATAACAGAGATAGGGATTTGGTTGGTTCCTTCTATAATGGAACATGTAGCGGAAATAGTCCTGCATGGTAACTTTAGTGTAAGAATTCTGTTGTGTGGGCCTCGTGCCTGCATACAGTACTCCTGCCTGAAAGCCACGCTCTCCAAATGGAAACAACAGGGGGTACTGAAGAGACATGAAAGCAGGATGCAAAGCCGATATCTGCTTAAGCTCTCCCGAGCGTGTCTCTATGATGATATCACGCTGAAAAGCATCAGGGGAAAAATCTCCAACAACAAGCATAGCTAGGTGGTCAGTAGTTGGCAAGCTATACTGAGGCGGATCCCCATCCCTGGGTCCAACAATCCTGACAACAAAGTCCTCATGAACACCATCACCCAGTCTTTGTCTAGCCATTCTGAATTGTCTCGCCAAAGGATTATGGGCATCTACCATTCCTATCAATGATTGAACAATGGAAGGATCTAAATCTGAATCCCCTCTTTCATCAGGCTGTAAGGCTCGAATCCTATTTTGAACCTCATTAGATGTGTCGTAGACATATAGCTGAATAAATTTTGGAGGACTGCCATCCGGTGGAAGCAGCGAACCAATACGGTGATGGACCTGACCACAGATCTTGAAAACAGGGGGTCCATGACCATCATTCATTGAACGATCAATATTGGCCCCCATTGATGTGAAAGAAAAAAGGCAATTGTACTGCCTTATATTTTTCATAAACTTGTTTGACGCTGGTCCGCCATCAAATCTTGCCAATGAAGCCAATGGTTCTGGACGAGGCAAGAATGGTGGTATGACAACTTTGCCACCTCTGCAACAATTGTTGTAGACAATTCTTGCAGAGCGTCGACCTGAGTCGCGACCAACTCTCTCAGGATGCCAGAACACTGCATGGCAATGTTCGCAGGCATGGGCTGGTGGTCCATAGTAGGATCTTCCTGGATAGGAAACTGCGGCGAAACAATGGAGAACGAAACAACAAAAGATAAGGCAGTACTCTGCGGAGGAAATTACGGAGGCAGATAGAAACAAAGCCGATAGATAAGGCCGAACAGCGCCTTGAAAGTCTCAGGAATCTAGGGAACAATATAGCATGTACCTTTAAGAGCCTCTACAAAAGCTTCGTCGAACTGGCCACAGGTGAGGTGATCGGTCGAATGCCAAGGGCCTCCTATTTTATTTACAGAAACTATTCTGTCAGATTTTCTGCGACAGGAGACGGAACCAACAGGACAAACAAAAGGAGTGGACCATGCGGAATATCACCTTTCCAAACTAAACGATGCTGATCCAGCAGCCTTTTCCGTTTTTGCCTGGATGTAGAAGGATCGGAGTTTGCTCTATCATAAGAAGCTGGGGGTCTTGCTGTAGGAAGAGCGACAATAAATTTGCGGAATGGTTTTCACAAATAAGACGAGGGGCAAGTATAAACCATGGCATGATACATACAGCTAGCTGCCGTGGATAACGGCGCACTGACTGTCGTAGAGGTGCATATAGGCACCCACGTAGAAGCTGCCAGGTTTAGTACAATGGTTAATATACGTACACAGAGCAGAACAAAAAGCAGCATTCATTTACGGTAGACGGTAGGAGGATACGTACTGCCTCCGGTGTCGTAAACGGTGGACTGGTCCGCCGCAAAGCTGGCACCAGGCACCGACGCAGGGCCTGCGTGGCCTCAGTTATACCAATTAATGCACATATAGGCCAAGTAGCAATCAAACCAATTTAGACGAAGGTAAGGAAGCCTAGGCAATACGTACAGGACTGGTGACGGTGCATCTGAAGCTGATCATCGACGAAGAAACGACGGCATGGAGTTGCACGCAACCGGCACAATCCGGAACAAAAGAAAAAGGGAAAACAGGTTTTTAAAAATAAGCTGAACAGTTGAAGGCACCAACCCCCTAGAGCTTTGCCCTTGTTTGTTGCGCGTGTATACCTCAGGTAGTCCAAATGTTTGTATGCACGACTTTGCATAAGCAGACTATATAGTGTGGCAGGAGGAAATAGGTCACAAAGGATGAAGGCAGCAGATTGGAACGGTACGGAACAGGAGAGGAAATCAAGATGCAAACTAAGACGCAGCAAATTATTTAAAGGGAAAAAATACACAGCCACACATATGTATATATATATATATATATATATATATATATATATATATATATATATATATATATATGTGTGTGTGTGTGTATGTGTATATAACAAAAGAAAAAGGGAAAACAGGTTTTAAAAAATAAGATGAACAGCTGAAGGCACCAACCCCCTAGCTTTGCCCTTGTTTGTTCCGCCTGTATACCTCAGGTAGTCCAAATGTCTGTATGCATGACTTTGCATAAGCAGACTACATAGGGCGGCAGCAGGCAATAGGTCACAAAGGATGAAGGCAGCAGACTGGAACCGCACGGAACAGCAGAGGAAATCGAGATGCAAACTAAGACGCAGCAAATTATTTAGAGGGAAAAAATACACAGACACATATATATATATATATACACACACACACACACACACATATATATATATATATATATATATATATATATATATATATATATATATATATATATATACATATATATATATATATATACATATACAGACAGACACATACAGGATGAAACATAAAAATATTGAACTGATGACAATAGGCAGGCTACAGGTCGCGGGTAGCACTGGCCATAGCATCGACCACATGTATCAGGCCGCGTGCACAAGCCAGCAAGTCTGAATCATGTTGTACCCCTTGTTGGGAACTACTGATAAGAAACCTAGCTAGCTGAACTCCCCTATTAGCTATAGGGAAGAGATGGTGCGCCAAATTTCTGTAGAGCACTAAACTATGGATGCTATAGTCTAAGACAACGAAGCCATATATCTCTTGCAAGGCCAAGAGTGCTTGCAAAGCCGCTGCCTCATAAGCCGCCGACCGCTCCATGCCACAATTCGCCCAAAAAAAAAGCCTCTGCGAGTTCAGGCGACAGTATAGAACCGGCAATTCAAGCTCAATGCCATATAAGGAAGCACCATCGTCAAGAATTTCATGTATACCGGATACGTAGGGAAGGTAGCAGCACCGTGCGACTTGCTGCAGAATAGCCACGTATGACACACGGACAGTAAACATTGCTGTGGAACAATCGAGGTGCTGTGTGGAATTAAAAGGAGTAAGCAATTCGTTTTGGTTCCGTTTAACAAAAAGGCTGCTGGAAAAACGGTGGAGACAGCTTGCAGTAAAGCCAACAGGTAAACACAATCAATTTTGACAGAGGCCTCTCAAAGTAGGAGGAAGGGAATTAGTATGTGCAGGGGCGGCCTTGTCTTTTTGATTGCTGCTGTTCTGGTAGGATGCCTGGGAAACAGTATAAGCTGGAAAAAAGGAGCTGTGGTATGGGGCCGGAATAAGGCTGAGTAAATTTAATTTTGTAAAAAAATTGGAAGACAGAGCAGAATATTAGTGAAGCAAACAGCAGGGATAGCACAGACGGCAAGGAAACACACATCTGAAAAGCAGGGGTCGAAATGTAGGTTTGTACCTGGATAGAACAGCACGGCGGCGTACCAATAGAAAGCAGAGAACAACCAGAGGCAACACAGAACGCCGGCCAAATCAGCTACACCCAATGCCCACGCAACAGAAGATCTCTGATAAACCAACCGGGCCAAACTGACAACCTGCATTCACCCAGAACGAAGATGGTCTTAAAATGTAAGCTGACCGGGTCACCAAAATCAGCTAGACGGGCCGGAGACTGCAAGCTTGCTACCGCACACATGGTAAGAAGAGGCACACATATGCAAAACTGAGTCTAAAATAGAAGGGTATACCTGAACAGAAGAACACGAGGGCGTACCAACAGCGGTCAAACAAGCAGCCAAAGGAGCAGAGGAGGTCTGCTAAAATAGGCACACCAAACGTAGACCCTATGTTGACCAACAACGAACAGGGCCTCAAAATCCGAGGCAACCACCCCAGCAAAATTAGGCGCACAGTGAGAAGAACGCACCTTTAGAGCAACGAAGCGAAGATGTGCCGCCGCTCACGGCCTGACCAAACAGACAGAGATGAATGTGCAACACACGGATTGATGGCCGCGAAGCAGCACCTGGGAACCAAGGCAGCAGCATTAAATCACAGGGGGAACCAAGATAGCAGAACAGGAGGGACAGACAAGAAAGGGGAACCAAGATAGGAGGAGAGGAGGGGCAGAGAAGAAAGAACATAGGGAGCCGCAACGCACCGAGAAGAACGTAGACGGGAATCGACCGCACCAGAGAGAAACGAAGGACGCTGCGGACCTTCGGACCTGGAGCCGAGAAGAACCAGCATCAAATCACAGCAAATGAGGACAGGAACACAACGCGGCAGCGGGCACCAGCAGAGCGGAAACAACCTGGAGGGCAGTGAACGGCGGGCAACCTCAGGCGGAGCCGACCCCCAGACCTAGGCCGCAGGGAAGGGGGAGGGGGGCGCGGCGGCAGGCTTCCGCGAGCGGCCCCTGCACGGGCCCCAGAGCCGGCGAGCTTCCACCGGGCGCAGGCAGGGTACAAAAGGGAGGTGCAGCGCGGACCTTCGAACCTGGAGGCGAGAACAACCAGCATCAAATCACAGGAAACGAGGATAGCAACATTACGCGGGCGGCGGCCAGCAGCAGAGCGGAAACAACCTGGAGGGCAGCGACCGGCGGGCAACCCCAAGCGGAGCGGACCCCAGACCTAGGCCGCAGGGAAGGGCGAGGGGCGCGCGGCCGCAGGCTCCCGCGAGCGGCCCCCTGCACAGGCCCCAGGCGCGGTGAACCTCCGCCGGGCGCAGTCAGGTTAGAAAAGGGAGGGGGCAAAGCGAGAGGGAACCGTGGCGGTGCACAGGCGACGGCAACGAGAAGGGCGAGAACCAGGCGACGAGAAGAGGGAGGAGAGAAGGGAGGCGACGGGTGCGAGAAGAGGAAGGCGGATGCGGCGAATCGAACGCGGGCGTCGGGAGCAGTTATAATGAGAGCGGATGAAAGCGTGGATCAGCACGGATTCGAAAGAATCAGCGTGGATCAGCGCGGATCCGAGCGGCCGGCAACAGCGCGGGAACAACCGGAGCCGTCAACGTCCAGCATCGAACGGACGTGAGCATTCTGAGGGACGTGGCTACGGCTCCTGGCTTAGAACCCCCCGACGTCTATAGAGTTAAAAATTTGGGGTAGTAGATCTATGCAGCAGGACTGGAATACATACATTGCAAATAGACATACACTTCTCACTAGTACTGGTACAGTTTTTATTGGCGGCACTTTTTCGATTCCCATTGGCAGTTTATTGAATTACAGGTGTGAAAGGTCAGTGAAAAATGTGAGTTTGTGACATTGTGCCGGCATAAACTTGAGAACTGCCAGCGTAAATGGATTTACAAAGGCGGCAATCTTATGCCAACCACTTGGGTAAATGGTTTACACAAACGGTTTTTACATGACCGCCTTTGTTACTGGATTTTCAGAGACAGGTGTTTAATATAAATTACTTGTAAAAATAATTTTAAAAAATTCAAATGTTCTCGATGTATTAGTACCAAATCTGATCACATATAAATTCAAGTAGACACCAGAGACAACTATAAAAGCAATTTGAAATATAAAATCATAGAGAATCACGATTCCATGTTTCCACGGACACCAATATATATACAAAAGAATTAGAAAACAGTAGAGGTGTCGGGTACCAGAATTAGAGGTACCTAAATCCTACGAAGAAAAAACCAACCCCGAGGAATCCACGCCCTGAAACCTCCTAAAAAATCGAATCAGCCCCCCCCTACACCGACACAACGAGCTAAACCCGCATACGTAAGAAGACAGGGCGCCCTCGACTACATTCCGACTTGCACGATGCTCGCTCGACGGGAAGCCTCGACCCCGGAAAATCTCCGACTCGCATGACCCAGGGTCGAGCCGGTCGACCTCCCCTCTCTCAGTCATCTACTCGCTGACAAAAGCATTTAATGCCACCACTTTCACCTACGTGGCTACAGCGCCATAGGCATGGGGGCGGCACCCGCGTCTGATCCTACTTTTTACTGTCCATCCCGGGATGGACGATAAAAAGTAGCCACTATTCACGCCATGACTAGCACTGTCCGACCATCACGCCCTGGGATTTCTGGGGCTCGGCCTTATCCATTTCTCGTCGACCCCCTCAGCTACGTCCCGACCCGGCCTCGACCACCATCGGTCAAATAAAGGGACCACGCCCGTACGCTGACCACATGAAATTGCACGTCCTATACAGCACCCAGGATATTTTACCGTCCCGTCATCAACATCACCACGACGCCCCAGGGATGGCCTGCATGCACCGGGACACATCGCCACAACAACGCCTACAGTGCCCGTCCCGCCTTCTCCTCCAAGGCACCCCCTAGAGATTGTTGTAAATCTAGACCCTCCTCTTGAGTCTATAAAAGGGGAGGGCAAGGAGCTCTCCAGAAAAAATGACAACGGATATAAAAAGAAAAAGACAACCTCAAGATCAACATCGCAAGCAATCCTTCATTTTTCTTTTCTGAGACTTGGGACCAGCTCCCTCTCTCGCAGCTTATAACCCATACACAAGTATTTCGGTGCAAGGAAATACAATACTCTCCCTCCCCGCTGGACGTAGGGCCTTCTTTGCCTGAATCAGAATAAACCCCTAGTGTATTCTCTTTGCATCACCATCCGGAGTAGGGATCACGCAGCACACATTCACTCGTCGGCTTAAGGGCCTTCCCGGGTCCAAACACTGACAAGAGGCTTCCGACAGCTAAATAAATATAATAAAATATAAGAAGAAATAAATAATGAAAGTTGATCTTAAGATTTAAATAAAGTTCAGGGTTCCCAATGCAAAATGATTTCTTAGCTTCTTTTCTTTTTTCAAATAATGTGCAAATCAGCTAAAATTTATAAAATCCATATAAAATCTAAATCAAATCCCAAAATTGTGAATGTAACTTTGTTAACCTAAAAGTGATAAAACACATGTTACACTTTGAATGTTCCACAAAGGTTTTGGGCATTGGCCCTGTTCATCTAGCTTATAATCCGTCTTATTCAGCTTGTTTTTTCAGCCGGAACAGTATTTTTTTCTCATAAAAAATCAGTCAACAGTGTTTTTCAGCCGGCTTATAATTCAAGCCGAACGGCTCCATTCTCGCTGCGTGCTAGGCCATGTACGCCCTCGGGCGTGCAGGGGTGGAGCTAGGATTTTTGGTGACTGATGTCAATAGAAAAATTTCAACCGACAAAAACGACTTACTATAAACAATATAATAATACATAAACGAGTGTAAATAGCCGTCTGAAATTGTTGCTAGAAACAATAATAAAATATGTACCTCTTAAAGAAGCATTTTTCGATTGCGATTTTCCATCTTTTGAAAGCGATTATAACATTGTCTGGGATTGTCGCTACAAACTTTGGCTCAACAAAGCACATGATGCAATCATTCATAAACTTGTTACCAATACGTTTCCATGATATCGTCTTCACCATTTTTGTGGCCGAGAAGCACCTCTCCACAAATGCAGCAGGATATTTGGAAGATCATCTAAATTAACATCTTTTGGTGAGAGTACCAGAAAAGGAAAACCTGTCGCATTGATATTTGATGCAACATTTCTCTGTGAAGTCCCTTCATCATTGGCCGCTGGTGGTACTTTTCTTTTCAAGAATCAATCCATCAAATTCTTGCTAGCTGTACAATTAATTAATGGTTAAATTAAATAACCAATCAATAAACTAATAAAACCCAAACGAATCTGCATACACGGAGAAGTGGAGAACCTTATCTGATCAGGCCGGGCAGCAGATGGAGTCCAGGATTGCAAGCTACAGCGCTGCGGTGGCCGATCAGGAAGACTGATGCCGTGACACGCCACCGGCCGCTCTCTCCGTCTCGGCATCTCTCTCGTTTGTGTCGTTTCGGCTTCGGCGCTTCGCTGCTATCTATCGTGCATCGTGGGTAAGGCTGGACGAAAAACTCGAAGCTCGTTAGCTCACTCGGCTCGTGGCCGGCTCGGCTCAGCTCGGCTCGTTATAATAACAAGCCGAGCCGAGCCAGGATTTTAGCTCGTTAGCTATAACGAGCCAACTCGAGCTGGCTCGTGAGCCGCTCGCGAGCCAAACGAGCCGTAGTTTTAGAGAAAAAGTCATTATAACTTATATTAGTTTTGTATTACTTCATGTTTTACACTTCACAAATAGTTGATATGTTAGCTCATATGAATATTTTGTTCGATTTAAGGCTATTGAATATATTATTTTATATTATTAATATTTTTATGCTTTAGATAAATACAAATATTATATTTTGTATATTTTTTTACCTGGCTCGCGAGCCTAACGAGCCAGCTCGATCTCGTAACGAGCCGAATCGAGTTGGCTTTCTGGCTCGTTAAGATAACGAGCCGAGCCAAGCCGAGCCGAGCCGAGCTGGCTCGTTAGCCAGCCTTAATCGTGGGGAAGGAAGCGGCGGCTTCGCTGCGCGTATCGTGAAGGAAGCGGAGGGAGGCTGGACTCGATAGTGGCTGAGGACTGATGTCACGCAAGATTTTAGGCTGCTGTCAACGTATCTGATATAGAGAAGCATACATGGGCGGGCCAAAGGCCACTGCTGTCACCTGACAGCAGTGCGACAATGCTGGCTCCGCCCCTGCGGGCGTGTGGCCCTAATCGACGTTAACAATTGGTTAATGCCACACTTGCACCCAAGGGTGCAGATGCCTCCTCAGTTCTTGACTTCTTGCATCCACTCATCCTTTGTTGGCTATCCTGAAGGAGGGTGAGGAATGCTCTTTGAGTATCCTTGATTTCATTCGGAGAGAGATCAAGACCACCCTCCATTTATCCCAAGTCATGCCCACATGCTCCTTTTATTATGAAATTGACTGAGGTTGTGACAAAGAAGATATTTGAGAAGGAGGTGTCACATGAGAGTTATAGGCCAATCCACTTGACAACTGGTGGTGTAGGTAGGAGAGGCCGCCGCTCTACAACTCAGCAGGCTCCTGCATAGGAGTCATCTAACTCTCCTGCGCCTTCTCTTTCTAGGCATTGCTCCCCCTCAAGAGCAGCTTCAGCATCTATAGGCCCTGCTCTGAGTCTCGTCGTGGCAAGGGCACAACCGCACAAGAACATTCTTCTGAACGCAGTCAAAGTAATATTTGAGATGTGCATGTTTGTGAGAGAGGAGCTCCACAGGGTCGTGGTGCAGAGGAAGAAGAGATCACAGCTAGAATGGAGCTCAGGCTGTGTTCAGATCCGAAATATTTTAGAGAAATATTCCTGTAGCACTTTCGTTGTTATTTGTCAAAATTTATCCAACCATAAATTAATTAAGCTCAAAAGATTCATCTCGACCTTTGCAGACAAACTGTACAATTAGTTATTTTTTTACCTACATTTAATGTTCCGTGCATGCGTCCAAAGATTCGATGTGACGGGTGGCAGAGGAAATATTTTGGGAAGTGAACGGGCCTCAGTGTCCCTAGTGCGTGATTTGACTCCTCCACCTCCGCCAACCTTTTATTTACCCTCAATGTTCGAGGAGCAATAGTCACAACAACAACCATAATAGTTCCAACGGACCCATGACCCTCATGAGCAGGAGTTTGACCCTCAGCATCGTCCTCAGGTTGACCCCTAGCAGCAGTAGTGCTTGTTGTGCCCACTTCTAAACGTACTCGTGCATTATAATGCTGTCTGTTTGGACATATATATAGGTAGGGATGAAAACGATCGGAAACGATCGATAGAAGGTCAAATCACTTTCGTTTTCACATCTTTTTCTCGAAAACGAAATCGATACGATATTGTCGGAAACGAATACGGCGCCGATATTCCGGTAATTTCGAAAACGATAGTAGTCGAACGGAAAATACATCGATAACGATCGGAATCCATGAAAACGGTATCTAAAAAACGATAAACACGCCAAACTGTAGAACATGAGAAGATCCATATAACTCGACCTATCTCACATGATAATAGTAAATAAAGCCACAATTGACAAGATCACAAGCTGAAACCACACAATTCATACAATCTTAGGTCTCAAATAGTGGCAAACCACGCAACAGTATGATAATTTTTGACAAAGATACAAATAAACGATCATGTTCTAAGTTGACTCGACATAAATAGTGATCAAAACATGAATTATTAGAGTTCCTTTTTCAGTGGAGGCTGTAGCCTGTAGGTTTCTTAAAGATGAACGTCAGGCATGTCATCGTCGTCCCCGGCCACATCTTCCCATCCATATTCTGAGTATTCATCCTACATAGTTTGTGATGGATACATACATATGTTAGTTCTCATACAAGGCAACTGTAGATGAGTTAGTAACAAGCATCATATTAATATACGGAGATATGTAAGGCTCGTAGCAATAGATGTATTAGCGCAACAGTGCTAATAAGAAATAAAAATCTGAGAAACACATAGCTAATAAGAAGCAAAAAAAATATATGTATGTGTCGCAGGTAGCAGCCAACACATCATATACAAGGTAAAGACTAGAAAAAAAAGAACCTCGAGTGTTGATTGCCTTCTTGTTATATACATGAAATACTTCCGTTAGATAGTTCCTTTCCAAAAATTATTTGCCTTTGTGCAGATGTGATTATTTCCAAAAAAAAATTATCTTGTGTGCTTGCAGCTTGTGTGTACAGATGTGATCCTTTCCAAAAAAAATTGCCTTGTGTACTTGCATATGTAATGCATTGTATATCTATAAATAAATAAGGATTCATTAATTAAAGGCCTTTGAATCGGTAATTACCGATGGTAAATTACCGGTTAAATACGGGAATCTTCAAAAACGATCGAAAGAGGGCAAAATTATTTTCGCTTTCGTTTCTGATTATTTTTACCATTATAATTTTCATTTTTTCGGTTACCGCTATCATTTTCGTTTAGGCATAAAAATCGAAAAAAACTCGAAAATGATTTCGGGAAATCAGAGATTATCATTTTTGTTTTCATCCCTATATATAGGTTTAGAGACCCTTTATACGCAACATTCTCAAAACACATTTATACCTAATAATAAAGAGGTAAAATTTCAGACTCTTTTTTCGCCCATCCATTTGTTTGGTACATCTCCTTTTAACTATCGGACGATGAAGAGTTTTTCTATCTGAACTCATATATATAACTCGTACTTATACAGGAATCCTCGATCCCACACATAATATGTTTATATTTTCCAATCTAAATATGAATCCTTCCTTGCCACACATAACATGTTTATACTTTTCAATTATAATCCTAATCCTAATTCAAATAGAAAATAATTAGACAAAATCTTATTTTACTTAACATATAGCAAAGCGAGAGACCTCGTCCTCCTCCGGGTCCATTAGCCTAGAATCAATGCAAAACAATCCAAATCACATCACACCTAGAAGGAAACGCGCCTAGCTTTTTATTTTGCTGATTCACGTTGCTTTTCGTTTTTTCCCGTTAGCTCCTCCCACGGTTCAGTTGTGTACGTGACTTTTCTTCTCCCATGCTTTTTTTAATGAAATACATTATGGATCTTTAAACTATTTATTATCCTTATGACCTTATCTAATGTAACAAAATAATCCGGTGATGACTAAAGTCTTAAATAATTTATCAACCAATATACTAAAATAGTTCCATGACTTTTTCTTCTTTTTTGTCTCCCATTTTATCTTATAAATAGAAAAAATAAATAGTTCATGATTGAAATATAAAATAATTTATCATCCAGTTTAATCTAATATCTATGTATATATATACCTTTGGTTCATGACTTTTTTCCTCCTTTTTTGTCTTCTATTTTTCTTATAAATAAAAAAATAAGAATAAATAAATATAGTATCTTGGATGTTTTAACTCTTTTCTCCAATAAAGAAGCCTTGAGTGAAACCTTAAGCTGTTTGTTGTCTAATGTATTCTATATCTATATACCTATACCTACCTAATATTAAAGGCAAAGAATTTTTTTCCGTCGCTTCTAGAAACTTAGTTCCGAGGCTTGAGTCATCGTCCACATGTGAATGAATTAAACCTAATCTAAGTCCGATATGACAACTCTATCCTGCTTTTACGCCTTATGTGTTCCGTATTGACCTCATTTATGATCCGTACTCATACGAGTAAGAACAACTTACATACAACAATAGTACGAATTGCGATTCTAAGAAATATCGGGTTCTGTTGCAATGTACGGGCATGTTTGCTAGCACCTGTGCCGATTTTTCTGCTAGGCATGCCGACCGTGCACATGCACGTTCGACGAGTTAGAATAATGTTAGTTACTCGTAGAAAAAAAGAATAATGACATCTTCGTCTTATCTTAAGGCAAACCATTTGAGGAGCTGCTGCCAAGTTGAGATAAAAAAAATACCGTAGGTATAGTGCTTTTCAGCAATTGTAGCCATGTGAAGAAGCCATTGGTGCGCTAGGATTAAACGTCCCGAGCTCACCGTAGCCGTCATGAGCGGTACTGCAACAAAAACAACGATCAAATTATAGGCTCGTCCGGGCTAGGTATGCCTTTTTTTTACACGTCCCTGTTCGAACTGGTTTCATCCGTTCTTTTTTCAAGCTTTATAAGCATCCACTTCAATGTTCAGTTTTCAACTTCCAGTTCTAATTTAGTCATTCTCCATAAATATCAATAATTTAATAATAACTATAATAATATTATACGCATAAGCCCTTGACCTTTTTTTATAAGAAATAATTTTTTTCATCACAAAAACTATTGGTACGGTTCTAACTAGAAATAAAACGTATCTTATTGTTACAACCTTGCTTAGCCAATATGGTTCAATTAATAAAATTGTGTACTGAAATCTAAAGTTAGTTGTTCAGTTTAGTCTAACAAATATCTTTACAAATACAATTCTAGACAAAATTTTATACAAAGAGTAAAATATAAAAAGATACGTATTATTTTGGTCCTTATTTTTCTTAAGTGTTTGGTACTTTTTTTTTCTCCCGTAGCAACGCACGAGCATATTTCCTAGTGAATAGAAAAAAACACAGAATTTAAAGTTGCACGAAACTTGCAATCCTGCAAACACAGGATTAGAAAAGGCACATAATTTAAAGTTGTACGAAAATTTCTAATGTTGCCTTTGGATGGAACACAGAAAAAATACAAGAATCACAAGAGAGATAGACACGAAGGAAAGTTCCCATGAAGTCCAACCTCATATTAGTTTTCCTCCAAAAATTTCTTTGTTTTCATGCATCCCATGACACTCGTAGCTAAGGTATTTCATAGAGTTTAATCCTTTGTTCCAAAGAGATGTATAGAAAACTTTCCTATAGGATTGAAATCCTCTAAAATTTCTATATTTTTTCCTTTGTTCCGAAGGAGGCCTTCGCCCTGGATTCCTGGAGGTGATCGATCAGGCAGGTGCCCAGATCGACTCGGAGGGCCACACCGGCGAGGAGCTAGCCAAGGACGTCGCCTGTGAGGTGGAATTCAAGAACGTGGAGCTGGTGTTGCGAGGGACCGTACATGACGACCCGAGAGGGTCATCTTGTCGAGCCTCAGCCTGCACTTGCCGGCAGGTCACATCATGGACACGGTGTGTGGCACTTGTGTTCCTCAGAGGACTATAGGAGCACAGGGAAAATTAGGTACTCCTTGTACATCAATGTGTACGTCAGAAAAGGAAATCCATATGTGTACTCCATTGCTCGGCTCGGCGTCGCAAGTCCGAGAGAAATACACATATCCTGCTTTCGGTTACGTTGCAGAGAGGATATGCACTGATCTCTGAGTCCGAGATGGCGGGTGTCTACGAGAGCGTGCACGCGCTGTCGATGTCGGGCACAGTCCCGCCGGACTTCGTGCGATCAGCGCAGGATCAGCCTGGCCCCAACGCGTTCCGCGGGGACTCTGGGCCGGAGGCCCCGCCGCCGCCGGTGATTGACATGTCAAGGCCGGAGTGCGGGGCGCTCATGGCGGACGCGGCCACGGAGTGGGGGCTCTTCCAGGTGGTCAACCACGGCGTGCCCGCGGCGGTGCTGTTGGAGCTGCAGAGGGTGGGGCGTGCCTTCTTCGCGTTGTCGCGGGAGGAGAAGGAGCAGCACTGCACGGGGTCCGGGTCCTCTGGGTATCCCGCTACCGGAAGCATCGAAGGCTACGGCATCGGCATCACGGGTCCGAGAGGCTCATCTAGGGATTTGGAGGGCAAGAAGAACTGGGAGGACTACTTGTTCCACTACGTGGCGCCGCCCACCGTCGTCAACCACGACATCTGGCCCAAGAACCCCGCCGGCTACAGGTACATACATGTATATACTGTACGTGCTCAGTCGTTAGCTATTTGTTTCCCATGAAGAAGAATCGGCAGCATGTGTAGGGTTTTGTGGGCTATGTGGTCTACCCTCTGTTCCTCTGCCTTTTCTGTGGTGCCGCTCACAATGCATTACGAGGCTAGAGGGTGGGACCTATTTATAGACTCCACTTCCTGGTGTTGTGACACCAGTGTTCCGAGAAAATCGTGTGACTCCTGAACCATATCACCAACCACGATCAGACATGCCAGTATTCCGAGTCTAAAATTTAATAGTCCCTAGCACACATGTGTGAGTCATGTGTCATAATTAGATTGTATATGTGAGATCAATTCCAATCTAATTATGTGGGTCAACATCCTGCAGAGCCGATCCTGCAAAACAAACCCAGCTATTCCATTGTGTTGTACCCGGGTAAAATACGTACACACATAGTATAAATATATTCCAGTAGAGTCGATCTAAATTATTCCTCAATACTGTATTCCAGCACAAATGTCCTCGGCACCTCGAGTTCAAATCCCTCGAGTTCATTATTAATTATCAACCAAATATATCAATAGTATTTCCACACATAGAGGTGATAAATAATTGTAATAATAAATATTGAAAGCCATACATAAAAATCCAACATCTCCCACTTGGCTGAAATATTTCAATCAATAACCTAAAATCCCATATTTCTAATATGCTTAGAAAATAATTCCTGACTAAGTGGTTTAGTCAGTGGATCTGCGACCATACTAGTACTAGCCAAATAAACCAAACGAATAGTCTTGAGTCTGTTTATGACATCACGAATATAATGAAACCTTCCCTCAATGTGCTTACTTTTACTATGAAACTTGGGATCTTTAGCAACTTTGATCGCTGATATATTATCACAAAAAATAGTGACAGGTTGTGGTGCACTTTCCACGACCTTCAATGCTACCAGAAATTCCCTTAGCCATACACCTTCCTTTGTTGCTTCCGATGCAGCAATATATTCAGCTTCCATGGATGAGAGAGCAACTGGTTGTTGTAGCTTGCTGCACCAAGAAATAGCACCTCCTGCCAATGTGAATGTATAACCAGACTAGATCTCCGTTCATCAAGATCCCCTTCCGAATCAGCATCAGTATAACCCTGCAGCTGAAGGTTGTGACCATTAAAACATAAAGAATAATCCAAAGTTCCACTGACATAACGCAGCACATATTTTATTTGTTTCCAGTGCTCTTCACCAGGATTCTTTTGATATCTACTAAGAAGTCCAATGGCATGGCTAAGGTCAGATCGTGTGAATAACATAGCATACATAAGGCATCCCAATGCTGAAGCATAAGGAATTTCATTCATTCTTCGTTTTTCCTGAGGAGTGGTAGGACATAATTCCTCACTGAGTTTAGTTCCTTTTATTATAGGTACATTAGCTGGTTTGCAATTTTTCATAGAGAAACGTTTCAGTACATTTTGAAGGTAAGTCTTTTGGGACAAACCAAGAAGTCGTTTATTCTGATCTCTATGAATTTCCACTCCCAAAATATAGGAAGCTTCCCCCATATCTTCCATATCAAATTTAGAAGATAACCAAGCTTTAACTTAGGCCAATGTTGATTTATCATTAGAAGCAATAAGAATATCATCAACATATAAAGACAGCAACACAAAATTGCTACCAATAATTTTAGTATATATGCAATGATCACCTTCCGTCATTGAAAAACCATATGACGTGATAGCATTATAAAAAAGAATATACCATTGGCGTGAGGCTTGTTTAAGACCATAAATTGATCTCTTTAATTTGCAGACCATATTTTCAGTTTCTTTTTCCCTGAAACCTTCCGGCTGCAACATATATATTTCCTCCTCCAAAACCCCGTTAAGAAAAGCCGTTTTGACATCCATTTGGTGGAGTTCAAGATCATAATAAGCCGTTAAAGCACTAATAATACGAATGGAAGTAAACTTTGCAATAGGAGAAAAAGTTTCCACAAAATCAACACCTTCCTTTTGTGTGAAGCCTTTAGCAACAAGCCTAGCCTTATATTTTTCCACTTGGCCTGCTGCATTAAGTTTCCTTTTAAAAATACATTTGCATCCTACAGGCTTGCGGTTATTTGGCAAAGAAACAAGTTCCCAAACTTTATTTTTTCTCATTGAGTTTAGTTCTTCCCGCATTGCTTCCACCCATAGTTTTGATAGAGGGCAGCTTATGGCTTCTTTGTAAGTTTTCGGATCTTCCTCTAAATCTGAATTTTTAGAGTGTATTTCCCCCAAAAACACATAATATTCATCTAGATATGATGGCGTTTGTGTATTCCTCCCACTTCTCCTAAGGCGAGAAGTGTTGGGAGTTTGATTTGTATTTCCTTCGGGGGTTATATTTTCCTCGTCAAGCGTGTTAATTCTAGATGTATCAAAATGTGGCTCATCTGGAGTTGCCAATAATTCCACCCTTGCCCGTTTAGTGCGGCGAGGTGTTTGATGATCTAGAAAATAGCATCCCTACTTTCCACCAATTTATTATTTTTAGGATCATAAAAACGATACCCTTTTGATTCTGTTGAATAACCAATAAAAATTCCTGGTGTGCTTTTAGGATGCAATTTAGTACGATGTTGATTTGGCACTCTAATTTGAGCATTACAGCCCCAAACAGCTAAATGACGAAGTGATGGTTTCCTTCCGGTCCACAACTCATAAGGAGTGACTGTGACTGCTTTAGATGGTGAATGGTTTAATAAATAAACAGCAGTATGCAAAGCTTCACCCCAAAATGACAAAGGGAGATCAGAGTAGGCCATCATGGACCTAGCCATATCTATAAGTGTTCTGTTCCCCCGCTCGGCTACACCATTTTGTTGCGGAGTGTATGGCATAGTATAATGATGAATAATTCCATTCTCTTTACAAAAATCATTTAAAATTCCTGAAGTGTATTCTCCTCCACGATCGGTTCTTAAAACTTTAATTGTTTTATTCAACTGATTTTCCACTTCAGTTTTGAATGCCTTAAAGGCATCAAACCCTTCCGACTTATGTTTTAGAAGATACACATAGCCATATCTAGAATAATCATCAATGAATGTGATAAAATAAAACTTTTGACCATTAGTGGGAGTAGACATTTCTCCACAAATATCAGAATGAACAATGGCAAGAGGCTCCTTAGATCTTTCCGCCTTTGGAAAAGGCGCACGGGTCATTTTACCCATTATACATGCCTCACAAGTACCAAAATCCTCCCACTTAAAGTTTAGAATTCCAGAATTAATTAGCCTTTTAATTCTGTTTTTAGATATGTGACCAAGTCGTAAATGTCATAAATAAGATTCTGTGCATGTGTTCTTGTCATTGTTCCTCACTATGGAGTTATCTTCACCAACTAAGCAATCAGAATTAGCACCTTCTATTAAATTATCAAGAAAATAGAGGTTGTCATGGTGAATACCAGTATGAACTAATTTCCCATTGAGCAATATTTTAACTCTTCCATTTCCAAATAGTATATCATAACCAATAGATTCCAACTGGGAGACTGATATTAAATTCCTTCTCATGCTAGGTGAAAATAAGGTGTCCTTCAACAATAACTTTCCTCCACCAGGGAGTTTAAGAACATAATTTCCAATTCCAAGTATATCAGCTTTAGCATTAGTGCCTAAGTAGACATATCTATTTCCCCTTGGAATTGTTTGTATGGAAGTAAAACATTTACGATCTCTTGCAATATGTGATGTACAACCAGAGTCGACAACCCAGCTATTTGGAAAAACAGTAGTAAATAATGCTTCAGTGCAAACATTAACATAATGCATACCTTCCTCTGAAGGGCTGCCTTTGGGATCATCACGATTGTCTTGCTTCTTCTTATCATTATTATATTTCTTCTTCTTCTTGCATTCAGATCTAAAGTGGCCAATCTGACCACAGTTGTGACAAGGGAAAGCCTTTTTATTTTTGTCATTCCTCTGATATGAGTCATAATTTTCACGATCATCACGATCGCGTTTCTTGTTAAGCTTGTCCCTCAAATCACCTTTACCTTTCTTCTTCTGCCAGTTCCTTTTATTTGCATTGTGTCTTTCTTCTCCAAGGTGTAATTCTGAATTATTTGAGTTCCTTTCCTTTCCCTGGGAGAATTTCCTATCTTCTTCCATGAGCAAATGATGTCTCAGATTACGCATGTTTAGTGCACGCTCAGAATGACATCTTAAATTGTTCCCATGAATTTGGCAAAGAGTTCAAGACAACCATAACCTGCACTTCTTCTTGAAAAGCATAACCAGCAATTTTTAATTCCTCTCCGAGAACAGAGAGTTTATTTATATGCTCATTAACTGAGGCACCTTCATTCATCTTGGTAGAGAGAAACCGATTAACAAGGTTAAACACTTTTAACAAGAGATATGTCACCAAAATCCTTTTCCAGTCTACCCATAATTTTCTGGGCATTCCGTTCACTCTCATACTCAGCAGCTAAAGAATCAGACATAGATCCCAACATAAATACGCGAGCTTTCTTATTATCCTTAGCCCAATTTTCATATTCAAGCATATATTCCGACTTTTCCTCAGGAGTGGCATCTTTCTTTGGCTCTTCCGGTTCAGGTGTATCAATAATATAATCAATGTTCTCGACAACAAGTAAATACATGATTTTCCGCTTCCAAACCGTGAAATTTGAGCCATCTAACTTGCCGTTTCTAAGCAATTCAGCAAACACAGCATTGGATGCAATTACGAGTGATAGAATACTTCACCAGAAAAAATACGAGCCGGAGGATGTTCGTAGATGAAACTGATGAACAGGTGACCTTCCTTCCTTGATCTGCGTGCAAATAGGGCAGCACACAAGCTTCTCGTTTCTGGGCACGGACGTGTCCTTGGAGGCGATCTGGAGCTGCTCCCGTGATTCCGCGTGGAGCCCAAGGGCGGCAGCGACGACGCACACCCCCAGGCTCAGATCGGCAAGTACTACTTGCTTCCTCTCCTTAGATCGACGTGATTGGATTTGTTTGTGTGGACAGCGTTGGCGGCCAAGGAATTCGCAGCGGAATTAGAATGGCGGCTGCTGAGTTGGGTCGGCCAGAATAGCCCCCCACGTAACCTGGCTCTGATGCCAGTAGGGTTTTGTGGGCTATGTGGTCTACCCTCTGTTCCTCTGTATTTTCCGTGGTGCCGCTCACAATGCATTACGAGGCTAGAGGGTGGGGCCTATTTATAGACTTCACTTCCTGGTGTTGTGACACCAGTGTTCCGAGAAATCGTGTAACTCCTAAACCATATCACCAACCACGATCAGACAGGCCAGTATTCCGAGTCTAAAATTTAATAGTCCCTAGCACACATGTGTGAGTCATGTGTCATAATTAGATCGTATATGTGAGATCAATTCCAATCTAATTATGTGGGTCAACAGCCTGCAGAGCCGATCCTGCAAAACAAACCCAGCTATTCCATTGTGTTGTACCCAGGTAAAATACGTACGCACATAGTATAAATATATTCCAGTAGAGTCGATCTAAATTATTCCTCAATACTGTATTCCAGCACAAATGTCCTCGGCACCGCGAGTTCAAATTCCTCGAGTTCATTATTAATTATCAACCAAATATATCAATAGTATTTCCACACATAGAGGTGATAAATAATTATAATAATAAATATTGAAAGTCATACATAAAAATCCAACATCTCCCACTTGGCTGAAATATTTCAATCAATAACCTAAAATCCCATATTTCTAATATGCTTAGAAAATAATTCCTGACTAAGTGGTTTAGTCAGTGGATCTGCGACCATACTAGTACTAGCCAAATAAACCAAACGAATAGTCTTGAGTCTGTTTATGACATCACGAATATAATGAAACCTTCCCTCAATGTGCTTACTTTTACTATGAAACTTGGGATCTTTAGCAACTTTGATCGCTGATATACTATCACAAAAAATAGTGACAGGTTGTGGTGCACTTTCCACGACCTTCAATGCTACCAGAAATTCCCTTAGCCATACACCTTCCTTTGTTGCTTCCGATGCAGCAATATATTCAGCTTCCATGGATGAGAGAGCAACTGGTTGTTGTAGCTTGCTGCACCAAGAAATAGCACCTTCTGCCAATGTGAATATATAACCAGACTAGATCTCCGTTCATCAAGATCCCCTTCCGAATCAGCATCAGTATAACCCTGCAGCTGAAGGTTGTGACCATTAAAACATAAAGAATAATCCAAAGTTCCACTGACATAACGCAGCACATATTTTATTTGTTTCCAGTGCTCTTCACCAGGATTCTTTTGATATCTACTAAGAAGTCCAATGGCATGGTGAAAGGTCTTGATGGCTAGAGGGGGGTGAATAGCCTATTAAAATTTTCTACAAAGACAAGCTAAACAAGTTTATCAATAAAACAAATAGCGAGATGCGAGTTTTGCTTAGCATACGGGGTGTTTGCAAGCCGCCTAACCAAATCACAATTCTAGTGTAGTTGCACTCAACCGCACAAGTCAAACCGAGAAGGAAACTACAACTAGCAAGCTACACAAGGAAACTACTCTAGCAAAGCTAACTCGCTAGCAAAGATAACTAAGAAATTAATACAAGAGAGAGTTAGGAGGGTATCACCGAGAGGCGAAGAATTGAGCCAACCAATCAATATAATCAAGAGATGAATACCAAGATAACCGAACACCGGGATCAATCAATCACAATATGAAAGTGATGACACGAAGATTTATCCCGAGGTTCACGTGCTTGCCGGCACGCTAGTCACCGTTGTGTCCCTCTTCACCACGTGGTTCGGTGGCTAATCGGTCACACACCGAGCCTCTCAAAAGGCGCCACAAGAACCTACCAAATGGCAAAAGGTTGCAATGACACGAAGCAATTTACTAATGTTGTCTTTGGCGCTTCGCCGAGATAGGCACAAACCCCTCGCAATCACCGGAGGTGGCCAAGAAAAATCACCAACTCTTGCCAACGCCTCCAAGCTGCTCCAAGCCGTCTAGGTGGCGGCAACCACCAAGAGAAACAAGAATCCCGCAGCAAATCAACCACAAAGTGCCAACTAGATGCAATCTCACAATGCAAATGCACTTGGATCACTCAATCTCACTTCGAATATGCAAAGAAGCATGAGAGATGAGTGGGAGGGGAGTTGCTTAGCTCAAAGTGCTCACAAGTATGTCAAATGTTCGAGAGAGAGAGTCTTGAGCCGGCCAACGAGTATTTATATACGTACCCCTTCGAATAGAGCCGTTAGAAACTTAAACAGCTAGAATCGGGCTGACCGGACGTGCTGGTCCAACTGACCGGACGCGCCGGTCACCCAACAGCTAACTCAGGAAGCACTGACTGGACGCGCTGGTCCAAACGACCGGACGCGCCGGTTGCGCAATGGCTAACAGCGAAGCAACGACCGGACGCGCTCATCGCGCAGATCGGACGCGCTGGAAACGACCGGACGCGCTAGTCCCGAGAATGACCGGACGCGCTGGTCGCCTGAGCAGCGCTCAATGAAACAACGACCGGACGCGCTGAAGAAAATGACCGAACGTGACAGCGCCAGCGTCCGGTTAGAGTCCAGTAAGCTCCCTGAACGACCGGACGCGTCCGCTCGTCAGTGACCGGACGCGCCTCGCGTCCGATCATCGAACTGAAAAACGCGCAGACACTGAACACTGACCGGACGTGTCCAGTCATGCAAGGACCACGTCCGGTTCAGCGTCCGGTCACCTCTGTGACCTCCGTTCGCCTCCGTTTCTTTTCCGGACTTTCGGCGTAGTGGAAAATAGTCGTTTCAACTCCTCGAAAACGCCTGAATCCCGCCTCGCAAGCTCGGCGGGAGGGAGGGAGGATCCCAAACCCTCTCTACCGCTCAAACTCCACCGCCTTCACAAACGTGCTAACACCACCAAGTGATCTCGTCATGTGTGAGTGTGTTAGCGTCTTCACAATCATTTTTCGAGGTGATATTAGTTCTATCCAAATACATATGATTATGAAATGCACACCTAGAGGCACTTAGGAGTTCAATAGCCGCGTCATTCCCCTCTTTATAGTACGGCTATCTATCCTATAATGTAACCACACCCGCTAGGTGTCTTGGTTACTAAAACACAACATTTAAGCATATACCTTTGCCTTGATCACGTAGGGTTGCATCCAAATCCAAGTGTGGCCATCATGATTACCATGTCCATCTTGCCACCAACCTTGGAATGTACTAATCCTCATATGCTACATACAACTTAGGCATAGGATTACTACTTAGGCATTGTCACTAATTACCAACACCAAACATAGGACTTTCACATGGCTAAGGTCAGGTCGTGTGAATAACATAGCATACATAAGGCATCCCAATGCTGAAGCATAAGGAATTCCATTCATTCTTCGTTTTTCCTCAGGAGTGGTAGGACATAATTCCTCACTGAGTTTAGTTCCTTTTATTATAGGTACATTAGCTGGTTTGCAATTTTTCATAGAGAAACGTTTCAGTACATTTTGAAGGTAAGTCTTTTGGGACAAACCAAGAAGTCATTTATTCCGATCTCTATGAATTTCCACTCCCAAAACATAGGAAGCTTCCCCCATATCTTTCATATCAAATTTAGAAGATAACCAAGCTTTAACTTCGGCCAATGTTGATTTATCATTAGAAGCAATAAGAATATCATCAACATATAAAGACAGCAACACAAAATTGCTACCAATAATTTTAGTATATATGCAATGATCACCTTCAGTCATTGAAAAACCATATGACGTGATAGCATTATCAAAAAGAATATACCATTGGCGTGAGGCTTGTTTAAGACCATAAATTGATCTCTTTAATTTGCAGACCATATTTTCAGTTCCTTTTTCCCTGAAACCTTCCGGCTGCAACATATATATTTCCTCCTCCAAAACCCCATTAAGAAAAGCCGTTTTGACATCCATTTGGTGGAGTTCAAGATCATAATAAGCCGTTAAAGCTCTAATAATACGAATGGAAGTAAACTTTGCAACAGGAGAAAAAGTTTCCACAAAATCAACACCTTTCTTTTTTGTGAAGCCTTTAGCAACAAGCCTAGCCTTATATTTTTCCACTTGGCCTGCTGCATTAAGTTTCCTTTTAAAAATCCATTTGCATCCTACAGGCTTGCGGTTATTTGGCAAAGAAACAAGTTCCCAAACTTTATTTTTTCTCATTGAGTTTAGTTCTTCCCGCATTGCTTCCACCCATAGTTTTGATAGAGGGCAGCTTATGGCTTCTTTGTAACTTTTCGGATCTTCCTCTAAATCTGAATTTTTAGAGTGTATTTCCCCCAAAAACACATAATATTCATCTAGATATGATGGCGTTTGTGTATTCCTCCCACTTCTCCTAAGGCGAGAAGTGTTGGGAGTTTGATTTGTATTTCCTTCGGGGGTTATATTTTCCTCGTCAAGCGTGTTAATTCTAGATGTATCAAAATGTGGCTCATCTGGAGTTGCCAATAATTCCACCCTTGCCCGTTTAGTGCGGCGAGGTGTTTGATGATCTAGAAAAATAGCATCCCTACTTTCCACCAGTTTATTATTTTCAGGATCATAAAAACGATACCCTTTTGATTCTGTGGAATAACCAATAAAAATTCCTGGTGTGCTTTTAGGATGCAATTTAGTACGATGTTGATTTGGCACTCTAATTTGAGCATTACAGCCCCAAACAGCTAAATGACGAAGTGATGGTTTCCTTCCGATCCACAACTCATAAAAAGTGAATGTGACTGCTTTAGATGGTGAATGGTTTAATAAATAAACAGCAGTATGCAAAGCTTCACCCCAAAATGACAAAGGGAGATCAGAGTAGGCCATCATGGACCTAGCCATATCCATAAGTGTTCTGTTCCCCCGCTCGGCTACACCATTTTGTTGCGGAGTGTATGGCATAGTATAATGATGAATAATTCCATTCTCTTTACAAAAATCATTTAAAATTCCTGAAGTGTATTCTCCCCCACGATCAGTTCTTAAAACTTTAATTGTTTTATTCAACTGATTTTCCACTTCAGTTTTGAATGCCTTAAAGGCATCAAACCCTTCCGACTTGTGTTTTAGAAGATACACATAGCCATATCTAGAATAATCATCAATGAATGTGATAAAATAAAACTTTTGACCATTAGTGGGAGTAGACATTTCTCCACAAATATCAGAATGAACAATGGCAAGAGGCTCCTTAGATCTTTCCGCCTTTGGAAAAGGCGCACGGGTCATTTTACCCATTATACATGCCTCACAAGTACCAAAATCCTCCCACTTAAAGTTTAGAATTCCAGAATTAATTAGCCTTTTAATTCTGTTTTTAGATATGTGACCAAGTCGTAAATGCCATAAATAAGATTCTGTGCATGTGTTCTTGTCATTGTTCCTCACTATGGAGTTATCTTCACCAACTAAGCAATCAGAATTGGCACCTTCTATTAAATTATCAAGAAAATAGAGGCCGTCATGGTGAATACCAGTATGAACTAATTTCCCATTGAGCAATATTTTAACTCTTCCATTTCCAAATAGTATATCATAACCAATAGATTCCAACTGGGAGACTGATATTAAATTCCTTCTCATGCTAGGTGAAAATAAGGTGTCCTTCAACAATAACTTTCCTCCACCAGGGAGTTTAAGAACATAATTTCCAATTCCAAGTATATCAGCTTTAGCATTAGTGCCTAAGTAGACATATCTATTTCCCCTTGGAATTGTTTGTATGGAAGTAAAACATTTACGATCTCTTGCAATATGTGATGTACAACCAGAGTCGACAACCCAGCTATTTGGAAAAACAGTAGTAAATAATGCTTCAGTGCAAACATTAACATAATGCATACCTTCCTCTGAAGGGCTGCCTTTGGGATCATCACGATTGTCTTGCTTCTTCTTATCATTATTATATTTCTTCTTCTTCTTGCATTCAGATCTAAAGTGGCCAATCTGACCACAATTGTGACAAGGGAAAGCCTTTTTATTTTTGTCATTCCTCTGATATGAGTCATAATTTTCACGATCATCACGATCGCGTTTCTTGTTAAGCTTGTCCCTCAAATCACCTTTACCTTTCTTCTTCTGCCAGTTCCTTTTATTTGCATTGTGTCTTTCTTCTCCAAGGTGTAATTCTGAATTATTTGAGTTCCTTTCCTTTCCCTGGGAGAATTTCCTATCTTCTTCCATGAGCAAATGATGTCTCAGATTACGCATGTTTAGTGCACGCTCAGAATGACATCTTAAATTGTTCCCATGAATTTGGCAAAGAGTTCAAGACAACCATAACCTGCACTTCTTCTTGAAAAGCATAACCAGCAATTTTTAATTCCTCTCCGAGAACAGAGAGTTTATTTATATGCTCATTAACTGAGGCACCTTCATTCATCTTGGTAGAGAGAAACCGATTAACAAGGTTAAGCACTTTAACAAGAGATATGTCACCAAAATCCTTTTCCAGTCTACCCATAATTTTCTGGGCATTCCGTTCACTCTCATACTCAGCAGCTAAAGAATCAGACATAGATCCCAACATAAATACGCGAGCTTTTTATTATCCTTAGCCCAATTTTCATATTCAAGCATATATTCCGACTTTTCCTCAGGAGTGGCATCTTTCTTTGGCTCTTCCGGTTCAGGTGTATCAATAATATAATCAATGTTCTCGACAACAAGTAAATACATGATTTTCCGCTTCCAAACCGTGAAATTTGAGCCATCTAACTTGCCGTTTCTAAGCAATTCAGCAAACACAGCATTGGATGCCATTACGAGTGATAGAATACTTCACCAGAAAAAATACGAGCCGGAGGATGTTCGTAGATGAAACTGATGAACAGGTGACCTTCCTTCCTTGATCTGCGTGCAAATAGGGCAGCACACAAGCTTCTCGTTTCTGGGCACGAACGTGTCCTTGGAGGCGATCTGGAGCTGCTCCCGTGATTCCGCGTGGAGCCCAAGGGCGGCAGCGACGACGCACACCCCCAGGCTCAGATCGGCAAGTACTACTTGCTTCCTCTCCTTAGATCGACGTGATTGGATTTGTTTGTGTGGACAGCGTTGGCGGCCAAGGAATTCGCAGCGGAATGGCGGCGGCTGAGTTGGGTTGGCCAGAATAGCCTCCACGTAACCCGGCTCTGATGCCAATGTAGGGTTTTGTGGGCTATGTGGTGTACCCTCTATTTCTCTGTCTTTTTCGTGGTGCCGCTCACAATGCATTACGAGGCTAGAGGGTGGGACCTATTTATAGACTCCACTTCCTGGTGTTGTGACACCAGTGTTCCGAGAAATCGTGTGACTCCTAAACCATATCACCAACCACGATCAGACAGGCCAGTATTCCGAGTCTAAAATTTAATAGTCCCTAGCACACATGTGTGAGTCATGTGTCATAATTAGATCGTATATGTGAGATCAATTCCAATCTAATTATGTGGGTCAACAGCCTGCAGAGCCGATCCTGCAAAACAAACCCAGCTATTCCATTGTGTTGTACCCGGGTAAAATACGTACGTACATAGTATAAATATATTTCAGTAGAGTCGATCTAAATTATTCCTCAATACTGTATTCCAGCACAAATGTCCTCGGCACCTCGAGTTCAAATTCCTCGAGTTCATTATTAATTATCAATCAAATATATCAATAGTATTTTCACACGTAGAGGTGATAAATAATTGTAATAATAAATATTGAAAGCCATACATAAAAATCCAACAGCATGCACGCATGTGATGTGTGTGTGTGTTCGCTCGCAGGGAGGCCAACGAGGAGTACTGCAGGCACTTGCAGCGGCTGACGCGCGAGCTGTTCGGGCACCTCTCGCTGGGCCTCGGCTTGGAGAAGGACGCCATGAGCGAGGCCTTCGGCGGCGACCAACTGGTGCTGCTGCAGAAGATTAGCTACTACCCGCCATGCCCGCAGCCGGAGGTCACCCTCGGCATTGCGCCGCACACCGACATGTGCGCGGTCACCGTCCTGCTGCCCAACGACGTCGAGGGGCTCCAGATCTTCAAGGACGGCCGCTGGCACGACGTCAAGCACGTGCCCGAGGCACTCATAATCTTCATGGGCGATCAGATCGAGGCAAGCGCTCTGTTAATCACTTCCACGCCTGCTAATACAGCGTCCTTATTCCGTCAATTTGTCAATACATTATATAGAGATTTTGAGCAACGGGAGATTATAAGTATGTAGATTTTGAGCTACGGGAGGTACAAGGCCGCGAAGCACCGTGTGACGGTGAACAAGGAGAAGACCCGGATGTCGTGGCCGACGTTCGTGGAGCCGCCGGGGGAGCTCGTCGTCGGGCCGCTCCAGCAGCTCGCCGCCGCCGACAGCCCGGCCAAGTACAAGCCTAAGAAGTACAAGGACTACCAGTTCTGCAAGAGCAACCTGCTTCCACAGTAGGCTGCCATTCAGCCGTCATATCTCTCCATCAACATGCTCCCCGTGTGAGGGCCTACGCACTCGATCGTTTTTATATTTAGTACATATAAATAATTGCCTGCGCGTTGCAAGATGCAATGACAGCAACAAAAATTATACGAGATATTTTGTAGCCCAGTCAAAATCAAGGCCATGATAATTTTATTTTGCACGCATGTTGTATATGACCATGACCAAATATGATCATGTTAGCCAATGTCTCATGGTCTTTGTCCTTGGTTTCAATTCATTCCATACATGATAGGCTGTTGGAATTGGCCAACTCACTATGGTGCAATGTATGTATCGAGTGTTGTATTCCTAATCCGGTGCATGGCGTTATGTACGTAGGTTGGATATGTCCTGATAAATTTGAACTTTATTTATAAGGTTGTATTGACACGTTTTTATAGCAGCTTTTCACCGATATGTATGTTGCCAGGTTTACTTCCAATGTAATCTTCTCATACAATCAACACTACTACACAAATTATTTTGCGAGGCGGTGCCCTTTTATTAACCGAGGCGTTTGCAAAATCCGACCGCCTCGGTTAATGCCTGGGATTAATGGAAGCAGTCGTTTTCATTAACCGAGGCGGTCACAATTAACCACCAGCACGGCCTAAGTATATATACGGTGATGACTTAGGGTTTCACTCATTCTCTCCTCTCCCTCACCTCTCTCAATCGCGCAGGCTAAGGCTCACGAGCACATCGCCCCACCCCTCTCCTCCCCTCCCGATGGCACCCCACCTCTCCACTCCCCCTCCCCTCCCCGCAGCGCGCGCCCCACCCCTCCCCTCCCGGCGGCCCTTGCTCGCAGATCCGGTGGCTTAGGCGAGGCCAAATCCGGCGCCCTGGGTGAGCGGCCCCTCCAGCGGTTGTGGGATCTGCCCTGGGGGAGCGGCCCTATGGCCGGCGCGGGGGGAGGCGAGACGTTCCGACAGCAGCACGGGCGACGCGGGGTGCTCTCCGACAACAGTGGTGTGGCTCTACTCTCCCTCACCGGCGGCGTGAGGACGATGTGGGGCCGCACCCAGATCCACCGCCGCCGACAACGACCAAGGAGCACAGGGCGAGCAGCCACCACCAGATTCGGCGAGGGGGAGCCCAGATTCGGCGAGGAGGAGGCCAGATCCGGCGAGGAGCCCGGATCTAGCGGGCTCGTGCGGCGACGTGGCTCGGTGGTGGCGCAGATCCGGCGAGCGGAGCGGCAGCGCGTGGATGGGCTCGCTGGGCTTGTCCATAGGGTTTTCTTTTTTTTCTTTTTTTATTTGATTTACCGAGGCGAGCATTTGAACCGTCTCGGAAAAAATTCATTTACTGTAACCTTTGGTCTGAGGCGGTTGCGATGCCCGCCTTGGTTAATCATTTCTGCCCGCCTCGGTTAAATTTTAGGTAGTAGTGCAAAATCTTAAGACATGGTGTTATATATTATTTTGTTTATTATCACAAAAATAATACAAAATATGTTTGGATTGAAATCATTTGACGAAGTAAGTCAAATATATGTTGTTTCTATAGTAGGCTTAGGCCCACTAAGGGAAGTCTAGATAATCGACATCGACCGAACCACATTCGATGTGGGCGGATACATGAGTTTTGTTCCGTAGTGGGCTTTTTCTTTTTTGAGATTGTTTCCGTAGTGGGCTTAGGCCCACAACTAAGATGCTATAGAGTCGTCAGACAACAAGAAATGCCCATGAAGCCATCAAACCATAAGAATGACATAAGGTAAAACAGTACAAGAGAGTACATGCATGCTGAAACTCCGTATATGAAGGTCGTAGTGTTAGTCAAATATAAGACCAAGACATATAGCAAGCAAATCGCTAATGATGCAACACCTATATATGTGTTTCCACAAAAACCGATGAAACCATACCTTCAATAGCAAGATACAGAATTAAGCTGCAGCTAGCTAGGATACGTAATGTTACCGCAGCTAGCTAGTGGAATAATGGGTGTAGGGAGTGTAATGTTACCGGGGCTAAACATCACGCTATTACTAGCTAGCCGCTCGATTTGCATACGTTGGGGGAGGGGGGGGGGGCACTTTGCTAGCAGTTAACAAAGATAGATCTAAGCAGCAAATGTTGTTAATTAAGCTGCAGCTAGGTAGGATACGTAGGTTCTGAAGCATCCTTTTTCGCTACATTGTTAGTCAATCAAGTGAAGGAAACGGCGCCGCCGATCGACCGCTTAATTTCGATCGGAATGCACGCACTCGCACTCGCGCGCGCCTTGGATCGCCATCATCAACAACGGCGACGACGATGCACATGCACGCACGCACACCATGCATATGGCAATAAGAGAATAGCACGCGCGCGGCACGCCGCTAGCTGCTGCGCTGCCTTTGGAGCCCGGTCGATCCGATCCGCGAGCGCAGGATGCATGCATGGCTACTGTCCACGAGCTCCGATCCGATCCCCAGCCAGTCCCAACAACTGCAGGCGGGCGCGCGGCAGCCAATTAGG
This sequence comes from Saccharum hybrid cultivar R570, assembly GCA_038087645.1. Lineage (NCBI taxonomy): Eukaryota > Viridiplantae > Streptophyta > Magnoliopsida > Poales > Poaceae > Saccharum > Saccharum hybrid cultivar. The sequence goes on from JAQSUU010000090.1 coordinate 287,429, forward strand.
CAGCAGCAAATGCGGAACAAACCGGGCGCGATCGACAAGCTGGCAGGAGACTGCATGCAGATCGATCGAGAGTGACCATGCATTCAGGCGTCGCAGCGTTACGTCCGGGTCCGGCACGCGGCACGGACGATGGAAGAAGCTCCGATCCGGATCGAGGGCCCCTTGCATTGCATATGGATGCAATGCAAGTTGCGCGCTGCTGCCGCGCGCGCCGGTGGATCGATCAATGCACGCTGCTGCTGCTGCCGTAGCATACAGTAGTTATTTCTGCATGCATGCATGCCTCCAGCTCGATCGATCCGGCCGGCCTGCATCTGCATGCGCTAGCTGCGGCCATTGAAACGAAAAAGGGCCGGCAATCCGTGATTACGGAACCGGAGCGTAATGGCAAAGGTGTGTTGCGTGCATGCGTGGACGACAGCCATCGATGGGGAGGAAACTAGCTAGCAAAAGGCCGAGACGACAGTTAGACAGAGGATCGAGGAGGAGGTGAAAGAAAATAAAAGAAAGAAAGCCAGAATGCTACTACTCTAGTAGCCTGCATGTGTGGTGCATGTGGCGGATCATGGCTTGGCGGGGACCAAACCAACAGGGGAGGAATGGGGATGATGGATTGGGGAAATGGAGAAGCGAGAGGAGATATACTATGCTACATGCATGCATATTATGGAGTACTATTATGTAGTCAGCTGCATATTAGTAATGCTACTGGCTAAAATGCATGTGAACTGTGTATTACTGCATATTAGCCAGCTGCATACTTTGGATCGTAGGTACAAACATTGTACTCGTCTCCCATGGTGGCAGGCAGGCATGCATGCATGCATTCCGGTACAAATCGAGAACAGCGGACTTCAATGACTTGTCCTGCGGGCTCCAGCTGCTGACGAACATGAGTACTGTAGCTTGTTGGGCAGTAGTAGGCACTAGTGATTTGCGCGCGCCCATGCGCGCGAGTCATAGCCGGAGCTCTATCTGGGAAACGAAATAATGTTGACATATGAACTGAACATATCACAGGAGGTTTTTGTTTCCATCACTCAAACCACATTTTGGACAACACTTGTGCTGTATTTCTAAAACAGCTACGAGATGTTCATACACTACAGATATAGTACATGAGACATAGAGGGTGTCCAAATAGTACTTACATCTTACATGAAATGGTCCCACACCGGGACGTTAGATATCTAAATAGTACATAATTTTACACAAAACGGTCGAAACAGTTTTAGGATAGAAAAAATCACGGTTTAACCAATAATCACCACAAAAATAGAGCATAGATGGCAAACACAAACTGAGAAAAATTCACCACAAAATTCATGGTCTACTATCCTCCAAGACAAAGATACTGAAATGTGATCACGTCACTTGGATTTGGTTTTTGTTTCTTATGGCAAACTGTGTGTAGCTTAATACAGTAAACATTATTTTATTCACCTTGCAATATCCCTGAGAACAACAACGCGCCATTGACATTTTTCCCTTATGGAGGCGAGGTCTGGTTATAGCCGTAACCGAAAGCTCAGACTCTACATGGGAACAAGGGCACAATGGTTCTTTCATGCTGCGGCTTGGTACATGAGATCGTGCGGCACCAGATGTCAGAACTCGGAAGGTCTCAAACCTGAGTCCAAACATGAAGCAGGACTGCCAGAAAAATGTTAATATTAGTGTTTACACACTGGGCTGCAACAAATAAAGCAAAATCCAACAAAATTTGATTCAGTGGGACAACCACTGGACATGCAAAAGCTAAAAACTAAATATGATCTATCTTGCAAATCAGCAAATAGGAGAATAGACTTGAGATGGAGTGAATTGGCATTTTAACATATTACGACGAAGAAAAATAAACTGCAAAGCAACATGAACATTTGACTTAGGATATATAAGACTGGTGCCTGAAAATGGTTTGGCCAACAGACAACTCATGTAAAAGTATTAGTTAACCTAGAGTTTGGTGAACCTAGCTAGCAGAGAACAGAGAAGGGCATCACCATGAAAAACATTCTAGATCATCTCTATAGCAGTTTTTTACCTGCAAATTGATACTTTGATAGGGGCCAGTGCTGAAAAGAAAGCACCCCATGTGGCTGATCCAACCAAAACATTCTAGATCCTATCTTCAACAGTTCAGCACCCCTAATCTGCAAGGGAAAAATAAATAAGGACAGTGCATACACCATGATTAATATTGCGGATCTTAGCAAGGATTATTAATAGTATTCTCAAAATTCAATAACGGGAAGCCATGTGCTTGCCATCACTCAATACTGACTAAATTTTGGTATAAGTAACGTAGGTGAGCTCACCATCTCATTTATTTCATTTATACAGAGATAGGATTATTGTCCAAAAAACCATCATAGGGCAAGCATCTTGTAATAATATCTTAGTTCAATTTGTCGTATTTGTATAACAGAAGCTTGAAATGTTTTCATTTGTAAAATACAAGCTTGAATGTACACTAATTTTTAACTTGACTACTGAATGAGAGCCTAGGGGCTAATGTAGCCCAGTATTGTCCACCAGAGAACTGAAATGCTAGGTGAACCAACAGAAGGAGCGGCTAACTGTGCTTAATTGCTCTCAAACTTCAACCTTGCAGAATAACAAAAAGACATGTTCAAAGCATTAGATGATTCAGTGCAAAAAAACTACATGGTTCATCAATGAGGATTAGATCCTAAACAAAAATTGTCTTTATATGGAAAGGAGGATATTTTCTGGCCCTCAATGTGGTCATCTAACTTGACATGTCCTTCACAAGAATCACCATAAAAAGCAGACAATTCTTCTTGCCTGGATCAGGTCCTGACATTCTTTCCAACTGAAGAATACCCCACTGCACTGGCCATCAGTCATGATTGTCTATCAAGCATAAAAAATTCATAACTGTACTATGAGAACAGATAAGATATATTCCAAGAATGTACCAATTGTTAGCGGTTGCCACTTGAAAAGCAGATTTGCAAGGAAGTGGAGAGAGATGGATGGGAATAAATACATCATTGGCCATGGGGTGTGCTCAGTAATACAACAACCAACAAGCTATGTTAAGTAAAGACATCATTGACAGTGAACTTATGCTCAGTATTCACAAATAGTAGCAACAAACAAAAACAATTCCATTGTCTCATCTCAATATAAAAAACGTTCATCATTGCATAGCCCCAAAACCTCAGTAGAGAACATGAAGAACGCCTGGAGCAAACGCGCCCACAGCATGGCCACGATAGAAAAACATTTGTTGCCTTTCTGATTGGCATTGTGCAGTGGCAAATGGCGCTTGGGCGCTACTCCCCAAAACCAATGGCCAATATGTTATGGTGATCATCACTGCATATGCCAAAGTGTTTCAATTTAATAAGAACAGAAAATGGAAACCATGAGAATATACTCAACTTAAATGAAAAAAATATTAACATGGAAATATCCTCCGATAAAAAGTTTGCATATGACAGGCATTGGCATATGCTTAGATTGAAATAGCTTTATCATCAAAACTGGCATATGCTCAGAAATAATTTATCACCAATACAGTCATTTGCTCAGGCCAAAAAGACCATAGCATCAGCACACAGACATGTGCTCTGAATTTCATTGTCAGAACAGAAAGTTCTCAATTACTGTTGCAACATCATGGCATGTTCACACAAATTCAGGGATGCAGGTATGAAATGAAATTTTGAGAAAGAAATGTTACCACATACGGATCTAATGAGATTTGGAAGAATGTGTAGAGATGGATAGGTATTTGGGCATTAACCTGTGCAAGAGAGAACGGGATCTAGGAAAATATTAGCAAACAATAGCTGCGCTCAAATCTTGAAACAACTTTACTCTGCAATCCAAGGAACCTGATGATCGAACTTGAAACAACTTATCCATAGCCCACAACAGAAAGACGACGAGGGGAGGGAGAAAAATATAGCCTTACCAACAAGCACCAGGAGCGAAGGAACTCGGAGGCGGAGAGGGTGAACGGAGGAGAGCGTCTCCACCCACAGCACCGCAATGCCACGCTGCCTCCGCGTGGGGGCCTGCCCTTGCTGAGGCCGCAATGGCGGGGCCGCTGCGCCGCTGCGCTGCGCGCTCGGCCCACACTGTATAAGGACGAATGCATCTCTGATCAAAAAGAAAGGGAAGACTTGGTAGGCAGCTGTATGCACGTTGCAGTAGCAGTGACACCGGTGAAGCAGACAACGATTCGCGGCGGTGGCGCAGGTGGGGGTTGTCAGCCCTAGGGCACGGCAGCAGCGGCGACGTAGATGCTGCGCACACTAGCTGAAGGCGCCCCCATGCCACATCCCTCGACGCCGGACGCCTGAGAGAGGACGCCACCAGGCCAGATCCGGTGGGGGAACGAACAGATCCGGCCATGGAGGCCCTGGATCTGGTCGTGGAGAGCGCCCACGCCCCATTCCTGCGCTTGGAGCAGCCAGAGAGGAGGAGGAGGGAGTAGGAGAGGTGGGCGTGCTCGCCCTGTGCCTGTGGCCGCCGCTGGATGGTGCCCACGCCGGGGCGTCGCTGTGCCAGGGGTCGGGCCAGGGGCGGGGCGCCGCGCTGCGCCGCCGCCGAATCGGGGCCCGCCTGTATCGGGGCTGCCGGGCCACCGTGCCGGGGGCCTGCCACGCCGCCGCGCGACGGGGCCCGCCCTAGCCATCGAGAGAGAGAGGGAGAAGGAGGACGGGAGGAGAGGTGGGCACACGACGAGAGAGGAGGAGTGTGTGCTGTGTGAATCAGAAGCTGGCTAATATATTTGGCGGTGAGTAGAAGCGGAAGCAGCAGAAGCCATGCGAATATGCTCCGGATGGAAGCGGCTTCCAGCAACACCAGCCGTAGGATCGAAGATCGGACGGCTAAAATTAATCGGAGTGACGTGGACGCTCTCATTGAGGTTGAGCTCCAAACGCTCTCTTGTCTTTAAATGCATGCATTGCCAACAAGAAGACAATGCAGTGGTACTAGATCCGAGGGGCATACATACCGACCGGAGCTACGACGGGCAATGCAAGTTGATCCCAGAACAGTGTGGTGCGGATCTCATGTGCATGCAAACTGCAAAGCATTTGCATTCTTTTGTTGCTTAAAACCTAGCACTACTGGATTCCAAAACAGGGATTACATGATGAACTAAACTTACAACAAAAGGAGTAACTGAAATACGCGCCTTTGGTGTGTTCTCAGGAAAAAAAACAAAGCATTTGCATTGCATGCGCGTAGGGACGGCGGAAATGGACCCAAAACGCGCGGGCGCGCCTGACTGTGCGTGTCTGTGTCTAATACGGAGTACTGTATATGCATGCGGCATGCCCACCGAGAGAAAACCAAACGAACGCTTTGTCTGACACGAGGGTGTACGTGCCTTGGCAGCATGCAGCCGGTTCCGTTCCGGTGATACCTGCACAAGAAAGCGAAATGGAGCAGTATTTTTTTTATGAAGGCGAGAGCTAGCGTGCATGCATCCATGGCGTCTCACAAGGGACTAAAATTTAGTCTATAGTCCCTATTCCTATAGAAACACAATCAGGCCCTCAGGCCCGTTTGGTTTTGTTTTGTTAAAGTTTAACTCCTATCACATCAATGTTTCTTTAAATGCATGGAGTATTAAATGTAGACTAATTGCATGCATGTCAGTACATATTAGGAGTAATTTACGAGACGAATCTATTAAGCCTAATTAGTCTAAGATTGGAAACTTTTTATCAAATAAGACGAAAGTGCTACATTATTTGTTAAACTTTACCTCCTCAAACCAAACACCCCCTAAAGCTCATTATCTTTAAACTGCGTCAGCGTGCATGTGAGTTCTTCAGATATTTAGAGAGAGATGAAACAAACCAAGCACAGTCCCTAGGCACACAACTGAGCTGAGAGCCTGAGACTGAGGAAAGTAACGGGGCCAGGCCCAGAGTGAAAAAGGGCAGGCAAATGAAGAAAAGAAAGAAACCCCCGACACCCAGCGGAGGAGGGAGGGCGGCCCACCGGAAAGGAAAACCTCCGGGTCACGTCAGCACGTGGCGGCTGGTCCCGGCGACTTTTTGAGCGCCGCCGTTAATCCCCCGCCCGATCAACCCGCGGGGCCCGGGTGCTTAATCCCATCGGTCGGCGAGGCCGCGGGCGCGTGGCCACCCACGGACCGCGTTCATGGCCGCTCCCGTGCACCCACCCACCAGGCCTTGCGGCTCATCATCCCCCGATCCACCGCCCAACCCCTAACCCCTTTCGTGTACGTACCATCTTTCTCGAGGGATCAGCGGTGAACATTACTAACACAAACATTACTATTTTTTATCATCTATATATTGTATATTTCTAAAAAAACACTCGCTCTTTTCTTTTCATGTCACATTAACTTCGTCCTAACGCAAAAATTACAATTTTTTATCATCTATATAAAAAAATTATCATAATTTTATAGTATATGAATAATGAATTGCATATCATTATGAATCTATTTATCATAGTGAATCTAAAAACATAAGTCTTATGTCATGGACCTATATAATCTTTTTGAATTCGGTACTCAAAGATACAACTATTTGACTTAGGACAAAGTTAATATGACATGTAAGAAAACTGAGTGAGTATCAAGCAAAATATTCAGTGCAAACCATATTTTCGGTGTAATCCATTTAAATCACATTAAAATCATACTTAGGAGTTTTCAAAAAAAATTGAAACTATGCACACCAATAGTGCATCTATAGATGTGCATTGTCATAAAATTTGAGATTCGAACTAGTTTTGCAAAAATTCATATGAAAATGATAAATTTTATTTGCATATGCACTAGAGGACCTCTAGTGCATATGCAAATGAAATTTTCTATTTTCATATGAATATTTGCAAAACGAGTTTCAATCTCAAATTTTGTGACAATGCACATCTACAGATGCATTATTGGTGTGCATAGTTTCAAATTTTTTAAAAAACTCCTAAGTATGGTTTTGCAAAGGGTTTTCACGATTGCACCGAAGATGTGGTTTGCACTGAATATTTTGCTACATGTCTATCTAAATTTATCTACAACAAACCTTTCTACCTTTGGCGAAAGTTTTTGCATTAATTGGCAGTACAAGATTTGCCATTTTTACATTTAAATAAAATAGATACAGTCGTAGTGACAATTTCTTATATTATATTTCATAATGTCAGGGGGTGTTTAGTTCATCCTCAAAAAAATTTCACCCCGTTACATCAGATATTTGGACACATATATGGAGTATTAAATGTAGATAAATTTGCGAGATGAATTTTTTAAGCCTAATTAATCCGTGATTTGACAATGTCGTGCTATAGTAAACATGTGCTAATGACGGATTAATTATGCTTAATAAATTTGTCTCGCGGTTTCCAGACGAGTTATGTAATTACTTTTTTATTAGTATCCGAATACTCATTCCGACATCCCACCCCTGAAATTTTCACTCTAGGCACCCTCTCAGTAGCCAAATAGGATGTTATAACGGTATTGCACTGAATCCGGTATCTACTATCAAGAAATGAACAAATAACAACATTGAAACCATTTCAAAGTATGATGGTACTCTCGGTCTCCTAGCTATCTCTAGCTCCAAAAGTTCTTTTTAGCATCATATATCTAGCCCTAAAAGTTCTTTGAGCTGTAATAAGCTCTCTCCCTGATTACCAGCGGTGACTGTTAAACATTCGGACTTTCTATTGTGCGAAGCTAGAGAGAGAGAAAATGGGCGCAACAAAAGCACGCTAGGCCCCACATGTCAGTGGGACAAAGTGCACCGACCAAGCTGTAGGTCTGCCCCATGTCCAAGCGAGTCCCCCTTCCCGCCTCCTCTACCTCCCGCGCTCTTTCCATCACCAGCTGGTGCTAGCTGTCTCTCTCCTCTTGTCATGTGACCTCCCCTCTCATCACTCTATTTCTCTCTCAAGCTCAGCTCAATCCTCTGGCCTCGTTTAGTTCAGTGAATCGAGGAGAAAAATACTGTATCAGAATTCCTGTAGCATTTCGTTTGTATTTGGTAAAAATTATCTAAATTTTGACTAACTAGGCTTAAAATGTTCGTCTCGTAAAGTACACCAAAACTATACAATTAATTTTTGATTTCATCAACATTTAGTACTCCATGCATTTGGCGACATTTTAATGTGACGAAGAATCTTCTTTTTACGTAGTGGAATTTGAAGGAGAATGGGAGGAACTAAACAAGGGGTCTCTCTCTCTCACTCCCGCCCTCCCTGATTCGCCGTCCCTGTCATTCCTGTCGCGGCAAGCGGCATTGCCCAATTTAGCGCAGCGCAGAAACGAGACGAGCAAACCGACCCCCGGCCCGGCCCCCTCACCGTCCACCCACGCCAAGCTCGCAGCGGCGGCACGGGCGCGCACCCCGCCAGCATCGGAATTGGATCGAAGCAACAAAAACGCGAGCTAAAAAAAGGGGAGCCGCGCGCGCAATCCCCGGCCGGCACCGCGCGCGCGCATCGTCGTCGCCCTCGCTACATTGCCGCCCGGGGCCTCGGGCACCGCGGGGCCGGGGAAGGTTTCGGCGTTGCGCCACCGTTCCCGCGTGTTGCGTTGATTCCCCGAATCGAACCAACGCGCGGCGCGGGGTCCCGGCCATGGCGCAGCTGCCGCCCAAGATCCCCACCATGGCGCCGGCGTGGCTGGAGTTCGGGGGCGGGCACCACCACCAGCACCAGCGCAGCCCCTCCGTGGGCACGTTCCTCGCCGCGCCCATGCCGCCGCCGGCGCTCCACCCGCAGCCGCAGCCGTCGTGGGTCGACGAGTTCCTCGACTTCTCCGCCGCCAAGCGCGGCGCGCACCGCCGCTCCGTCAGCGACTCCGTGACCTTCCTCGAGCCCGGCCCCGACGACGGCAATGCCGGCGTCGGGGCGCACGACTTCGACCGCCTCGACGACGACCAGCTCCTGTCCATGTTCTCCGACGATCTGCAGCCGCCACCGCCGCCTCCGCCGCAGCAGCAGGCTGCGCCCGCGCCGGTGGCGAGCTCCTCGTCGCCGTCCGACCACAACAGCATCAACGACGAGAAGACGGACAGGGGCGAGGCCGAGGAGGCGCAGAGCAAGTGCCACGGCGACGCCGCCGACGCCGCGCCGGCCTCCGCCGCCGCAGTCGATCCTAAGCGTGTCAAGAGGTGATCTTTCTTCCCCTGCTGCCCCCTTCATCGCTCAATTCCTGCAATGCGCGACCTTTGCGACGCAGAATTCACTAACTGGGGTGCCTCCCTTGCCGCAAAACTCGCAGGATCCTGGCGAACCGGCAGTCCGCGCAGCGGTCGCGCGTGCGCAAGCTGCAGTACATCTCGGAGCTGGAGCGCAGCGTCACGTCGCTTCAGGTGCGTCCGTCCGTGCGTGTAGAATTCCGCATCGCCCATCCAACGGAGCTGAATTATGCGCTCCGCAAGCATTCCGAGCTGAATTTTGGTTGAATAAATATGTCCGTGTATGAATTTGGCCTGAATTTTGCCCGAACAAACAAATTTCTGCAGACGGAGGTGTCGGCTCTGTCTCCGCGCGTGGCGTTCCTCGACCACCAGCGCTCGCTGCTGACGCTGGGGAACAGCCACCTCAAGCAGCGAATCGCCGCGCTCGCGCAGGACAAGATCTTCAAAGATGGTGACCGCCATTGCCGCCCCACCCTCCCTCGATTACGATCCTGTCCAGTCGCCATCGCAATTCAATTCGCGCTAGCTGCGTGCATGCAATGCAATGCAGTTATGCAAGATGCCGCCACCGCTGTCTGCTGAACTCTGTGTGTGTGGTGTGTGCAGCTCATCAGGAGGCACTGAGGAAGGAGATCGAGAGGCTGAGGCAAATCTACCACCAGCAGAGCCTGAAGAGCGGCGGGGAGCCCCCAGCGCCCGACGCGGCCCCGGTCCGCGGCGACAAGGACGACATGATCGGCAGCAGCGAGGGGACCGCCGTGCCCGCGCCCGGCCCGCCCTCGTGATGAGGAGGAGGCGGGGCGACACGTCCATCCGGGTCGGTCGCTGTAGTGGGGATGGCCCTGTCGCCCGCTCATCACAGCGAGGCGCGGCTGCTGCTGCTAGGATTGGTGCATTGCTTGGGTGTGCGTGTGTGTGTGCATTCTTTGGGTGTAATTGTAACGTGATTGTGATGTAAAGAAGAGGAACTGGATTGGTTTGGTTTGTTCATTCATGCATGTGCATGCATCCTCTCCTGCTGCTGCTCCTTCCACCTCCCCTGATTTGTAATTTTTGTTTGAGCATTTTGGGCGAAGGTTGTAGGTAAAAAAAGATCAAATGTAATTCAGATTGGTTGAGGTCAATTTGTGTGTTTGGGTGGTTTTGTATCTGATAAATCCAAAAAAAGAAAGAAAAGTGTACGTGTTTCAAGTACCAGTGTGGCAGGAAGTGTCTCTTCGCCCCTCTTGAATTCCTCTCTGTTCTATACCTTTTTTTTTTTGCGAAGCTGCTCTATACATACTCCTCCCTCCGTTCCAAATGCTACTAGTTTGTTTAAGTACCATACTTTACAACCAAACGCTGTCACATGCAAATATGCAATGCAAGGAGCTACTCCAGCATCTCATTCCTTGCTGTTCGGTCACAGGATTTTTTAAAACAGTGGCCGGCCGGCCGTAGGAACACAAGAAGGTACCTTACCTTCCTTCCGCAGCAAGGGATAGGCATGTTCGTCTGCAGGTGCAGTGGCAGCACGCGCATGTGCGTGCCGCACCCGTACCGGCCGGTGGAAGTTATTCTGGGTGCCACAAACTGGTTAGGTTCGCGAGGTTATGTTATGTCCAGGACACGGCACACCCAGGTCAGGTGGCATTGCAATTTGCAGCAGCCTGAATGGTTTCGGACACACACCGCCCGGCTTTGCTCGGTTGCTCCTCACTCCTCAGCGTGGCCGGCCGACACCCGAGAGGGCCCTGTTCACCTGACCTTATCAGCCAAATCAGTCAGTCATTCAATAGTGTTTTTCTCTCGTAATAAATCAATGGACAGTACTTTCAGCCATGACTTATGGCCTGTTTGGTTTGGGGTGTTAAAGTTTAACAAACACTGTAGCACTTTCGTCTTATTTAACAAAAAGTTTCCAATCTTAGACTAATTAGGCTTAATAGATTTGTCTCGTAAATTACTCATAATCTGTGCCGACATGCATGCAATTAGTCTACATTTAGTATTCCATGTATTTGCCGCAGCATTGATGTGATGGGAGTTAAACTTTAACATGTGCAAACAAACATGGCCTTATTTGCCAAGCAAACAGGGCGGAAGCCATTTATTGGAGCGCCCGTACGTATGGCCGCATCTACCAAAAACGCCAGTAAATTTATGAGTATCTGTAGTTCAGTTTTTTTGGCATATGTGGATATGCGAATTTCTTACAGCATCAGTGCTGTTGCCAGCGCTGGCGAAAATGGAGCGAGAGCATTCGTCTCATCCTGCTCGGATAACCCTTCTTTGAGCACTGAGCAGGTTATTGGAACTCCAGTACTCTACTCCACCACTATCTGATTTCTGAAGATTCTCAAAGCTGTGTTGAGATTTGACAGGAAGTATCAGGCTACCAGCCCAACGTCGTGTAGTACAACTGTAAAGGAAACTAGGGCCTCGTTTAGTTCGGTGAATCGGAGAGAAAAACACTGTATCAGAATTCCTGTAGCATTTCGTTTGTATTTGATAAAAATTATCTAAATTTTGACTAACTAGGCTTAAAATGTTCATCTCGCAAAGTATAACAAAACTGTGCAATTAGTTTTTGATTTCATCAACATTTAGTACTCCATGCATTTGCCGATATTTTGATGTGACAGGGAATCTTCTTTTTGCATAGTGAAATTTAGTGGAGAATTGGGGGAACTAAACAAGGGTAGGGGTGTGTTTGGTTCTGGTTCAATTCTAAGTCTGGCTAGCTTTACTTATCCTACCTAGCTTAAGTCAACAGTCACTTGTGTTGGTTGGAGTGCTTACTTAAGCCTGGCTAAGTTTGAGTGTGTTTGGTTAGCTGGTTTGGATTGAATCCACTCAACCCTTCCTGGAGCTGGTGAATTTACCTCATTTAAAACGTTTTGTAGAACAACTCCGCCTATGTTGACTAGAAGACTTTCTTAAGTCGTCTCAACATAGCCGGTCCCAAGCCCGGGTAAAGGAGGAGGGTGTGTTAAGGTCTGGCGAACCAACAGTAAAAAAACAGTCACTCTTATGGATTTGAAACCCACGAGAGATTCGTTGGGGCGTAACCCTCTTAGCGACGCGCTACATCGGAACCCGGGTTTGGTGTTAAATGGGCAAGGGCCGGGTCGTCATCCCATTAGTGGCGTGTCGTATCGTGACCCGGGTACGATGAAAAATGAGCAAGGATCGGGTCGTCGCAACCTTAGTGGCGCGCTACATCTATGCCCGGGTGTAGTGAAAAATGAGCAAGTGTCTTCGCACTTCCCTCGACGGGTGCGAAGGGTAAGGAAGCTAGCCGAGCCAACTAGGATTCGTCTAGGTAGATGGAACGTAGGGTCACTAACGGGTAAGCTAAGAGAGCTAGTCGATGCAGCAATTAGAAGGCGTGTAAATATTCTATGCGTTCAGGAGACTAAACGGAAGGGCCAGAAGGCGAAGGAGGTGGAGGATACTAGCTTCAAACTTTGGTACACGGGGACAACATCGGGTAGGAATGGTGTAGGCATCTTGATCGATAGGAGCCTTAAGGATGGAGTCGTTGATGTTAGGAGGCAAGGCGACCGGATTATCTTGGTCAAGCTGGTAGTTGGAGATTCGGCTCTGAATGTGATAAGTGCATATGCCCCTCAGGTAGATCTTAGCGAGGGCACCAAGAGGCAGTTTTGGGAAGATCTTGATAGCATGGTTAGTACCGTGCCTATCAGCGAGAAACTCTTTATAGGAGGAGACCTCAACGGCCATGTTGGTGTGACTAATGTAGGTTTCGAGCGGGTGCACGGGAGGTTCGGGTATAGTAGTAGGAATCAAGAGGGGAGGATGTTTTGAACTTCGCGCTGGCCTATGACTTGTTGATAGCGAATGTAACACCCCGGTGTTACGCAAGCTTTTGCATGGCAATCATAAGCATGACATTTCATATCATCCATAATCATATATGGTAATATTATAACTTGGATGAAATAAAAGCTTGGAAAATGGTATTCATGATGTAAAATGTTAATGTGCTAATTACCTTTCATCAAAATTGTGCAACTATAAATTTTATATCACTTAGAATTATAGGTCAAATTTTTGGAGCAACTAAATTACTCAAAGTTTTGTCAAAAACTGGTTTCAAAAATGTATTCTGAAAATATTCAAAAATACTCCCTATTTTAGCTTCCATTCTCCAATTCAAAATCTATAAGAGTTTTGAGGTTGACCCCTTAATAAAAGTTGTAGGAAATAAAATTCTAAACAACTTTCATTTTTGGGCCAATTTCAGAAAAGGTCATTTGCTTGCCCAAAATTGAATTTGAAAACTGCAATTTGAATTTTATTTGAATTTCTCTGGAAAAATAAAAATGAAAAACAATTCCCAGCGCTAGCAGGCCGCCGCCACCCTTTCGGCCCATCGGCCGAAGCGGCCCACGCCTCCCCGCGCGCGCCCGCGCAGCGCAGCGGCCCGGCCCGCGTCCGAGCGGCCGCTTCCTCCTCCCGCTCGCCTTCGCGCCTCGCTGGCCGCCGCGGCAGGACGCGCTCGCCGCGTGTCGGCCATGCGCCGTCGGCAGCCGCCGCGCGTCGCCTCCGCTCAGCCATCCCGCCAGCTCAGGCGCGCTCAAATCCGCCTGCCCGAACCCCCTCGCCCCCTCACTCCCACTCCCGCTCGCCATCCGCTCCCCTCTCCAAGAACCGAGCGGGCGAGCGGCTCACCGCCGCGAGCTCCACCTCCGCTCCCTCGTTCCGGTGGTGACGGTCCACCACCACCAAATTAATCTTGCACCGAGCTTCGCCACCCCCTTGCCTCCTCCGAACAAGCCCCGTTGTCCTCTTGCTCGCTCCGGTAGGGCGTCAATTCGTTTTCCTCGCCGCGTCACCGTGACGGAGCCACCGCGCTCGTGCTCCTGTCACCGGCACCTCTACCAACCCCCCTTATCTCTCAACCCCACTCACGTGTTCACCGTTTTTCCACGGCCGTTTTGCGCACCTTGCCTCGCTCGTTCGGGCACTGGAGCGGCAGTTGGCCATCGCGGCCGCCGCACCGCCGCAGTGTCGAGCGCCCGCTCGGCCGCGCGCGTTGCCCCCGCTCGCCCGTGGGTGAGGCGAGTAGCTGGGCCGGCCTGATCCAACGGGACGCGGCCCGTTTTCGTTATCCCGCGCGCGCGTGTCGCTGGGCTGAACCGGACCGGGCCGTCTGCCCCTTACGGTGTCGGCCCGTTTTCAAATAGAATCCCAGTTTTTCTTTTCTTTTATTAATTGGAAATAAAAATGCTTTAGTAATTATTTGGGTGATTAAATGTGCTCCAAAAATTGTGAAATAAATTTTTATGAGTTCCTTACAACTAGATCTACCATTTAAAAATATTGCACTTAATTGTTGCACTACTTTTCTGTAGGGTTTTTATTTAACTTTGGAAATTGCTATTTTCTTGTTAAATGGTTAGTAAATTGTAGAAAATTTGGAAATCTGTTGTTTGATACTTTTCATAATGCAAAGTATTTTCATGCTCGTTTTTAGGCCTTAGCTTGTTATTTTTGTATAGACAGTTCTAATAATCCAAATGCAATGAAAATTTTGTGGCATGCTAGAATTGATGTTAGTAATCCGCTGTAATTTTCTAAGATTTTTATGTGCTACCAAAATTTGTGTTGCTGTTCAAGCATAGTGCTAATTAGGGTTTACACTCAACCTTTAATGCAAGATTAGTTAGTAAACTATGCTTTGGTGTATCTTTGAAGCATCCTAAGTGTCAGTGTGCCTTTGCATGGTAGAGTTTAGTGGTGGTAGTTTTTGAGTACATGTTCTTGATTGGCGTAGACTACCTTGTAGAAGAGTCGTAAGTTCCACGTAATCCAAATAAAGTAACATGCTCATTACATCTCATTCATTCATCATCATCTCATGTCATCCCTGCAATGCACCTAGGTATAAGCACTTATATTTCTGCATCATACAGGATCGCAGGAAGTGACCCCGGTAGCAGTTCCCGAGAATCCGGAGGAGCAGTCCAAGGTGCTAGAGCAAGAGGCGACCGAAGCCGAAGAGGAGGTCGGTAAAGATCTTCTAGAGTGCCCCGACCACCGTCCGAGCTCTTTTGAGAGAGGCAAGCCCCGGAGCATTTCTCTCCCCCGGTTTGCAAATATTTTATTAATGCTTTACTTAAACTGCTACATTAAGTTTAGGAGTTGTTTGCAACCGTTGCTGCATTATACCTTGTTTCACCTTGCTTTACCAATCCTTGTCACCCTAGTGTCCGCGGTCAATAATTGCTTAGTTTGCTTAGACCGGTAGAAGTCGGGTGATTGCCTGTCATCCGCGAGCTATAGGGGATTACCTGGATTTATGTGAAAGTATGTCATATGAGAATAACTAAGTGTCAAAATGAACCTGAGACCGGATGGAAACTTGCAAGGTTTCGGATTGTAGTGTTTTCCGTCTGTGTTGATTAAGGACCGACCATTGTTGGGCCTCGAGTCATGTTGAACGTATGCCTCACATTTAGCTGACCGAATAATGTACCTTTCGACCGTGAAGCTGGGAGATTATTCGGGCCGAGTGGATTGCCCGCAACGCACTGTACCGGAGCAGTAGTGGCAGGATACGGGGGCGCGATGATAAGGCCAAAGAGCAGTCGGGCGGCCCCCGGGTACATGTGGTTCCTGGCAAGCTCGAGACTTTACCTGAATGGTTGACTCGGTGACCAATACCTCACTTTAGCGGGTGAGTGAGGTTTGTGTGGGGAATAAATTACCAGCTGGTTAATAATCGATTCGAATCGCCATCGTTCACTGGATATTGAATAATTGACTTGAGCTACTTCATCGTAGTAATATTGATGAAACACTTGGATAGTTATGTGGAAGATGACATGGTAATTATTGTTAATAAGCATTGGTAATCCTTACTTGTTTAATTATATATTACTCTAGCACAGATGCAATGCAAATATAGTTGACAGGGTAATAAAGATTAAATTACTGCATACTTTTAGAAAAGAATTGTTAAGATGAAAATGCTTTGCTTGCAAATGAGTCAGCTACCCCACCAGAAAGCCTATCATGATCCTTGGTGTCATTTTATTTTGGTTCTGTCGGGTAAGTCTAGCTGAGTACCTTCTCGTACTTAGGGCTTCGTTCCCACTTGTTGCAGATGGGCAGATGTATTACGGCTACTGTATCAACTGCCTCTATCCTACGATGGGCGAAGCTTAGGACCATGGGCAATGGTCATTCGCTACTTCTCGTCTGATGCTTTTGCTGGAGATGATCACAAGCTGGCACTTTATTTCAAAACGCTGTGTGTGTGCGTGATTTGAACTACTGCTTCCGCTACTTTTATTCGAACCTGGTTGGTAATAACTATGTTTAAACTCCGATGTATTTTATGCCGCGAACTTTTATGTAACTTATGATGGTGACCGCTAAACTTAGTACAATCTTGGCTGTTATGTGAAATGGTTTAAAATCCGTCGAGATTTCATGGACTACCGGGTTATACGGGCTTAAGTTTGTTAAATTGTCCTCCCGTTGGATGATTTTCCTACTTAATCTCGTATAATTGGGCGGTTCTGTTACAGCTGGCATCGGAGCATGGTTTAGCGTGATTACTATTCATAAGTGTATTTAAAACAAAATTCTGTTTAAAAAGTGTGATTTTAAAACTAAAGGTGTGCCAGTGGTCATATCATGTATGCCCAGTTAAGGACTATATGTGGCTATTTAAGTACTAACTTGGGGTTCTTGCACCATATTTCTCTTTCGTTGCTCATACGGCGTGCTATTGTATGAGTGCCACTTAATTGAGTGGTAATGTATGGATCAGTTACCTCTACGCTTTGGTAAGTGCGAGTTGTGAGAGCATGATCGGATACACCGCCGATCTAGAGAGAGTGCTTATATGATACTGGAGTACTTACATGTTTTACGCATGTTTTTACAAAAGTGTCGTATGTGTGGTTGTTCCGTCCATTGAGGCGATACCGTCAATAGGACGATGTGTTTGGATAGTTACTACCATTGTACACGCATATGAGGATTCGTGTAGAGCGTGTAGATAGATTTACTGCTTTCATGCATTCATGGGGAATGGGCTGAAATGAATTTTCTGTAGGTACATAACAACGTTTATCGTGTAGATCGAATTAGTTACGTATATGAGGGATCGTTTGTATGCCACCGAATTTATTGTTAGATGTCTTTATTTTCTAAGTTTGTGAGAACGTAAGACTCGTGCATGCATCATACTGCCTGTGCATTTTATTCATAACATGCATTCCTCCCCTTATAAAAGGATTATCCCAGTTTGATAAAAGTGACATCAACTTAAAATATGTTCTCGCCGGGTAATTTAAAACTTGTGCTACAGATGGCCCGCACGAAGCAGACTGCCCGTAAGTCCACTGGCGGAAGAGCACCCCATCACCAGATGGCCCTGCGGGAGCGCCGCAGCACGGACACTTTTCTAAGCAAGTTTGGCATGCCCACATTGTAACACTTCAGGTGTTTAGCTCCATAATTGCATTGCATTTGCATGAGCATAAGCATGCATCATTTCATGTTATATTATGTGGTTGCAACAAATGTGATTGTTTTTAGAATTTTGTTTGGCTCACATCATGTGACACTAGGTAGTTGGTGTAACAAAAGGGGAGAGTAGCTAATTATGTCTCACAACACCTTAGTTATACTTAGGGTCACTAATGGAGCAAGGTTCATGTTGACCAAAATCACCAAAATGCCCTCCAAGGTGTAGTTGACCACCATTTAGCCCTAGGATGCTCTAGTTTGACCAATTAAAAAGTCTAGCTTAAAGACCTTGCATGGAGAAGCACCCTTAAGCAAAGTTGTAGGGACTTTTATGGGGAACAAAAGTCTCAATATGACCATCTCATGAAACTGGCCAGAACATGCTCAAAAATGGCCCACAAGTCAGCTAGAAGGGCTGTCTCAACACTTAGAATTTTTCTAAGTCTTAAAAGTGTCCCTCCAGTTTTACCGTGACCTACTTTGGAAGCTTGTAGTTTGCAAACCAGACCAAACCAGCTCTAACTCATGTTGACACTTTTATAGTACTCACTTAGCTCTACAACATTGTCAATATCACCATCACCTAGTTCTAAATGGTTTAGGAGATATGGTGCCTGGAAAAATAGGTTTTAGTCGGTTAGTTAACTGAAACTCGGTTTCAGTTTCTGGGTACCTCACTTCAGGGCCCTGTATGTCACTAACCAAGCCGAACCAGTCCCCGATCTCTCTTACCAACTTGTAGTCCTTGCATAGGGCTACGACTTTGCTAATTGGAGATTTCACTAATTCGAGCTCGTTTACGAGTTAATCAACATCAAACATTCGCTGTCAGACCACCATGTCGGGCTCCATTTAGTCGGACAGACAGCTACGCTGTCGTGGCGGCCGTGCAGAGCAAAGGGGGCCGCGTGGTGCTCACGCCCTACCGTCGCCTCCACGTCGCAAGCACACGCGCGGGCGTGAAGTCGGAGCCGACACCTCAACCCCCACCACTCGCGCTCACCATTCCCTCCCTCTCTGCTTCCTCCTCCGCGCGCGGGCGGTGATCGGAGAAGCGAAACAGCGACCGCGTTCGATCCATTCTCCCAAACCGTAGCTCCATTGGCCAAACCGTCTAGACCACCGCACCACCGTGAGCCCCTCCACCTCCTCATCCTCACCGAACCATCTCTGTCGCTTCAGGTGAGCTACACCGCGAAGGCGGCTCCACCAGGCCGCCATGTCCGCCGCCGTCGAGC
Source organism: Saccharum hybrid cultivar R570 (assembly GCA_038087645.1). Classification (NCBI taxonomy): domain Eukaryota; kingdom Viridiplantae; phylum Streptophyta; class Magnoliopsida; order Poales; family Poaceae; genus Saccharum; species Saccharum hybrid cultivar. The sequence continues at coordinate 306,330 of JAQSUU010000090.1, forward strand.
TCACACGTGGCCATGCCATTCGGGCCCCTCCCTATCCTATCTCCTCCATGCTGTAGGTACAGTTAGGTATGCTGAAGCTCGTAGGGTAGGCAAATTGAGCCGGGATGCCGGCGACTCGTCGGAGTTGGTCGAGCCGCGGTCGCACGCCGCCATGACCGCTGCCATCCTCTCTGGCCGCCATAATCATAGCAGTTGAGGATACCCCTAGGTGCGCGAGGTTGAGGTGAACGCGCTGGTACCGTAGCTTCGCTGGAGCTGCCGCCGGCGGCGAGCTATCGCCGTCGCCTTTCTTTTCCCCTCTGTTTCCCTCGCTGACCGGTGGGGTCCCCTGGTCAGGCGCGCGCGTGCGCGGGCGGGAGGCCGGCCGCGGGCCACGCAGTGGAAGCGGGCTATACTGCGTGGGTTGGGCCGCGTCCGCGTAGGGGCCGGCCCAGTAGCGAGTTGGGTTCGGTTTTTGTTTTTCTTTGTATTTTTGTCACAGATTTTAGTGATGTTTGGAAAATGTAGATCTAGGGTTTTACTTGCCCAAAAATTATGAGATAAATTTTGCTAGGATCTACATGGTGTGTAGTATTTTAGAAAAATATGAATTGGTTATGTGATGTTTAGTTTCTAGGAGATTTAAATAGGTTTTTGAAATGTATTTTAGATTGCATGCAAACTTGTTTAAATCATATCTTGAGTTTCAGTGTTCCAAAAATTATGAAATTTGGTGGGTAGGCTAATTTATACTTGCTCTAGCTTTGGTAAAAATTTGGGTAGTAGTGCTTAAGTACTTTTCAAGTTATAATGCTATCTTGTTATTTTAGGAAATACTTAAATGGATTTTAGTAATTTTTCTACATGTGCAATGTTATTATAACTTTTTGGAGAATGTCTTGGTACCCTAAAATGTCCAAGAAAATTAGGAAATCTGTTGTTTGACACTTTTTAATATGATTTGTTATTTATACAAAAATCAGCCTTTTGGGCTTGTGAATTTTGTTTGGGGAGTTTCTGTAAATAATTTTAGTTCAAATTTTTACAGTGGTCTCCATTTGGTTCATAGAGCCTCCTGTAATTTTTATAGAATTTTAGGAGTAGTTTACATATATGTTTAAAATTCCACTTAATTACTTAAGTAAATTAAGAAATGAGTTTAAATAAATATTTTAGGTAGGCACACCTTACTTTTTGGTGTTTTTGTGACCTATGTGAACTTGTGGTAATATTAGTTTGGTCTTAAGGGATGTTTGCCACATAAATAAATATTTAATCTTTGCGATTCTAGGTTTTCTGGACAGCTGGTAGTATCTTTGGGTTTGGCCTTTGATAAAAGTGTTTGCTGGAAAACTTGTAAATACCAAAGTTGTAGTAAACTTGATAAACTAGCTTGTGTCAAAATTTGGGAGAATTTGGCTTAGTAGTTTGGGAGTTATTGTTGTTTTAAGTGACAGTCCAGAATAGAGTACTATCCTCTGTTTGGGGAGGATAGATTCTGGATCTTTGGAATTTCGACTAGGTAAACTTTGGAATTAAGTGTTGTGGTCTGAAAATATTTTGTGGTGCATTTCATAAGCTTTCCAGATTGTGTTAGATCATATCCTTTGGAGTTGGTAATCTCCAGTTATGTTAGAAACAAGTAGCTGCTGTCCAGAATGTCTTACTGTGATATTTTGGGTTGGATGTGGTAACCTAAATAATGTCACTCTTGTGTTTGTTAGGTGTTAGGCCCTTAACCGAAGATGAACAGCTATACCTTAGGTTGAGTAGATTAGGTAAGTACTTCTCCACCGGAGAAGAGATTTGCATGTAATGGTGAAGTGACTTGAATAGAGTACTTTTACTGCTGAAATGCATTTCATTCTGAGCATGTTGCACCCATTATGCATCCATGATATTTATTGTGCACTCATGCAATAGGTGTTCCGGAGGGGGTAACACTCCTCGAGTTCAAGCCAGCGATACCAGAGGAGGTCTAGGACCAGCCGGAGCAGCCAGAGGAACCAACCGGCGGAGAAGTTCCCGCAGAAGACCTGCCTGAGTCTCCTGACCACCGGCCCTCGACCTTTCTGAAAGGCAAGCCCCGGTGCATGCTGAACCCATCAATTTATAAATCTATCTTGAGTAATTTTAATTGTTTAATGCATTAAGTTGTAGGAGTTGTATGAAAACAATTGTTGCATTATACCTGTCCTTGCCCAGATATCGTACTTGAATCCTAATTTAGGTTTAGGCACGTATTAATGCTTAGCCCTGCTTAGTACGGTAGAAGTCGGGTGATTTCCGGTCATCCACGAGATGTAGGAAAGAGTCACGAGTGGCTTTATGGCTATCGTGGATGGAACCATGCTTTAAAATGAAATTGAGACCGAGCGGGAGTTCGATAGTACAGCCGCAAGACACTTCACGTCTTGGGTGTGGAGCTATGCCCGTCTGAGTCGTTTAAGGACTGATTCGCTGTACGTCCTTGAGTCATGTTGAACGCAGTCTAACACTTAGTTGGCCGGATAAGTCGTTCCGACCGCGAAGCCGAGTAATGTGATTCAGGCCGGGAATCGAATGGTAGGTTGCTTCTTGGAGGAGAGAAAGGATGTGCTTGGGGACATTGGCGTGAGACCAAGGGGGGTTAGAGTCCCTATCACCTGGCAGAGTGTCGCCCTTGGGGTCACGACATTATTCGGACCCGCGATTCCTGAATCATATGAAACGGTGGCTTGTGCGACCCTGGCAGGGGCCTGCGCGGTGAGTGTTAGAAATACCCCTCCAGCTGGATAGGAATTCGATTCGAATCGCCGTCGCTCCCGGTTAGTGAGCACTTGAATTGAGCAGCGGCAACGTAGATCTCATTAAATGAACAGGTGGTTAAGGGAATGATATAATGTTGCCACAATTCATACCTGCTCTGGATATAACAATGATAATTGTTTGATTATAATCAAGTGCATGCTTAGTACAGGTGCTAAGATAGATGACAGGTAAAGGCTAAAAATAAATGCTAGTACAGGTTAAAAGAGTTTAAAATACTTATGCTTTTCCGCAAAAGTAATGTTAGCCAGCTCCAATTTTGAAAGCCTTGCATAATCCTTGGTGTCATCTTATTTCTGGTTTTTGACGGGTAAGTCTAGCTGAGTACATTCTAGTACTCAGGGTTTATTCCCTCCTGTTGCAGATGATATGCTCTACCAAGGCTTCTGCAAAATTTGTCTCCACCCTGCGGGTGACGAAGACTAGATCACTAGGGCGTGATCATCTTTATGTACTTTCCTGATGCTTTTGCGGGTGGTTGATCTTTAAGACTGTCAGTAGTATGTGAACTAATGCGTGTGTTATGCTTCCGCTACTTTATAAACTTGGTTTGTAATATTTGCGACTCCATGTGTGTAAACTTATTTTGGAACTACTTGTGAAATGTAACGTATGATGTTGTATGTTGAATGATGCGATCTTGGTTGTAAGCAAGTTGGTTTGAAATCCTTCATGGTTTCGATTGACTACCGGGATTATATGGGCTTAAGTTCGAAAATTTGAGCGCCTCGTTGCTTGTTTTTGTACTTGTGCTCTTATAATTTGGTCGGTTCTGTTACACACCTTGTTTTGGAGAGTGCTCCATGATGTGGGGTACCCAGAGGGTCAAGAGCCGGTGTACTCTTAGAGTGAGAGCCAGCTAGCTGAGGATGGACTTGCAGTAGTGGAAATCATCGTCCCTGCTCTAGGTGATGCGCCAGAATGGGATGGTTGGCATTGGGAGTTTGAAGGACGCACTCCGGTTGAGGGTGCAGAGGGCGCAGCCTTTCACGTCATCCGAGACATAATGAGCAGGTTTTCCAATGAGTTGGCAGCCGCTTTGGCCGGTACTTTTCCGAGAGATGATCCTCGTGATGCCATTTGGGTGCAACCGCAAGGAAGTGCCCTGGTTAGAGGCCCAAGTGAAGGACGGGCTAGCGACAACCACGCAATGAGTGCCATGTATGCAACCATCAGAGCATACAAGGGTCTTGAGAGCACCTATTGGACCTTGACTGGCCTGCGTGGCAATGACCGGCTTGAAGCAAGGAAGCAGAAGAAGAAGCAAGCATGTGCTATAGCTAGCTTGCAGGAGCTAGAAGAGTATAATGCCAACTTGCATGAAGAGTTTCATGCCCTCTACAACGGGATGGGCCCGTATGCTCCTCCGGACGCCGCCCAGATGGACGTCGACGATGACGCTGCTACTGATGGTAGCAATGGTGACGCCTCCGACCTCGACGATGGCCCCGAAGAGTAGGATAGTGCCCTGCGTTAGTAGCTAGACTCTGTCACGATGGCCTTCTTTTGGTTTCTATGTATCGTGTTGTATCCTGTTCGATCTTGAGACTGACGATCTTTTGGAACCTGGTTGTGTATGCGATGCCCGAACGCATAAAAGTCCAGTGTATATATGCTGGCAACATGGTTGTATGGAACACGATGTTGCTTTCGAAGTAATTTGATTAGTGATGTTGTTTTAATTGGAATGTGATTCTTGTGCCTCTATTTTATTGTATGACTTGTTCTCTCCAATGAATTCAGTATGACATGATTGTTCATTCGAATGCAATTACTACAACTTCGCTCAATTATTACTTGTTGCTGAAATATGCAGATGGCAAACACTCGCTGTGCCACATATGAGGCCGTTGAAACTAGTGGCAATGGTGCAGGGGCTGGTGAGGGTGGTGCAAACAACGTCAACCACCAGGAGCCATAGCCAGAGCCACATTTGCCCCCTCCTCCACCGCTCACTGCAGAGGTATTCTTCGCACAGTTCCTTGGAAGCCAGCGCAATGCCAAGCAATCACAAAGGAATATGGAAGATTTTCTGCGTACCATCGCCGAGAATGTTCAGAGAGGTAATAATCAAGGTGGTGGTCATGGGGCGAACCACTATAGCAATTTCAAGGATTTCATGGATACTAGGCCACCTATTTTTAAGGAAGCAGCAGAGCCACTCGACGCTGAAGAATGGATCAACACTATGGATGATAAGTTCTGTGTGTTGAGGCTGACAGAAGTTCTGAAAACAGAATATGCTGCACATCAGCTACAGGGACCAGTAGGGATGTGGTGGAAGCATCACCGCACCACCTTTCCTCCCAATGCCCAGATTACTTAGAGAGAATTCACTGAAGCATTTAGGGGAGTTTATATTCTCACAGGGTTGGTTGAAATGAAGCTCGGAGAGTTCTTGGCCTTAAATCAGGGTACCAAGACTGTGACACAGTATCTGCATGCCTTTAACAACTTGTGCCGTTATGCTCCAGACATGGTCGACACAGATGCAAAGAGAATTACTAGTTTCAAGAGAGGGTTAAGTCCGAAGATGATGAAGCATGTGGGTACCAATATCCGTGCCAGATTCAATGACTTTATCAGTGATTGTTTGAAACAAGAAAAGAATAACAACGCCTACACTGCATCCAAGAGTCGTAAGAGAGTGTTTGAGTCAGGACCATCACAGTCCAGAGTTGTTACTGCAAATCGTCCTTCTTATTGTCCGTCCACACCTGGGGCAAGGTTCAGGCCTCCACAGCATAAGACCCAGAACTACAAGGGACCACAGAAGCCGTACAGGATGGCCGTGCCGCCAGCAAAGATCACCGTAGCTACAGAACAGAGCAACTCCAAGCGAGCTATAGGATCTGCTGGTACAGTGAAGGGACCCTGCTACAATTGTAGTCAGCCAGGCCACTTTTCAAAGTTCTGCCCTTATCCACCTAAAAAGAAGCAACAAACTTACACTGCCCGTGTACACCATACCACCGTTGATGAGATTCCTGAGGGAGAGCCTGTAACTGCCGGTAAGTTTCTTGTTAACCATCACCCTGCAGTTGTTCTATTTGATTCTGGATCCTCGCATTCTTTTATGAGTCAAGAATTTGCACGGAAGCATGAACAACTATGCACAGAATTGAGTTATGGTTATCGCATAAGTTCAGCAGAGGCTGATGTGTTAACCAATAAGATGGTTAGAGGGGCAACACGTGAGTTAGGTAGTCGGAAGTTTCGAGTGAACCTGATAGTTATGCCTGGACTAGTTTTGGATGTAATAATAGGAATAAACTGAATGAAGAACGGGGGGGCAGTCATAGATACAAGCAGTCGGATGCTTACCCTTAAGGATCCCCAGGCAGAGGGTACTTTCCTGGTACCATTGCCTAGAAAAACAGACCTTGTGAGTGTGACCTGTGCTATGGAAGTTGTTCCTATCCACCAGATCCCGGTAGTGTGTGAGTTCCCGGATGTGTTTCTAGACGAGTTACATGGCCTTCCTCCAGATAGAGATGTTGAGTTTGGAATCGAGTTGATTCTCGAAACAGCTCCTATTTCAAGGAGACCTTATCGGATGCCTCCGGATGAGTTAGCTGAGATAAAGAAGCAACTAGAAGAACTGTTAAAGAAAGGGTTTATCCGACTGAGTAAGTCGGAATGGGGATGTCCTGCCTTGTTCGTGAAGAAAAAGAAAGAGGGTACTCTGAGAATGTGTGTGGATTATCGACCTCTTAATGCTGTAACTATCAAGAATAAATATCCTTTGCCTCATATCGACGTTTTGTTTGATCAGCTGGCTAAAGCTAGAGTGTTCTCCAAGATAGACCTAAGATCAGGGTATCATCAGATAAAGATTAGGCCGCAAGATGTCCCGAAAACCGCCTTTTCTACCAGATACGGGTTGTACGAGTATCTTGTTATGTCTTTTGGCTTAACAAATGCTCATGCATATTTTATGTATCTGATGAATACGGTTTTCATGCCAGAGTTGGACAAGTTTGTAGTTGTCTTCATTGATGACATTCTAGTATACTCTGAAAATGAGAAAGATTATGAAGAGCATCTGAAAATTGTCTTGACCAGACTGAGAGATCATAAGTTGTATGCTAAGTTCAGCAAATGTGAATTTTAGTTGAAGAAAGTTCCTTTTCTTGGTCATATTCTATCTGAGAATGGAGTTTCGGTAGATCCGAGCAAAGTGCAAGAGGTTATGGATTGGAAAACTCCAACCACAGTGGCAGAAGTCAGGAGTTTCCTAGGGTTAGCTGGTTACTATCGCCGCTTTATCCCAGACTTCTCAAAGATTGCCAAGCCGATGACGAGTCTGTTACAGAAAGATCATAAGTATGTGTGGACAGAGGAGTGTGAGATAGCTTTCCACACCTTGCGGAAACTGTTGACCACTGCTCCAGTTCTTGCACAGCCAGACATCGAGAAACCTTTTGATGTGTTCTGTGACGCATCAAAAATAGGATTAGGCTGTGTTCTGATGCAAGAAGGCAGAGTCATTGCTTATGCCTCCCGTCAGTTGAGAAAACATGAAATCAATTATCCGACACATGATCTTGAGCTTGCCGCCATAGTGCATGCCTTAAAGATTTGGAGACACTATTTACTTGGTAATCTGTGCAATATTTTCACCGATCATAAGAGTCTCAAGTACATTTTCACCCAACCAGAATTGAACATGAGACAGCGAAGATGGTTAGAACTAATCAAAGATTACAACTTGAATGTACAGTATCACCCTGGGAAAGCCAATGTGGTAGCCGATGCTTTGAGTAGAAAGTCGCATTGTCTGAATATGCAACCCTTACTCGAAGATGGTTTTAATCTAATGCACCCTACCGTGTTACATAGTATTCAGATCAGTTGCACCTTGGAGAGTAAGATAATAGAAGATCAGAAAGCAGACAAAGGGGTATTCCACATTAAAAAGAAAATTAGAGAAGAACCCTCAAAACACTTCAGAGTGGATGAGCATGACGTGTTGTGGTTCGACAACCGTCTTGTTGTTCCGAAGGATAGAGAGCTTAAGAATAAAATTTTGGATGAAGCTCATCTCTCTAAGTTGTCCATTCATCCTAGCAGTAGTAAAATGTATCAAGAACTAAGACCTCGCTATTGGTGGACAAAGATGAAGAAGAAAATTACAGCTTATGTAGCCAGATGTGACACATGTTGTCGAGTGAAAGCTATTCACATGAAACCTGCTGGATTGTTGCAACCTTTGTCAGTACCTAGTTGGAAGTGGGATGATATAAGTATGGATTTCATCACAGGCTTGCCCACTACTCAGAAAGGCCATGATTTGATTTGGGTAATCATGGATCGTCTTACTAAGACAGCCCACTTTTTGCCTGTCAAGACAGATTATAGACCACCTCAATATGCCGAGAAGTATATGGCGGAGATTGTGAGATTGCATGGCATACCGAAGACGATTGTGTCTGACAGAGGGTCACAGTTCACTGCTCACTTTTGGGAGCACTTGCATAAAGGTTTGGGAACTAGTCTGATTCGTAGCACTGCCTATCATCCTCAAACAGATGGTCAGACTGAAAGAGTTAATGCTATTTTAGAAGATATGTTAAGAGCTTGTGTGTTGTCTTCCAGAGGTTCATGGGATTCATGGTTGCCTTTAGCAGAATTCGCGTATAATAATAGTTATCAAGAAAGTATCAAGATGGCACCTTTTGAGGCTCTGTATGGCCGAAAGTGTAGAACACCTTTAAACTGGATTGAGCCAGGAGAAAGAAGGTATTATGGTATCGACTTCGTGGAAGAAGCCGAAAAGAAAGTTCATATCATTCAGCAAAATATGAGAACAGCTCAGTCACGTCAGAAAAGTTATGCGGATAAGAGAAGGAGACAGCTTGTGTTTGAAGTGCGTGACTATGTTTATCTGAAAGTCACGCCAATGAAGAAGAAACGGTTTGGGATACGCAGAAAGCTTGCCGCCAGATTTGTAGGACCCTACAAAATCTTGGAAAGAAAGGGTCCAGTGGCTTACAAATTGGAATTACCAGAAGCAATGGGTGTTATATTCCCAGTTTTTCACGTATCACATCTCAAGAAATGTTTGCGCGTTCCAGAGGAAAGAATTGAACCTCGAGGCATAAAACTTAAGTCAGATCTGGTGTATCGTGAACAGCCAATTCGAGTTTTGGATTCCAAAGAAAGGGCTACTCGAAACAGTGTGGTGAAAACATATAAGATACAATGGAGTCATCATGATGAAGAGGATGCATCTTGGGAAACGGGTGAATACCTACAAAAGGCGTACGAAGATTTTTATAATAAATGGTTCGTAACCCAAATCTCGGGACGAGATTTTTATAAGGGGGAGGGCTGTAACACCCCGGTGTTACGCAAGCTTTTGCATGGCAATCATAAGCATGACATTTCATATCATCCATAATCATATATGGTAATATTATAACTTGGATGAAATAAAAGCTTGGAAAATGGTATTCATGATGTAAAATGTTAATGTGCTAATTACCTTTCATCAAAATTGTGCAACTACAAATTTTATATCACTTAGAATTATAGGTCAAATTTTTGGAGCAACTAAATTACTCAAAGTTTTGTCAAAAACTGGTTTCAAAAATGTATTCTGAAAATATTCAAAAATACTCCCTATTTTAGCTTCCATTCTCCAATTCAAAATCTATAAGAGTTTTGAGGTTGGCCCCTTAATAAAAGTTGTAGGAAATAAAATTCTAAACAACTTTCATTTTTGGGCCAATTTCAGAAAAGGTCATTTGCTTGCCCAAAATTGAATTTGAAAACTGCAATTTGAATTTTTTTCTACAGTATTTGCTATTACTAGTATTTGCTATTTTTTGTTAATTAAATAAATATGAATAAAACATGCAAGTAATAATTTTTCTACAGTGATTATTTACTGTGTAGAAAGTAGGAAAATTACTAAATCTATTGTTTGATACTTTTCATAATGCAAAGTATTTTCATGCTCGTTTTTAGGCCTTAGCTTGTTATTTTTGTATAGATAGTTCTAATAATCCAAATGCAATGAAAATTTTGTGGCATGCTAGAATTGATGTTAGTAATCCGCGGTAATTTTCTAAGATTTTTCTGTGCTACCAAAATTTGTGTTGCTGTTTAAGCATAGTGCTAATTAGGGTTTACACTCAACCTTTAATGCACGAGTAGTTAGTAAACTATGCTTTGGTGTATCTTTGAAGCATCCTAAGTGTCAGTGTGCCTTTGCATGGTAGAGATTAGTGGTGGTAGTTTTTGAGTACATGTTCTTGATTGGCGTAGACTACCTTGTAGAAGAGTTGTAAGTTCCACGTAATCCAAATAAAGTAACATGCTCATTACATCTCATTCATTCATCATCATCTCATGTCATCCCTGCAATGCACCTAGGCATGAGCACTTATATTTCTACATCATACAGGATCGCATGAAGTGACCCCGGTAGCAGTTCTCGAGGACCCGGAGGAGCAGTCAGAGGTGCTAGAGCAAGAGGCGACCGAAGCCGAAGAGGAGGTCGGTGAAGATCTTCTAGAGTGCCCCGACCACCGTCAGAGCTCTTTTGAGAGAGGCAAGCCCTGGAGCATTTTTCTCCCCCGGTTTGCAAATATTTTATTAATGCTTTACTTAAACTGCTGCATTAAGTTTAGGAGTTGTTTGCAACCGTTGCTGCATTATACCTTGTTTCACCTTCCTTTACCGATCCTTGTCACCCTGGTGTCCGCGGTCAATAATTGCTTAGTTTGCTTAGACCGGTAGAAGTCAGGTGATTGCCTGTCATCCGCGAGCTATAGGGGATTACCTGCATTTATGTGAAAGTATGCCATATGAGAATAACTAAGTGTCAAAATGAACCTGAGACCGGACGGAAACTTGCAAGGTTTTGGATTGTAGTGTTTTCTGTATGTGTTGATTAAGGACCGACCGTTGTTGGGCCTCGAGTCATGTTGAACGCATGCCTCATATTTAGCTGGCCGAATAATGTACCTTTCGACCGCGAAGCTGGGAGATTATTCGGGCCGAGTGGATTGCCCGCAACGCACTGTACCGGAGCAGTAGTGGCAGGATACGGGGGCACGATGATAAGGCTAAAGAGCAGTCGGGCGGCCCTCGAGTACATGTGGTTCCTGGCAAGCTCGAGACTTTACCTGAATGGTTGACTCGGTGACCAATACCTCACTTTAGCGGGTGAGTGAGGTTTGTGTGAGGAATAAATTACCAGCTGGTTAATAATCGATTCGAATCGCCATCGTTCACTGGATAGTGAATACTTGACTTGAGCTACTTCATCGTAGTAAAATTGATGAAACACTTGGATAGTTATGTGGAAGATGACATGGTAATTATTGTTAATAAGCATTGGTAATCCTTACTTGCTTAATTATATATTACTCTAGCACAGATGCAAACATAGTTGATAGGGTAATAAAGATTAAATTACTGCATACTTTTAGAAAAGAATTGTTAAGATGAAAATGCTTTTCTTGCAAATGAGTCAGCTACCCCACCAGAAAGCCTATCATGATCCTTGGTGTTATTTTATTTTGGTTCTATCGGGTAAGTCTAGCTGAGTACCTTCTCGTACTCAGGGCTTCGTTCCCACTTGTTGCAGATGGGCAGATGTATTATGGCTACTGTATCAACTGCCTCTATCCTGCGATGGGCGAAGCTTAGGACCATGGGCAATGGTCATTCGCTACTTCTCGTCTGATGCTTTTGCTGGAGATGATCACAAGCTGGCACTTTATTTCAAAACGCTGTGTGTGTGCGTGATTTGAACTACTGCTTCCGCTACTTTTATTCGAACCTGGTTTGTAATAACTATGTTTAAACTCCGATGTATTTTATGCTGTGAACTTTTATGTAACTTATGATGGTGACCGCTAAACTTAGTATGATCTTGGCTGTTATGTGAAATGGTTTGAAATCCGTCGAGATTTCACGGACTACTAGGTTATACGGGCTTAAGTTTGTTAAATTGTCCTCCTGTTGGATGATTTTCCTACTTAATCTCGTATAATTGGGCGGTTCTGTTACAGCGAACACCCTCTTTAGGAAGAGGGAATCTCATCTAGTAACCTTTCGTAGTGGACAACACTCGAGCCAGATCGACATTATCCTTGCAAGGAGGGAGGATAGACGTGCTTGCTTTGATTGTAAGGTGTTACCTGGGGAGTATGTTGTCCCTCAACATAAGCTTGTGATGGCGGACTTTCGCTTTCGGGTACGTGTCCATCGGGACAAACGGGCCAAGATTGCAAGAACGAAGTGGTGGAAGCTTAGAGGGGAAGCAGCGCAAACGTTTAAAGAGAGGATGCTAGACGAGGGGCCTTGGGAAGAAGGAGAAGATGCCGATGACATGTGGCTAAATATGACAACATGTGTCTGAAAGGTGGCTTCAGAAGTGTTTGGCGTGAGTAGGGGAGACAAACGGGAAGCAAAAGACACATGGTGGTGAAATAACGAGGTGTAAAGGGCTATTAGGGAGAAGGAGTGTTTCAAGCGTCTCCACCATGACAAGAGTGTAGCCAACATCGAGGGCTATAAAATAGCAAAGAGGGTTGCAAAGCGAGCTGTGAGTGTAGCAAAAGGTCAGGCGTATGATGGCCTTTATCAGCGGCTAGGCACGAAGGAAGGGGAGAAGGACATTTATAGGATGGCTAGAATCCGCCAGAGGAAGACAAGGGATATCAACCAAATAAAATATATCAAGGATGGGACAGATCGACTTCTGGTGAAGGATGAGGGGATTAAGGACAGATGGAGAGAGTACTTCGACAAGCTGTTTAATGAGAATGAGGGTCCTGCCCTTGAGTTGGACGACTCATTTGATGATACCAACAGACGCTTTGTGAGGAGAATTCAGGAGGCAGAGATCAGAGAGGCTTTGAAGATGATGAAGGGAGGTAAAGCGATGGGTTCTGATGGTATCCCCATTGAGGTGTGGAGATATCTAGGCGCCAGAGCGATAGTATGATTAACTAGCTTTTTAACCTTATTTTTCGGTCTAACAAGATGCCTGAAGAATGGAGGAGAAGTATATTAGTACCTATCTTCAAGAACAAGGGAGATATTCAAAGTTGTATTAACTACCGTGGGATTAAGTTGATGAGCCATACTATGAAGCTCTGGGAGAGGGTTATCGAGCATCGCCTAAGGAGAGTGACACATGTGACCCAAAATCAGTTTGGGTTCATGCCTGGTAGGTCGACCACGGAGGCGATTTTCTTATTACGACAATTGATGGAGATATATAGGGAGCAGAAGAAGGACTTGCACATGGTCTTTATTGATCTCGAGAAGGCATATGACAAAGTACCGAGAAATGTCATGTGGTGGGCCTTGGAAAAGCACAAAGTCCCAACTAAGTACGTTACCCTCATCAAGGATATGTACAGGGATGTGGTGACGTTTGTCTGAACATGTGATGGCGATGCCAGTGACTTTTCAATTAAAATAGGACTGCATCAGGGGTCAGCTTTGAGCCCTTATTTATTTGCTTTGGTGATGGATGAGGTCACAAGGGACATACAAGGTGATATCCCTTGGTGTATGCTCTTTGCTGATGATGTGATGCTGGTTGACGACAGTAGGGCGGGGGTTAATAGGAAGTTAGAACTATGGAGGCACACGTTAGAGTCAAAAGGGTTCAGACTTAGTAGGACTAAGACCGAGTACATGAGGTGCGATTTCAGCGTGACTAGGCACGAGGAGGGAGACGTTAGCCTCGATGGGCAAGTGGTGGCCAAGAAGGATACTTTTCGGTATTTAGGGTCGATGCTACAAAAGGATGGAGACATTGATAAAGATGTTAGGTGGTTGAAATTGGCGTCAAGCTTCTGGCGTTCTCTATGACAAAAGGGTGCCTAAGAAGCTGAAAGGTAAGTTCTATAGGACGGCGATTCGTCCGGCGATGTTATACGGTGCTGAATGTTGGCCTATAAAAAGGCAACATGTCCAGCAATTGAGTGTAGCAGAGATGCGTATGTTGCGTTGGTGTTGTGGGCACACAAGGAGGGATAGAGTCCGAAACGACGATATTCAGGATAGGGTTGGGGTGGCACAATTGAGGAGAAATTCATTCAACATCGGTTGAGATGGTTTGGACATGTCCAACGGAGGCCTCCTAAGGCGCCAGTGCGTAGTGAAGTTCTAAAGCATGCCGATAATGTAAAGAGCGGTAGAGGTCGACCTAAACTAACTTGGGACGAGTCTGTTAAGAGAGATCTTAAGGAGTGGAATATCTCCAAGGATTTAGCTATGTGAAAGGATCAAGATGCCCAAGAGGGGGGTGAATTGGGCTTCTCTAAAAAATAATTGCAAGAATTAAATCCTACAAGCCGGAATTCACCCCTAATGTCTACTAGTGTTCCTAGAGAGTCTACCGATAAAAAGTTTTGCACCCTAGTTTCCAATCCTAGTCTAGCATGGCATATCTAGGAATGTAAATCAAGCAATGAAAGTATGTACGAGAAAGTAAATGCTTGAATGTAAAGGGGCAAGGAACACGGCGACGTTTTGCCGAGGTATCGGAGAGTCGCCACTCCCCACTAGTCCTCGTTGGAGCACCCGCGCAAGGGTGTAGCTCCCCCTTGATCCGCGCAAGGATCAAGTGCTCTCTACGGGTTGATTCTTCGACACTCCGTCGCGGCGAATCACCCAAAACCGCTCACAAGATGAGTTGGGTCATCCACAAGTTCCACCGGATGATCACCGAACTCCCAATCACCACCACGCCGTCTAGGTGATGGCGATCACCAAGAGTAACAAGCTAGAACTCTCACTTGACCACTACGAGCCCAAATGAGAAGGTGGATGCACACTTGCTACTCTCTCTAATCGCTAGTGAGGTGCTCTCAAGCTTCGATTCTCAAATCTCTATCCTCACTAGTGCTCTTGCACTACCTTGCACTTCAAAGGTGTTTATCAGCTGATCAAATGAGCAAGAGACCTCTAAAAGAGGTGGAGGGGTTGTATTTATATACCCCTCAGAGAAAACGAACCGTTACTTTCTGGCACGGGGTCACCGGACGCGCCGGTGCAACACACCGGACGCGCCGGTCCCCCGTAACGGTCAAAACGCGATTTCGAACTCGAAACACCGGACGCACCGGTCAGGTAGCACCGGACGCGTCCGACGTGCAAGGGTGCTTACTGGACTTACACCGGACGCGAGGCCGCGTCCGATGCCTGAAGACCGGACGCGTCCGGTCCTCTCTGGACCTTACTGGACTCGCACCGGACGCGCCGATCAAGTCCAGGTCGCGTCCGACGGGCGTTTTCTCTCGGTGACACGTGTCGGTCGTTGACCACCGCGTCCGGTCCTCGCGAGGACCGCGTCCGGTGGTCGAGGCCGAAACCTAGTCGCGGTAACGTATACACCGGACGCGTCCGGTGTTCCCGAAGACCGCGTCCGGTGCCTAGAAAACAGCCCGAAACGCGTCGCAACTTCAACCAAGTTGCTTCTAACTGAACCTTGAGCCAATCTAGGGTTGCCTAGCGCCAAGTCTAACAAGTGTGCACCACACCTAAACATAGGACTTGCCTAGGTCAAGCTACCCATTCATGCCCCCCTTTATAGTACGGCAAAAAGAGAAAAACGAAGATCCTAACGACTATTCCGAATGTGTCTCAACACTTCGTCATCCGGAACTAACCGTCCTTAATCTTGACGTCACTCTTTTGAAAACCGAAACGATTTCCATCAAGGGACACGAAGCCACAGTGCTCAAAGCAGTTATCACCTCCATGACCTAACTTACCAATGTTTCTGCAAAACACACGTTAGTCATGGTAATAAAGTGTTGTCATTAATTACCGAAACCAAACCTTGGGGCCTAGATGCTTTCAATCTCCCCCTTTTTGGTGATTGATGACAACACTAAGTTTCAATGGATTAGAGTGAAGGTTTTCAAGCATGCTTGGTTCACATAAGCAAAATACAATAAGCACAAGGGGTTAGGAATTGCTTATGTGCCCCAAGCCAAAAGAGTGTACTTCATAAGATAAGACAAAAAGCGTTAGTACACATAAGGATAGCTCATAAGTAATCGGAGTAAGGCACGGAAGCACAACCTTAGAGCTACAGCTAAAACGGTGACAAATATTAATCACTGAGACGAATAACACATTAAGATTTAAGGTTTACGACTCGACGACAATGTCACACGAATGTAATGCTGAAAAAAAAAAACAAGATATGCATGAAGAAGCACACGAAACAACGAAAACCCACTCACAAACTCCCCCTGAAACTACTCTCTCTCCCCCTTTGGCATCAAGCGCCAAAACTAATCTAATCTGACGGGGGGACAGACGGAGTCGTGTCGGGTGCCGAGGTGCGCGGAGTAATCACGAAGTGAAGTGAATCGCCCTCGGAATCTGAGCTATCTGGCAGACCCTCTGAAGAAGCACGTGGCTGCGAAGCGGTCGGGGTCTGAGCAGGAACAGGCACTGACTGTGTAGCAACAAGTGGATCTGTCTGAGTAACCTGAGCCTGAAGCGTGCCAGTAGCTGGGGGATCTGTCGAGGCAACTGAAGAGGGGAGGGTCTCTGTAGTCCCGGTCCCTGTCACTGGTGGAACGACTGCCTCGGAAGCTGACAACCCTGACGAAGTGTGAAACGTAGTAGTGTGCGAGGGTGTCGGCTGACCAGTCAACTCGCTGTAGGTGGCACTGTAATCACCAAGAGGTGTGCCTGTCAGAAGATGCGGGCGAGGCTGGTCTGACGGTGTAAACCCCGTATGTATAGGAGTGAAGCTCGGGGACTGAAAAGACTGGGGAACCTGCTGCTGTGGAGATGTAAACTGAAGGCTCGGCTGTCCCTGACTCGACGGACCACTGGAATGCAAAGCCTGAGTCATGACAGAAGCTGGCGGAGGAACCCCAACTGTGATAAGATGGCGCAGGAGATCCATGTACTGCTGCTGACTCTGTCGCTGCATCTCAACCTGCTGCCTCTGGATCTCAAGCTGCTGTCTCTGAAACTCGTCCTGACGAGCCTGAATCTGTGCTAGTGCTGCAGCTGTATCCTGTGCCTGGCGCTGTATCTGCTGCTGCTGCTGCTCCTGAGCCTGGGTCAACCTCTCAAGGATAGCCACCATGGCTGAGTCTGAGCGGGAGGCTGAGCCAGATCCACCGGCCTCGTGGTCGTGAGACCGAGGAGACCGGTACCTGGGGATGGGCTGATAGTCTTCATCAGTGCTGTCTGAAGTGACATCCTCAGGTATCCCAGCAGGCTGAGTGTCAAGGTCTGCGAGCTCTGCCTCGGCAAGCTCGTCCACTGTAGCGTCCTGCTCAGCTGCTGTCTCAGGAACCTCTGGGCGCTCACGCTGTCCTGGTGCTGGAGCCTGCTCTCTAGTGATAGAAGCCCAAAGCTGTCGAATATCATAATCAGGGAATGATGTAGTGGTGTTGGCAATCTCTGCCCTGATCTCTGGTGGCATCTGGATAGCTGATCTGATGATGAAACAAATCCAGTGGGCATAGGGAAGCTGACGGTTGCCCTTGAAGCCCTCAGCAATGGTGTCCTCCATCTCACTCAGGATAAGATCCCAGATATCAAACTGTCGCTGTGTCATGAGGTGGTGAACAACCCAAAGCTGCATCCTCGTCAGTCCCTCTCTGTAGCCAAGTCTAGGAAGTAGAGTGCGTCTGAGAATGGCATCCAAGACTCGGGCAAGAGGCGTCAGGCTGGCAGGAGTACGACGTGACCCTTCGCCAAAAGGCTCGCGAAAGCAGGGTCGAACCAGGTCGGTGGGTGGCACTGAACCGCCGTGAGGGCGTCTGGGAGGTGGAGTCTGACCATAGCACAACTGATGGATCCTCGTGTCAGAAGCTGGTAGTCTGAGGATCTCTCGAGCTCTGGAGCTGTACAATCTGTGATCGCGGCCTCTGAAAGCAAAGTGAATGAAATCATGGGCAGGATCAATCCATAATGAAGCATAAAACTCCCTGACCCATGTGCCGCAGTAAGCACCTGTCCGTCCAAGTAGATCTGATAAGCCAGGCAGATAGGACAGGTGCGGACGTAGCTGCTCTCCCACAACATCAACCAATGCCTCTAGTCGACATACCCTCTGAGGTCTGAAAGCAATGCCACTGTCAACTAGGGCCCTGTAGAAGTCCTCCTGAAGTGGGGTATAGAAACCCTCTGAAGCACTGGCATCTCTGACAGGTGGAAACCATCGACTGACCTCCACAAACCTCAAGCTCTTCACCTGACGTGAAGAAGCACCCCTCAGGTCTAAGTGCACAACCGGGGGTGACCCTCTAACTCTGGGAGGAGGTCGTGCACCACGACGCGGGCCCTCTGGCCTAGGTGTCACCTGAGTACGAGCACGTGTGGAGCGACGACGTGGTGGAGACTGAGCTGCCTGCTCTTCTGTATCCTCAGTGGCCTGTGGAGCCTCAGTAGCCTGGGTAGCCTCTGTCTGCTCTGTGGGTGGATCCACTGACATCTGCTCTGAAGGTGCTGTAGCCTCGGTGTCCTCAGTGGCCTCAGTGCCGAGCTGTCGACCTTCAAGATGAAAGCGACGCTCGCCTATGTGTAACCCACTGCGTCTGCCACCTCTCTCTGCCTGCTCTGCGGCGTCTGCCACGGCCTGAGCAACCTCTGCATCTGAAAGTGTCCTCCTCTTCTTCCTGGCTGCAATCTTGATGCGCTTACCGCGCGCAATCTCATCACGACGGGGAGGACTGTTGTCCCCGTCACCAGGAGCTCCTCCGGCGTTCTTGCAACGCACCATGCTGACTGACTGCCTGAGAACCTCTGTGAGATGATGAACTGACACTCGAGAGGCTTGGCCTCAATCCGTATCCGCAGGCTTGGCCTCGGATTAAGCAAACAGATCTGACCCGGCACACCGACTGACTCGCTGCACGTATGGAATAGAGAGATATACAATAAGCATATATATATCTAAAGATACGAAACCCTAGATAGCAAGCACGTGAGATACGAAGTGAAACGACGCTAGGCTACCTCGGATCGACGAGACGACGGTGAAGGGACGAGGTGACCTAGTTCGCGAGAACCCCCGAGATCGGCGATCGAGCACTGAAACAACCAATCGAGATAGCAATGAAAGGTTATGGTCAACGGCAAGCCCTAACGAGAGAATTGAAAGGACTTGAATCGAAAACGGAATCGAGACGCGCCGTTACCTCGACAAGCCCTAGGGTTGAAGGAAACCCTAAGCTAGGGTTTAGGGGTAAACCCTAGGTTCAAATCTCGGCCGAAGGAAGCGAGGGCACGGGAGCACAGGGGTGAGCTGCGGCGCTGGGGGATACCACAGTGGTGGCAGGTGGCCGGCTCTTGGCGGGTGGTGGCTCGCCGGCGGTGATTTTTGGCGGCGGCGCGATGTGGCGAGCAGCGGGCGCGGTTGCGGGCGCAGCGCGGCTGGGCAGCGCGGGAGAGCTGGAGGGCGCGGCGAGGTTCGCCGGAGAGCAAGGGCGCGGCGCGTGGAGGCTCGCCGGCGGCGAGGAAGAAGCGCGGGAGCGGCGGAACGGCGACTAGGGCACGGCGGCGGCGGATTCGAGCGGTTGAAGAAAAGAAAAGAAAAACGATTCGGTTATATGAGGGCGAGATCCGCTCGATTTGGTAGCACCGGACGCGGTGGTCAAAATCACCGGACGCGGTGGTGCAGCGTCCGGTGACACTCCAGTAAGCACCTGGAGTCACCGGACGCGTCCGGTGTGGACAGACCGGACGCGGTCAGAGTCCGATGGCTGAGTGCTCGGGAATTCATCGCGGAGCACCGGACGCGGTGGTGGTAGCCGGGACCGGACGCGGAGGTGGTCAGAGGCGCGTCCGGTGCAGCGTCCGGTGCCTAGATCTGGATTTTGTCTTCTGGAAAACCGGACGCGCTGGTGGATGCCGGGACCGGACGCGGTGGTGCAGCAACACTGCGTCCGGTGCAGCGTCCGGTCGCTGTTTTTCGCCATTCTTCGTTCCGAACTGCGACGCGACTTCTCCCAATCAAGTTCCAAATCAAAGAGACTCAAATAAACACCAATTGGAACCTGATATGAGTGACCTCACTCAAACCCTCAAATTTTTCAAAATAGTTTGCCTTAGGCTAGTATAATTTTTACGAAAATAGGCAATAAACACCCAAGGAGCAACGTATGGCCATGCAATAGAGTTTTTGGACCTTTAGGAGCGTCAAATGCTCTCTCTATTCATGGACGAACACAGAGGTTGCTCAAAGCTAAACCGAAAAGAAACGACAAACAAACAACCATGCATATGCAATGCAATACAAGAAAGTAAAGCTAGGTTGCTTGTCAAGTTTGATCCACGGTTAGGCTTCTTCACTCCTCCAAAGGAGGGTTATCGTAACCGTGTTAGCCAAGCCCTAAATGCATTGCGATAAGGTAAACAAGACATATGATACAATGCAATGCAAGGGACAACACGCGCTCATTTTTTAAAGTTACTTGAATCAAGCACATTAAGTTCACTTCTTAGCCTACAAAAGGTAGCCTCGTCCAAAGGTTTAGTGAAGATATCCGCTAATTGATTTTCACTTCGTACACCTTCTAGTGATATGTCATTTTTAGCAACGTGATCTCTTAGAAAGTGATGGCGGATATCAATGTGCTTGGTGCGAGAGTGTTGTACCGGATTATTAGCAATTTTAACGGCACTTTCATTGTCACATAAAAGTGGCACCTTTTCAAGAACAACTCCATAGTCTAGGAGGGTTTGTTTCATATATAAGATTTGTGCACAACAAGCCCCCGCGGCAATGTATTCCGCCTCGGCGGTGGACAAAGCCACACTATTTTGCTTTTTAGATGACCAAGATACTAGTGATCTCCCAAGCAAATGGCACCCTCCGGATGTGCTTTTTCTATCAATTTTGCAACCGGCATAATCCGAATCGGAATAGCCAACTAGTTGGAATCTAGCTCCTTTGGGATACCATAAACCAATACTTGGGGTGTGCTTAAGATATCTTAGGATTCTTTTTACGGCACTTAAGTGAGGTTCTTTAGGGCACGCTTGAAAGCGAGCACACATGCACACACTAAACATGATATCGGGCCTAGATGCGGTAAGGTACAACAAGCTACCAATCATAGAACGGTAGAGAGTTTGATCGACCGGTTTACCTCCCTCATCTAGGTCGAGATGTCCATTTGATGGCATTGGGGTCTTGATTGGCTTGCATTCTTCCATCTTGAATCTTTTGAGAAGATCCTTGGTATACTTTTCTTGAGAGATGAAAATCCCTTCTCTCATTTGCTTGACTTGAAAACCAAGGAAGAATGTGAGCTCACCAATCATTGACATCTCGAACTCCTTCGACATCAATTCACCAAATTCCTTGCAATAATCTTCATTTGTTGACCCGAAGATGATATCATCAACATATACTTGACAAATGAAGATCTCCCCATTAAGCTTCTTGGTGAATAGTGTAGTGTCGACCTTCCCAATGGTGAAGCCCTTCTCAATGAGGAAGTCCCGAAGGCGTTCATACCACGCTCTAGGGGCTTGCTTGAGCCCATATAGCGCCTTAGACAACCTATAAACATGATTAGGATATCTAGGGTCTTCAAATCCGGGAGGTTGATTGACATAGACTAGTTCATTAATAAAGCCATTTAAGAATGCACTTTTCACATCCATTTGATATAGTCTCATATCATGGTGTGATGCATATGCAAGAAGGATACGGATGGCTTCAAGTCTTGCAACGGGTGCAAAGGTCTCTCCAAAATCAAGGCCTTCAACTTGAGAGAACCCCTTTGCAACTAGTCTTGCCTTGTTCCTCACCACTATGCCTTGGTCATCTTGCTTGTTTCGGAACACCCACTTGGTTCCAATGACTCTTGCACCTTTTGGATGCTCTTCAAGTGTCCATACTTGATTTCGGGTGAAGTTGTTCAACTCTTCATGCATTGCAATCACCCAATCCGGATCTTGAAGAGCTTCTTCTACATTCTTAGGTTCAACACAAGAGACAAAAGAGTGATGTTCAACAAAAGAAGCTAGCTTTTGAGATCGAGTCATTACTCCCTTTGTAGGACTCCCTATGATTAGTTCTTGTGGATGAGCTTGAAGTAGAGGTGAGTTCCTTCTATCAACCACTTGAGGAGGTGGATGGGGAGCATCAACATCTTGAGCTTGTGCCTCGGATTGTTCATGAGAGACATGAGTGTCTTCATTTTCAACTCTCTCATTCTTGTTATCATCTTGAGGCACATGTGATGAAGATGGTGGATCAACAATTTGTACATCGTCATCATCATCTTTTGGCTTGATGTCTCCCACCGGCATGTTCTTCATGGCCTCCCTCAAGGGTTCATCACCTACATCATCACAATTCTCAATTGCTCCTTGGGAGCCGTTAGATTCATCAAATTCCACATCATATGTTTCTTCAACCAAACCGGTGGCATGGTTAAATACTCTATATGCTTTGGACTTTGATGAGTAACCAACAAGAAAACCAATATCACAACGTCTTTGAAACTTCCCTAGGTGTTGACGCTTCTTGTAGATGTAGCATTTGCAACCAAACACCCGGAAGAATGAGACGTCCGGCTTCTTCCCATTAAGCAACTCATAGGGGGTCTTGCCAAGAAACTTTTGGAGGAAGAGGCGATTTGAAGCATAGCATGCGGTGTTGATTGCCTCGGCCCAAAACTTCTCCGGAGTGTTGTACTCATCTAGCATTGTTCTTGCAAGGGTGATCAAAGTCCGGTTCTTTCTCTCAACTACACCATTTTGTTGAGGAGTGTAGGTTGAAGAAACTTCATGCTTGATTCCAATTTCATCACAATAAGCTTCAATGTTGGTGTTGTCAAACTCTTTCCCATTATCACTTCTAATCTTCTTTATCTTGACTTCGAATTCATTTTGAGCTCTCTTAGCAAACTTCTTGAAGCAACTTGCTACTTCGGATTTGTCATGAAGGAAGAAGGTCCATGTATACCTTGAGTAGTCATCCACTATCACAAGACAATAGAGATTACCACCCAAGCTCTTGTATGTTGTAGGCCCAAACAAATCCATATGAAGAAGTTCTAGCACTCTTGAGGTTGACATGAAGGCCTTGGTTGGATGAGTGTTTGCAACTTGTTTGCCCGCTTGACATGCACTACAAGGTTTGTCCTTTTCAAACTTCACATCCTTCAATCCTCTTACTAGTTCTTTCTTCAATAGCTTGTTGAGAGTGCTCATTCCAACATGTGCAAGCCTCCTATGCCAAAGCCAACCAAGTGAGGTCTTGGTGAACAAACATGTCATCAAATTTGCATCTTCGGAGGTGAAGTCAACAAGATAAAGATTGTTGTATCTAAAGCCTTTGAATATCACTTGCTTGTCATCTATCTTTGAAACTTCAACTTCATTTGGTGTGAACAAGCATTGGAAGCCAAGGTCACAAAGTTGCCCAACGGATAACAAGTTGAAACTTAATGAAGCAACATAGAGCACATTTGAGAGTGAGTGATCATTTGATATTGCAATCTTGCCTATACCCTTGACTTTGCTCTTTGAATTATCTCCAAATGTGATCTTCTCTTGACATATCCCATTCTCTTCAATGGAGGTGAACATACGAGGATTACCGGTCATATGTTGAGTGCAACCACTATCAATAACCCAATGAGATCCACCGGTCTTGTAGTTCACCTACACACAAGAGATCAAGCTTTTCGTTTAGGGACCCAAACTTGAGAGGGGCCCTTGACTTTCTCAACTAGTGACTTGGCAACCCATATTTTCTTTGGCCTATTCTTGTTTGGGGGACCCAAAAACATGACTTTCATCTTTCCATTTGAATCTTTTCTTAGCATGTAATGAGCATTGAATGCAAAGGGTCTAGCATGCTTGGGCAAGGGTTGTGGTGGTGGAGTTTTGCATTCATGAGCAAAGTGACCTTCTTGACCACACTCAACACATCTCTTTGGCTTGGGCTTTGATTTGCTTTGTTGTTGAGCTTTTGCTTTCTTCTCTTGATTTGCCAAGTATCCAATACCACTTCTATCCATCTTCATTACGGTGTTCATGAGGAGCTCACTTTGCAAATATTGGCCTCTTGTGAACTTGCTTAGGCCGGTCTTGAGATGCTCTTTTTCTTGCTTGAGCTTCTTGTTTTCTTCAATAAGTGACTCATTTGTTGGTTGCTTCTCAAGAGCCATCAAACCTTTAAGCTTCTTGTTCTCATTTGCAAGCTTCTCATTCTCACACTTGAGCTTGGCATAATCATCATGGTTGCATGACTCAACCACACTCTTGCCTTTGCTACTAGAACCTTGCTCAATGCTTTCAATGATCAAGTCATCACATGATGTAGCTATATCACACTTAACAACATGGTTAGTAGCATCATGTGTCTCAAGAGCAAGTTCATTAGCAACCACAAGACTATCATAATCAATTTTTAATGTGGTATATTTGTCCTTTAGAGAATTGCATCTAGTGATGAGCTCATCATGCTTCTTTTCAAGTTTATCATGTTGATCTTTAAGCTCTTTATAGGAGGTTTTGAGTTCCTTGAGAGTGGAAGACATTACTTCATTTTGAACTCTAAACTTATCCCTATCATCATGTGCACCTTTTAGTTTGGATGTGAGTGTTTCATTTTCATGTTGAAGCTCATCATTTTCATTTCTAGTCCTTCTTATGATTCTAGAATATTTGTTTAACAATTTTACTAATTCATCATAAGAAGGTGTATCATCATCACTATCACTATCATCATCATCATCACTATTACTATCATAGTTTTGTACCTTTCGTTCACCCTTGGCCATAAGGCATAGGTGAGTAGTGGACGATGATGGTGAAGAAGGTGGTGAAGGTGGTGATGGAGATGTTGGTGAAGATGATGGCCCCATCACAAATGCGGCAACCTTCTCTTTCTCATCATTGCTTTCATCTTCGGAGGACTCACATGATGATTCAATGTCGGTGAGCCAATCACCAACAATATAAGCCTTGCCTCCCTTCTTCTTCTTGTAGAATCCTTTTTTCTTGCCATCTTTCTTCTTGTATGGCTTATTTTTCTTCTTCTCTTCTTCTTCATCACTTGAGTCATTTTTCTTGCCCTTGTTCTTGTTCTTGTACTTGTCTTTTGGTGGTCTAGGGCATCGATGAGCTAGGTGGCCAAGTTCACCACAATTGTAGCAATCCATCTCCGAGATTGGCTTCCTCTTGCTACTTGTGAAGAATTTCTTCTTCTCGCTATCGAACTTGATACCACTCTTGTTGAGCTTCTTTAGCATCTTGGTGGTCTTTCTCACCATGAGTGCAAGTGATTCATCATCAACATCACTTTCACTTGAGCTTTCTTGCACAATCATGGCTTGGCCCTTCTTCTTCTTATTGTCATGACTAGCTTTGAAGGCCAAGTCCTTCTTCTTGGAAGATGATGAACCTTCTTCCGGGGTGATGTGCATGTACATCTCATGTGCATTGATCTTTCCCAATACTTGAGTCGGTGTTGCGGCGGAGAGATCACTTTGGTGAAGTACGGTGACAATATGTCCATACTTCTCAACGGGAAGCACACTCAAGATCTTCCTTGCAACATCCGATTGGCTCATTTTAGTGAGCCCAAGAGCATTGAGGTCTTCTACAAGAACATTCAAGCGAGTGTACATGTCATTAGCACTTTCTTTGGGAAGCATATCAAAAGAATTAATTTTCTTTAGAGCTATATGATAGCGTTCCTCACGCTCACTCTTAGTTCCCTCATGGAGAGCACAAAGATTCTCCCACAATTCATGGGCGTTCTTTGCATTACGCACACGATTGAAGATATCTTTGCCTAAGCCCCGGTAGAGTGCATTTTTGGCTTTTGCATTCCACCGGTCGTACTTCTCCTCGTCACCACTTGGGTTAGCGGGATCCCTTATGGGGGGAAGCCCTTCGGTTGCGGCTCTAAGACACCCAACATCTATGGCTTCGAGGTACGCCTCCATACGAATTTTCCAATATGGAAAATCGTCTCCCTCAAAAGTGGGAGGAGGTCCTTCCCCATTAGACATCTTGCTCTAGGCGGTAAAGCCTAAAAGAAGAGCAACACGGCTCCGATACCAATTGAAAGGATCAAGATGCCCAAGAGGGGGGTGAATTGGGCTTCTCTAAAAAATAATTGCAAGAATTAAATCCTACAAGCCGGAATTCACCCCTAATGTCTACTAGTGTTCCTAGAGAGTCTACCGATAAAAAGTTTTGCACCCTAGTTTCCAATCCTAGTCTAGCATGGCATATCTAGGAATGTAAATCAAGCAATGAAAGTATGTACGAGAAAGTAAATGCTTGAATGTAAAGGGGCAAGGAACACGGCGACGTTTTGCCGAGGTATCGGAGAGTCGCCACTCCCCACTAGTCCTCGTTGGAGCACCCGCGCAAGGGTGTAGCTCCCCCTTGATCCGCGCAAGGATCAAGTGCTCTCTACGGGTTGATTCTTCGACACTCCGTCGCGGCGAATCACCCAAAACCGCTCACAAGATGAGTTGGGTCATCCACAAGTTCCACCGGATGATCACCGAACTCCCAATCACCACCACGCCGTCTAGGTGATGGCGATCACCAAGAGTAACAAGCTAGAACTCTCACTTGACCACTACGAGCCCAAATGAGAAGGTGGATGCACACTTGCTACTCTCTCTAATCGCTAGTGAGGTGCTCTCAAGCTTCGATTCTCAAATCTCTATCCTCACTAGTGCTCTTGCACTACCTTGCACTTCAAAGGTGTTTATCAGCTGATCAAATGAGCAAGAGACCTCTAAAAGAGGTGGAGGGGTTGTATTTATATACCCCTCAGAGAAAACGAACCGTTACTTTCTGGCACGGGGTCACCGGACGCGCCGGTGCAACACACCGGACGCGCCGGTCCCCCGTAACGGTCAAAACGCGATTTCGAACTCGAAACACCGGACGCACCGGTCAGGTAGCACCGGACGCGTCCGACGTGCAAGGGTGCTTACTGGACTTACACCGGACGCGAGGCCGCGTCCGATGCCTGAAGACCGGACGCGTCCGGTCCTCTCTGGACCTTACTGGACTCGCACCGGACGCGCCGATCAAGTCCAGGTCGCGTCCGACGGGCGTTTTCTCTCGGTGACACGTGTCGGTCGTTGACCACCGCGTCCGGTCCTCGCGAGGACCGCGTCCGGTGGTCGAGGCCGAAACCTAGTCGCGGTAACGTATACACCGGACGCGTCCGGTGTTCCCGAAGACCGCGTCCGGTGCCTAGAAAACAGCCCGAAACGCGTCGCAACTTCAACCAAGTTGCTTCTAACTGAACCTTGAGCCAATCTAGGGTTGCCTAGCGCCAAGTCTAACAAGTGTGCACCACACCTAAACATAGGACTTGCCTAGGTCAAGCTACCCATTCATGCCCCCCTTTATAGTACGGCAAAAAGAGAAAAACGAAGATCCTAACGACTATTCCGAATGTGTCTCAACACTTCGTCATCCGGAACTAACCGTCCTTAATCTTGACGTCACTCTTTTGAAAACCGAAACGATTTCCATCAAGGGACACGAAGCCACAGTGCTCAAAGCAGTTATCACCTCCATGACCTAACTTACCAATGTTTCTGCAAAACACACGTTAGTCATGGTAATAAAGTGTTGTCATTAATTACCGAAACCAAACCTTGGGGCCTAGATGCTTTCACTATGGACAGGAGCGCTTGGAGATTGGCAATCAACGTGCCTGAACCGTGACCTCTTTTTGTCTTGTGCCCTTTATGTCCCTTTATGTGTCTCCCTGTTTCTCATCTCTTTTGGGTTTCATCTCTAACCTACCCCAACATGCTTGGGACAAAAGGCTATGTTATTGTTGTTGTTGTTGTTGTAAACGTTTTGTCGAACAGCTATAGTGCACGGTGGTGGCAAGGCGCGAGCAGCAATTTCAGACGTCTCCAGCGACCGCGCCGACTGCCCCGTGTCCGCCGTCGCATACCCGGCATCCGAGCAGGAGGTGGTCGCGACCATGGTGCGTGCCAGCGCCATGGGCGCCCACGTCAAGGTCATCAGCGGCTTCGCGCACACCATCCTGAAGCTCGCCTGCCTCGGTGGTGGGAACGACACTGCCACCATGCTGCTCATTAGCACGGTGAGGCTAGCGGGCGTGGTGGTGGACGTCACGACGCGGACGGTGACCACGGACGCCGGCCGCTGCGGGACGTCATCGACGCGGCCAAGGCATGAGGGCTCAGCTTCACAGAGGCGCGCGGGCTCCCCAAGTGCCTCGTTGTTCCTCTTTGCCAGAGCCGGTGACCCGAGCCGCTGACGCAAAATCCGCCGCCTCCACCGCTGGAGATGGAGGCGGATCAGTGCCCGCGCCCAAGACCACCGAATCCAGAGCAGGAGACGCACGCCAGGGGAGGGGAGACCTCGCACCGGCATCGGGAGGGGAAGGAGCTCGTGACGCCATGGGGATGGGAAGGAGCAGGAGAAGAAGGATGAGGTACACATGGAGGAGGAGCGGGCGCGAGCAAGGAGGAGCGGCGGCGCACAGTACCGCGGGAGGTGACGCCAACGAGATGAGCGGTTGACTTGGGCCTAGTTCCAGGAGAATCACTGATTCGGTGATCCCAACTGGGCCAGGCTACGGACGTACGGGTGGCTGATGCTAGCCAGGCCCCAGCCCATGGCCAACAAACCAAACAACCAAAAAAATGGCCCCCAGAAGCCATGGCTTGGGTTGGGCTGCCAACCAAACACACCCTAGAAGATGTCCAATGGGCTGTGGTTGGGCCAGACTTGCGGAGGCAAGCCTGTCGTAACTAGGCCTGCAGGAAATGGCCCAACAACGGCTTCTGTGGCACAGCGGCAGGGGCCTCGTCATCGCACTCAAAGTTTTGGACAAACGTTCTGAGATGTACTTCGCTGACTCATTTTTATGTGGCAGACAATGCGCCCAAAGCACCTGCTCCTACAAGTACTTAAAGGGGCGCCGCTAGCTGGAAGTTGGTGCTAGTCACTGCACCCAGTTCAAATGGGAATGCTGTTACATCATACAAATTGGCGCATAAGTTGAGATAATTCATGTATAATTAATTCATTTGGTCTTGCCAAATTGCTTTTCCAGGGCTCTGCTGTTGGAGTGGCTCTCCTACACCAACACATTATTATATTTCATTTTTAAAACTCAACAAAGTAGTTAGTAGTCTGGCTCTACAGGTATGATTACTATTAATCATTTCTCAGTTCTCCTATTGATGCAAAATATAAATTGTTTTTATTTTATCCATGTGCTGATATTTTTTCCTCTAGAAAAGACTTGTAACCCTTTTCAAACATAAGACTTTTGATCTCTAAACTCTTGATAGCTTAAACCTTTTTGGTAGATTTTATCAGTGTTGGTGTCTCAATGATAATTGTGTATCATCCATGCAATAGAGATGTAGAATTGTAGATGGCAGGGTCTGAATGATCATATAATGTTATCAAGTGGAATCCCTGGGCTTGCCCATGAAGACAGTGGCAACCATATGGTAGAGTTTGTTGTCTCTGAATGTAAATCTGTATTCTGGTACCACTAATGTGGAGGACATGTGCAATGTTGTCGGTTGTCGGAAGATTTGTGGAGTAATATGGCATGACAACGGTGACAAACAGAGGACTTGTGGAGTACTATGGCATGACAACGGTGACAAACAAAGGGGCCGAATATTTGGTCCTGATGAGAGATCTTGGTCTTGTGTCACCTGAATCCTAGTACGTTCTGAATCAGGGAAGTGCCGACTTGGGTACTTGGGTTGTATAAATGAGGATTAGAGCAACATAATGATTTGTACTGCTTCTTGATTTGTGGCCTATGCAAATCAGTGACGTTGTTTGCATGGACTAGAATTTGTGGCCTATGCAGATCAGTGATGTTGTTTGCATGAACTATAATTTGTGGCCTATGAAGATCAGTGACGTCGTTTGCATGGACTAAAATTAAGTGACTATTAGGCGGTTGTTTTGTGTTATGTATTTCTTACATATTTCTTACATACTAGATATTTTAATTCAACTGCTATGAAAGTAAATACAGGTCCTTTACTTTTGAATTGTACAGAGATCTAATTGTGTAGTACTAGGCTAGAACCAAACATGGAAATATAAGTGCTTTACCTAAATTCTACTGTCATTAGATTGCAAATAAGAACTTTCTAACCAACAATGAAAATAATCTATTAAGGGTGTTGCATCAATACAACAATGTACAATTTTATGTCGACATCTTGAAAAGAAAATCAATAAAATTTGAAACTACTTAGAATACATATAGTTTCAATCAACGACTGAAAAAAGAAAATAAACTAAATAGCAGAAAGAACTATAACTAGAAGTAAGAATACACGAATATTGAGTTCATCACTACTAACTACTAAGTACTCCTATGCAGATACTAGTTCTGGAACCATGGCTTCCTAAGCGTGGCCACTACCTAGAGCCTGCGGTACAAATTGCTGTGCAATAGCCCTTCCAAGACCTTGAAGCCAGACAGAGATAGCACCCCCGGTGAGAACCTTTTTCTTTTAGCGATCTAAACTTTTAAATTTATTTTGCATTTAAGTTTGATTAAAGTCTTATTATGTTCTTATATATACTATCCATTAATGTATTAATAAATTAACACTAATTTTTACTTGCTGACACCACGATTCTTTAGGCATTGTTAGGAGTCGATTTTAGTTCTAGTGTTGGTTAGGAGTTTGAAGGTCAACACATGCATCATACTGTTGGTCACGCATACATCCGAGCCAGCTTACTTTTAGCTATTTATGAGACCAATAAAAATAAAGAATGCATTATTCATCACCACTAACCATCAACGAGTTGTGAGGGAGATTTTTCCCGTAGAAGGTTAGAGAGAAGAAATTGATTCAACATCGGTTGAAATGGTTTGGACATGTCCAACGGAGGCCTCCTGAGGTGCCGGTGCGTAGTGGAGTTCTAAGGCGGACCGATAATGTAAAGAGCCGTAGAGGTCGACCTAAACTAACTTGGGACGAGTCCGTTAAAAGATATCTTAAGAAGTGGAATAGCTCCAAGGATTTAGCTATAGACAGGAGCGCTTGGAGATTAGCAATCAACATGTCTGAACCGTGACCTCTTTTTGTCTTGTGCCCTTTATGTCCCTTTTATGTGTCTCCCTGTTTCTCGTCTCTTTTGGGTTTCATCTCTAGCCTACCCCAACTTGCTTGGGACAAAAGGCTATGTTGTTGTTGTTGTTGTTTAAGGTTAGAGAGGACAAGGTTGAGTGGAGAATGTTAAGTGGTGGAGAGAGATCCAAACTAAGGTTTTGGAACAAGTAATAATAAAAGTGGGAGTGAGTTATGCCCTTGGACACTTATGTAGGCAATGGTTATTTACATCTGGTCGCTTGGTGGAGTTAGATTTCACATGACACTGCTCTAGGTACTGGCTGGCTGGTCCTCTTCTATGGAGAGACTTTTCCATATACCTCATGGGGTCCCCCAACAATGACAATAGTTTGTAAAAGCTAATACCTTATTAAATCAGTTGTTCTCTCTATTTATGTAGTGCTTCTGTTAACTAGGTACACCTCAAATATGCTCATGTGCCATGCCACCGCTGGCAATTTTCCACCTCTACCAAGCGACCGTGACCAGCATGTATCCTCCCTGCTTTATGAATAAATTCAGACTGAATTCCAATGAAAAATAAAAAGTAAAGAAATTAGAGCAAACAAGGATGATTGATCATGGGACGGTGACTGTTGATAGGCTCTAGATGGCTAGAGGAGGTAAATAGTCTATAAAAAATTCTTCTATAAATTTACAAACACTAGAGACAAGTGATTAGTACAATAAGAGGTCCTAATAGCCACTACTCTCTAGCTCTAATTCACCCAAGTGAAAGCTTTCTACACAAGTCTAGTAGCTTGGTTTTCTACACTAGAGACAAGTGATTAGTACAATAAGAGGTCCTAATAGCCACTACTCTCTAGCTCTAATTCACCCGAGCGAAAGCTTTCTACGCAAGTAGCTAGCTAAAGCTATTAACACAGCAAGAGAAGCTATGCTAGTTATAACTACACTACCATTACTCTAGCTAGTCAAGTAACTACCACACGAACAAGGTAAGTATGAAAGTAATTGCAAGGGTGATAGTAAACAAACCACATGGGGCAACTGAGATGACACAACGATACATCCCTGAGATTCGGTTGCTCGCCGGCAACCTATGTCATTATTGTGGCGAGTCCCAACTTGATGGTTCACGCGCTAATTGGCCTCACACGCTAAGCCCACCACTTGGGCATTGCAGGAACCATTTTGAAAAACGGCTTCTCTTGTTTTTCTGGAATTGATAAAAAAAAACTAAATGTCCAAAGTGCCCCTACTAGGTTGTACACAATCCTGCATCAATTAATCATAATATTGGCTATAATTAACATAAACATATTCATTCCCTAAAAAAGATAAACATATTTGAAATATTTTTTAAGGAAAAAAGAGGGAGACACCACTTTGGGCCTAGGCCCATACGACCTGCACCATCTCTCTCCCGTTCGGGCTCCCCTTCCAAGACCGCTCCTGCAATTCGGCTCGCACAGGCCACCGCCCCCCGCGCCCGGTGCTTGCGCCGCTCCTCTCCCACGCCGCCGCCGCCGCCGCCGCTTGCACCCGGTGACTGTGCCACAGCCACAGCTCGCACTTGGTGCCTGCGCCACCGCTCTCTCACGCCGTGCTTGCCCTGTCCCACGCAGCACTTGCTTGCCGCCGCACGCTCGCCTGTACAACGCTCCCTCTGCCTCCTGCATAGCCGAGAGAGGAGCACACAAAGAAGGGCGTCAACGTCCTTGCATCGAGATTGTCAGAGCCGCGCGGAGCTATGGGCCTGTTGAGTTGCCCATGCAACCCAAAAAAAGTTTACACAGTACCTATCACATCGAATCTTGCGGCACATGCATGGAGTACTAAATGTAGATGAAAGAAAAAACTAATTACACAGTTTAGTTGTAAATCACGAGACAAATCTTTTGAGCCTAATTAGTCCATGATTGGACACAAATTACCAAATAAAACGAAAAATACTACAGTAGCCGAACCCAAACTTTTTCACCAACTAAACAACCCCTATTTTTTTTTTCTCCGGCTGTCGCTATAGAAAACGGCTCCAACTCTCCAGCTGCTCCACCAGCGGAGCCCTTTTGCTGAGCGTCGTTTGGTACAGCTCCTGTAGGAGCCGGAGCCCCGCCAGGAGCCTGCCAGACAAGGGCATATCTAGTACTCTAGTTAGAGAAACTATCTGATATACTATTTAAAACATAAGATTATCCGTATAAAATTTAAGGATAATCCATATATGTGGATTCAACAAAACGCACATATTTTGTTTCTAGTATACCAGTATTCCGCTGGTTTTTTTTTTCACTGTGTTTTTCAAGGAATTAATTATTATATATGTTGACCGGAGGATGATCAGATACAGATTACATACATCGAAAAGGGGAGTGTTTGAAATAACTATTATTTATGTTCAATTTAGTATTTCTCCGTTCCAAATTATAAGTTGTTTTGACTTTTTTGGTTCATCTATTTCACTGTATATTTAAACATATTATTATATCTAGACGCATAGTATAATATATATTAAAAAAAGTTAAAACGACCTATAATTTAGAATGGAATGAGTAGTTACTAACATCTTTATTAGTCGTTGCACTCTAGGCATGTATAAATATGTAATGTTCACCTCATGAGATCAATAATTCCCTCTACATTTGTTTTTTTTTTGTACTGACCCTCTACATTTGTCTCCATCGAATCTACTTTTCCTGTCAACACTAATAAATTAAAGCCATAATAGGCATAAAGCAATACTACAATTCCTGGGTGGCTGCCGGTTTCGTCACGCATTTCCTTTCCGGCTGCCGCGAGTGGCAGCCCTCCGGCTCCCTCCCGTCAAAAGTCTCGTTCGGATTTACTCGTACGTCGCCAGTCCTCGTGAACCTTGCGCGTATTCATGCATTCCGCCAACGCGACGCGACGTACATCCGCCGCGCGCGGCCGGGGGCCAGGGGATCGTCACCTTCTTTGTTTGCCTTCGTCGTCGGCGTCGGCGTCGCGTCGTCGGTGCACACGCGCGGAGCACTGTGCACTGACCAGTGGCCACTGCTGCCCCGTGGCCGTGGCCCATGGGGTGTGTGGCGAAGGGGCTTCGAATATTATAATATTATCTTCGTCTATGCTCAGCACACACGTATAGAGGGTGTGTTCACTTCGCGAAAAGTAACTGAAGAGTTATTGTAGCATCTTTCGTTGTTATTTGGCAAAATTTATCCAATTATGGACTAACTAGGCTCAAAATATTCGTCCCGACATTTACAGACAAACTATGCAATTAGTTATCTTTTTTATCTACATTTAATGCTTCATGCATGCGTCGAAAGATTTGATGTGATGGGTGAAAAAGGAAATATTTTGGGTTGGGATGGGGAAGTGAACAAGGGCAGATTCTTTTATGCTAGGGCTAGGCAGAAGCAGTTGATGAGGGCCCGATGGAATCCGGATCGCGCCGACAGGCACGCGAACCCCATGGGCCGTGACAGCATGCACGCTCAGGGACTGTTTGGTTGGGGTTAAAGTTTAACAAACACTGTAGCACTTTTGTCTTATTTGACAAAAAGTTTTCAATGTTGAACTAATTAGGCTTAATAGATTCGTCTCGTAAATTACTCCTAATCTGTGCCGACATACATGCAATTAGTTTACATTTAATACTCTATACATTTAAGGAAACATTGATATGCCTGGAAACGAAACACGGCCTCATCCGTCTCCGTGCTAGCTATGTCGTACTCACGTTCATGTATCCACATCATGTAGTCTCTCTCTTCACAAAAAGAATGTAACCATGAGATTCGTGCCGATCGACAGGGGCAGGCCCAAGATGTGGGATGTGGGTATTCAAATTTTTCAAAGGATAAAGATTTTTTTTCTATAGATTAAAACCCATTTTGGCATGTATATTGGATTATATAACATGATAGAACTAATTGTATAATAAGTAGAAGATATATAGCACAGAATTGAGCATTGTATCTTAGATCATACGCTTTATCATAACTTGAAAGTGTGTAGCATATAGAAATACTAATTGTTTGACAAAAATAATGGGTATTTAGTTGAATACCCTTGACTCTAAGTAGGCCCGCCCCTGTCGATCAAGTTAGTTTAAATTAAATCAAATTTATAGTAAATAGCATTAGTATTTATGTCTCTAAATAAATTTATTTATGATATATTATATAACTAATTTAATAGTACTTATTTTGTATCATGAATGTTAGTACTTTTTATAAAATTTTAGTCAAAATTTAAACGGTTTGGAGTGAGGGAGTACTGCAGCACAGTAGACGAATTCGATCCATAAATCAATTCACACGTCATATCACGTGCACGTTCGATGTCACGTACGGTGTCGGCCCGTCGGGCCATGACGGGGCTCTACCCCGACGCCGCACTCCGAATCTCACGACTCACGTGGGCACTAGAACTAGTAGAACCACAACCACTACTGTTCTTGTTCGCACGCCAACTTCATTTTCTGCATGCATATGGTACAAGGGAACGACGCTGGCTAGCTGTGGTTGAGGACTTGAGGGAGGCTGAAGTTGAACCACACGATGCTGCAATAATCCTGTTCTCCGGACCCGGCTGCCAATGGCGGAGCGTGAAGGGAATTCAAGAGAGGGCTAATAGTGTTAAACTTTTCTCTAATGTGCAAATATCTATCTATTACTTACTAAGTATCATCCTTTAGCATCCTTAAGAAATTTCAATCCTTAAAGGGGGCCATGACCCACTATAGCCTACATGTGGCTCCGCCACTGCCGGCTGCAACTGCAAGCCAGCACCAGCGCTGAACGTGGCAATCACCTAGAAAGAGTACGCAGCAGTAGGAGTCCTGTAGGCAGACTTCTCGGCAATGCAAGGAGGAGTCCAATCCGCGGCTGCCGCCGATGCTAATGCTAATTTGTTATGAGAAAAATGATTGGCTGATAAGCTCAAACGAACAGAGCGTTAGTCACTTGGTTATACTCCCTTCGTCCATGAAAGCTTGCAATTCTAGAGCTGAGGCTGTGTCCACAAAAGCTTGCAATTTTAGGCATGGTTGTGGCCTGCGCGACTGATGAAAGACAAGAAATCTGTCTCTATAGTAGGGATACATGCGTCTTTTTTTTCTCTCCACTAACTTTACCTCGGGAACCTATATTTGCAAGCATTTACGGATAGAGGGGGTATATTTTTCCTGTGGAAGAAAAAAACAGCTATGCATGCGTGATACTGGATCGTAAGAATCACGCACGGGTCGGCGCACATGACGCCATCTCATCACGGGTTCACAGCCACGGCCGACTTGGTCCGATCGATTCATGGAGGTGAAGGACTGAAGGTACCCACGCCCTGCAGGATTTCAATTCAGGGCTGGTTTAGTTTGTGAAAATATTTCGGTTCCTGTGGCACTTTTCATTTTATTTGGCAATTTGTATCTAATCATGAACTAATTAGGCTCAAAAGATTTGTCTCCTGATTTACAACTAAACTGTGTAATTAGTTTTTTCTTTCGTCTATATTTAATACTTCATGCATGTGCCGTAAGATTTAATGTGACAGGTATTTTGGGTTCAATTTTTAGAACTAAACAGGCTCTCTCTCAGATTCAGACGTGGCCTGGTGTGTTAAAGTTCAGAGGTATCATGTGGAGTGTCATATGGGGGTATTAAATGAGAGTATTGGATAGTAATAATAAAATAAATTACAGAAGTCCTCGGTAAAACGCGAGACAAATTTATTAAATCTAATTAATTTATCATTAGCACATGTTTACTATAGCACCGCCTTATCAAATCATAGACTAATTAGGTTTAAAAAATTCATCTCACAAATTAGTCGCAATCTATGCAATTAGTTATTTTTAATCTATATTTAATACTTTATACACATGTCAAATATCTAATGTGATAGGACTAAACTTTAGGGGAAGAAATTAAACAAAGACCGGAATTCAGCGCTTTAGAAGTTCAGATTAAGACGTCGTCGACTCACTCCGTCCCAGCAAAAAGAAAATGCCAATTTTGTTCTTTCCGGTGTATAATTTAATTTATTTGTTAATAGACGGTTTCAGTTGCGACGTTCCTTTGTTTAGTTTCTCTCCTAAAAGTTTACGTCCTATCCCATCGAATGTTTTGACATATGTATAGAGTATTAAATATAGACTAAAAAATAACTAATTACATAGATTACGACTACTTTGCGAGACGAATCTTTTCAGCCTAATTAGTCCATGATTTGACAACAAAGTGCTATAGTAACACATGCGCTAATAACGGATTAATTAGGCTTAATAAATTTGTCTCACGGTTTACTGACGGATTCTATAATTTATTTTTTATTAGTATCTAAACACCCCATACAACATCCTCGTGTGATAATCGATGGAACACCCTAAAATTTTACATCCGTAACTAAACGAGGCCCACTTTAATTTGAAAAATGACGGGCAGGCATGGTTTAGATTGCAAATTTTTTAACTCTAGCTACTGTAGCACTTTCGTTTATATTTAGTAATTATTATCTAATCGTGGACTAACTACGTTTAAAAGATTCGTCTCGTGATTTACTACTAAATTATGTAATTAGTTATTTTTTACTAGTATTTAATGTTCTATGTATGTGTCTAAAAATTAATGTGACGGAGAGAATGAAAAAACTTAAATTTTAGTAACAATCTAATCGAGGCCCCAACCTCGGTCAGGTGGACCGGCCCGAGGCCTAGAAGCGAAAGAGGGCCGCATGCAGCCGGCAGTCCCGCAGGCCGCAGCACTGCAGCAGGAAAGCTGCTGCAGCCAGGGGCCAGGGCCGGTGTTGGTGCGCGTGCTTCTTGGGGGCGGCGATCGACGACGGCTGTGTTTACTTCCTTAAGAAAAATATTGTGCAAACAAAAGATTCTCCGTCACATCAAACTTGCGATACATGTATGGAGTACTAAATGTAGATGAAATAAAAAACTAATTGTACAGCTTGGTTATACTTTGCGAGACGAACGTTTTGAACCTAATTAGTCAACGGTTGTACACTATTTGCCAAATAAAACCAAAACGTGCTACAGTATTTTTTAACACCTTTTTACACAGTTAAACACAGCCGACGGCGTGCGTCGCAGTCAGCTTCCTGCAGATCGTGCAGGCAGGCCCCACAGATCGTCGCAGAACCCCGTGGAGGACGGACGCGTGAAACCGGAGACGGGTCAACCTCTGATTCTTTTGCGAGGGAAGTCCTCTCAAGGCCAGTCTGAATGCAGGTTTTATAGACATTTAATAGGGTGTCATATCAGCAAAATAGATGATATGGCAAGAGATTTATTGGAAAGAGAGCGGATACGTTTTATCCCCACGACACTATGGGGGCGCCGTTTCTAAGCCGTGAAACGCCCACAAAACCCGCACTGAGAGGCTTTCTGTTTCTTCCCGTCGATCCCGTGCGAAACGTCCCAGCCCGGCTTCGCCCGTGCTCCTCCTGCCTCCCTCCCACGCTAGCCCCGCCTCCCCTGGACTCGCCTCGCCTCCCTCCCGCTCTCGCCCCACAGTATGATGGATCCAGCAGTGGAGGGGAGCTCCGCACAGCATGTCTCTGGCAGAGGAACCCGACCTCATCTGAACCCCGCAGGAGAAGCAAAAGTCGTCTTCATCAAATTGTTCTTCCTCGCCGGCGCTGCCACCAGGAGCTTCTCTGTCGACGCAACCACCACAGCAAGGCATGCAATTTTGGCCGGGATTTGCAGGAAACAGAACCACAAATCTCCCATCTCCTCGAGGAAATCCTGCCCCAAATCCATGTTAAAAATCCTTTTTGATTTCCCTTGATGTGTGATCGATGCCCCCGGTTTCCTCGTTGATTTCCGTCGTTGTGTGATGGATGCCCCAAATTCTGGGATATTTTTTTTTGCATTAAACTATTGTCATACCGCTACTTTTGTAGTGGTAGATTTTTATTCTGGCATGATCTAATTGAGTAAAAGGCACTATTTCCGTTAACGGTGTATTTTTGCTGATATAATCATGTTCGGGCTACATAGTTCATATGCCACATTAGATCACAACACCATGCAACAATTAATTGTTCAGGCTAGCATATGAAACTGTGACGTGAAACTATGCATTGAGAGAGTTTGTTTCATAAGAAAAAAAGACTATAAAGCTGACTTGGCACTCTTGGAAACCGTGAGACGAAACTCACCATTGAGACTGGCCTAAAAACTCATCTTCTACTTTTTTTATTGTAAAAATTTTGAACTTATCTATTTGGCCTCTAATCCAACTTTTGATTTTTTTATTGGACCTTTCTGTCAATTTGACTAGATAAGGATTTGAAAGTTGAATTAAACGTCAAATAGGTAAGTTCGAAATTTTCAGAACCAAAAAAAATAGAGATCAGTTTTAAGAAAACCATAGAAGTAATTGCCTCTTCGTTTGCGGTTTTGCCCGGGGGCCGGGGCCGGCTCGCAGCTCGCTCCAACCAGCTCGCCAACAACGCAGCCGCGCGCCCCAGGTTTTCTGCGCTGCTTCCTGCTTGGAAGTTTTTTTTTTGACGAGACCCGCTTGGAAGTTGGGCAACGACCGACCGCAGGTTGAGATGTCTTTCCCAGACCACTTCAGTTTTTAAATAAAATCGTACTATATGCCTTTCCCAGATCAGTTCATTTTTAAATCGTGCCCTTTTCCGATCCAGAACGTATATCTACGCCACATCTTCGTCGCACTTTTGGCCAACTAACGGCGAGTTCGGAGGGGTTCCGGCTGCCTCCTGCTCCGTCAGTGTAGTGCTATTGTAGCGGAGCTCCGAAAACATGGCTCCGGCGGCTCCTCCTCGTTTTGCGTTGGTTTGGGAAGGAGTCGGAGCCGTTTGCAGGGGTGGTCCAGAACAAATCCGAAAAGGGTGCGCTTGTGCAAGACTTTGTGACATATGGGTGTAAATATAGTAAAAATTTAGCTCTTACTACTGTTTTTTATTTTTCTCTAGGTATGGCCGTACCCAATCATTTGACTATAAATCCGTCCATAGCTGTTTGTTTGCGTGCTACAACGATGTACAGGGGCAACACAGTGCAGCACAGTACACACGCACGCGGGGCCGGAGCCGCTTAGAGCGCAACCAAACGCGCCCTAACTGCTTGTGCTTGTCTAGTTATCTATCTATATATATGCTCTTAATTACTTTTCTCACAAACTTTTCTTTTATACTGAGTGTCTGCTAAAGAAAGCGAATGGTCTATAGTGTAGTGGTGGGTATATACATTGTTTTGTTAGTAGCACGTTAACTTCTGCTGTTGCCTGAAAACAATGCCATTAGGAGGACATACCGCCGGCTGCTGATTGATTTTTGTTATTTGTTATTAAAGAAACATAGCTTGCATACGCACACATTTGTCAAACGGGATAGATATATCGTGAAACGGATCAGATATATAAACTATCCACGTGAAGGAAATTATTTGAACACAACGAGGGAAACTGTACAGGCTAGTCCAAGAAGGTGGCTTCATATTATCTTGAACAGAAGGATAGAACGAAGCTGCACAAGCCTTATTCATGGACTTTTCTTTTTAGTTTTTGCATATGATTCAATTAGTCTTGGAGCAAGTATGTGTAACATGGGAGGCCTAGATGCTCGAGCAGGCTCCATAGGAAAAGTTTGGTATTTAAATGTTTATAAATTTGCGTTGCCACAATAAACTCTTGAAGTTGTTTCAAAATTGTTGCACAAGTTAGGATGCATAAGTGGGACCTAAGGTGAAGGTTTTGTGTTTAATTTAACCTATTTGAATAATGGAACGATACGTTCATTCCTATTTCGTTTTCCCCAAGGAATAAGCTACAGAATAACAGAATTGACTTGCGTTTCATTCAGCTACTACATTGACCTTTCATGGCAGCTAGCCGCCCGCCACAGTAGAATGTTCGACTAGCTTCACTTGGAGTCTTGGAGAGCAACGTTCTACTACTTCGACACCATTTGTCAAAGTCCATCCATAAGATCACAATGCAGGCAAGTAAGCTGAGAACTGGAAAATAAACGTCATTTTCAGATGCCCCAAGACAGACCAATTTGCCACCTGGAGGAATCATCTTAATAACCACCAATCAGCCAGCGCCATCACGTCCCTTTCCACATTTCTGCACAAGCCATAACGACAGGAAGTGTCATGATAATATATTTTGGATCTGCCCACTTCTATTTCTTTTTGTTTTAAATTGTAAGTCGTTATGATTTTCTAGTCACAAACCTTTTACTATACATCCAGCCCTAATATATATTTAGTAAGTAGCAAAAGTTACTTATATTTAGAAAAGCCAAAACAATAACTTATAATTTAGAAAGAAAGAATTACTTCTTTTTAGCGGCCTTGCCGTATTTTCTTCATTACACGAACAATAGGAGTCAGCATGTTTAGTGCAACAGCAGCCGCAGCACTGTATCGACAACCACATTCAAACATGTTATTTTCTATTTTTAGGAGTATGAGGCAGTGGAATCCACCTTCACCGAGTCAATCTGTGGTAAAAGAGCAAATTTGGTTTTGATCATGTGGTACACATGGATCCAAAATACAACAAAGGCCTTGTTTAGATCACGAACTCGGGGGTGGCCGATTCCGCACAGTGCCACCCCAGAGCACTGTAGCACTTTTGTTTTTTATGGTAATAATTGTCCAAATCTTGATTAATTATGCTCAAAATGTTCGTCTCGCAAAGTACAATAAAACTGTGCAATTAGTTTTTGATTTTATATATATTTAGTACTCCATATATATGCCGACATTTTGATATGATGGGGAATCTTCTTTTTGCACAGTGGAATTTGGGGTGAATTCTGGAATGTAAACAAGGCCAAAATGTTTTGCATATAGTACCAAGCTGTTCAATTAGGAAGTCCAAATTGGTGCTTTGCTTGGGCAAAAATCCCGGCACGGTGAAGAAAAAGAAATGAAGAAACGGGCTTCCAAATTCTCTGGCATACTAGGCGGTTAGCCGTTCCGTCCCTGTCGCCGCTATCCCTCCTCACTTCCTTCTCATTCCGTGAAAGGAATTCCTATCCGCAGCCGCAAAGCCAGCCTAGACAGGGGCCCTGCCCTGTCCCTGACTCCCTGTGCGGCTCCGTCGTCGTCCTCGTTTCTTCCACCCCGGGCGGGCCGCGGTCATCAGCCAATCCGCCACGGCCGTGCCAGCCAGGCGAAAAAGGCCGCCTCGTCTTCCTTCGCATTTCCCTTTCCCCGCCAGCCTTTGACCGCAGATTCCCGCTCCAACCTTCGCTTCCCTTCCAGCCCATCGCTCACGTCGCGCGCGTCGCATAAATATACACCTCTTTGGAACTCCATCCGCGCGTCTAAGGAGAGGGAGAGGCGAGCTCGAGCTCCCCACGAGCCTCAGCCCTCACCCTCAGGATAAATTGGCCTGTAGCCGCGGCAGCGGCGGCTGCTCGTGGTCAGCGTTCCGCGTGGTTGGTAGCGGCCGGAGGAGAGCAATGGCGGCGGCGGCAGAGTCTCTGTCCGTGTCCGGTTCCGGTTCCTTGGACCTCCGCGCGGCGGCGCCGTTCCTGGTGGCCGCGGTGGCCTTCTACTTCCTGGTGGAGCAGCTGTCCTACCACCGGAAGAAGGGGCCGCTGCCCGGCCCCTCGCTCGTGGTGCCGTTCCTCGGCAGCGTGGCGCACATGATCCGCGACCCGACGGGGTTCTGGGACGCGCAGGCGGCGCGCGCCAAGCGCTCCGGCGTGGGCCTCGCCGCCGACTTCCTGGTGGGGCGGTTCGTGGTGTTCATCCGCGACACGGAGCTGTCCCACCGCGTGTTCGCCAACGTCCGCCCCGACGCGTTCCACCTCATCGGCCACCCCTTCGGCAAGAGGCTCTTCGGCGACCACAACCTCATCTACATGTTCGGCGAGGACCACAAGGACCTGCGCCGGCGGATCGCGCCCAACTTCACCCCGCGCGCGCTGTCCACCTACGCCGCGCTCCAGCAGCGCGTCATCCTGGCGCACCTCCGCAGGTGGCTGGACCGCAGCGAGGGCGAGGGCGAGGGCGGCGCGGGCAGGGCGTTCCCCATCCGCGTGCCCTGCCGCGACATGAACCTGGAGACCTCGCAGACGGTGTTCGCGGGGCCGTACCTGACCGGGGAGGCCCGGCGGCGGTTCGAGCGGGACTACAACCTCTTCAACGTCGGGCTGATGGCGCTGCCCGTGGACCTCCCCGGCTTCGCGTTCCGGCGCGCGAGGCAGGGCGTGGCGCGGCTGGTGCGCACGCTGGGCGAGTGCGCGCGGCAGAGCAAGGCGCGGATGCGCGCCGGCGGCGAGCCCGAGTGCCTGGTGGACTTCTGGATGCAGGACACGCTGCGCGAGATCGACGAGGCGGCGGCGGCGGGGCGCCCTCCGCCCGCGCACACCGACGACGTGGAGATCGGCGGGTTCATGTTCGACTTCCTGTTCGCGGCGCAGGACGCGTCCACCTCGTCCCTCTGCTGGGCGGTGTCGGCGCTGGACTCCCACCCGGAGGTGCTCGCCCGCGTGCGCGCCGAGGTGTCGGCCGCCTGGTCCCCCGACTCCGGCGAGCCGATGACGGCGGAGATGATCCAGGGGATGCGGTACACGCAGGCGGTGGCGCGGGAGGTGATCCGTCACCGCCCGCCGGCCACGCTGGTGCCGCACATCGCGGGGGAGCCGTTCCAGCTGACGGAGTGGTACACGGTGCCCAAGGGCGCCATCGTGTTCCCGTCCGTGTACGAGTCGTCGTTCCAGGGGTTCCCGGAGGCGGAGGCGTTCGACCCGGAGCGCTTCTTCTCGGAGAGCCGGAGGGAGGACGTGGCGTACAAGCGCAACTTCCTGGCCTTCGGCGCGGGCCCACACCAGTGCGTCGGGCAGCGGTACGCGCTGAACCACCTCGTCCTGTTCATGGCGCTATTCGTGTCGGTGGTGGACTTCCGGCGGG
This sequence comes from Saccharum hybrid cultivar R570, assembly GCA_038087645.1. Lineage (NCBI taxonomy): Eukaryota > Viridiplantae > Streptophyta > Magnoliopsida > Poales > Poaceae > Saccharum > Saccharum hybrid cultivar. The sequence goes on from JAQSUU010000090.1 coordinate 350,082, forward strand.
AGAGGACGCCCGGGTGCGACGACCCGGTGTACATGCCCACCATCGTGCCCAAGGACGGCTGCGCCGTGTACCTCAAGCAGCGCTGCGACAAGTTCCCATCGTTCTGAGCCGGTTGGTGCCTGCCTGCCTCCCTCCCTCCCTTGTGGCCTTCTTGTCCTCTTGCTCCTGCCTGCCACTCCCTCTCTCTCTCTCTCTGCATCTCGTTCCGCTGCCGCTTCTCCACTCCACTCCACTCCACTCCACCCTCATTTTTCTTTTCGATTTCTTGGCGGGGGCACGGGGCAGGTCGTGTCCGTCGCCGTGGTGTTGGCGTTGGTGTTGGTGGTGTGATGATTTTGTAGGTTGTGGTGTTGGCTTGCTCGTGTCTTGTTTGCAGGCCGGCATGGTCCATTCAATTATTTTGTTGGCAAATTGGGTTGGGGACTGGCCGCAGCTCGGCCAGGGTCCCAGGCCAGAGTAGTAGCATGAATGAACAACAGCAACTGTTGAGTACAAGTGGATGTGGATTGGTGGTGACCGCATGTGTGGTGCTGTACTGTGTCCCATGGCCCAGTGCGTGTGCTGGAAGTCAGTTTTGAAAACTGCTCGTATCTGCAATGAATTTCGTCCGTGAATTTTTGGCCAAAAAAAGCAGAGAGAGAGAGAGAGGCACGATTCGTTTCATCGTTTTTGTGATGCTGTTTGTGCTCAGATTTCATGAGTATGGAATGGAAATGTAAGCTTCCAGCTGGTGGGTGGCCGTGCTAGAATAATGTTGTTGCTTTGCTTCTTCCTCCTAGGGCAACGGCACTGGCGGCGCACTGCCCCTATTTGGTTAATTCGGTGGGCGCATGTGGCCAGCACGCATAGCATAGCTGTTTGGAGGTAGGTTCCAAGCTACTCTATCTAGAGCGTCCCCAAAACATGTGGGCCCTGTTTAGATGCCAAATTTTTCCTCAAATTTCACTATGCAAAAAGAAGATTCACCATCACATCAAAATGTCGGCACATGTATGGAGTACTAAATATAGATGAAATCAAAAACTAATTGCATAGTTTTGTTGTTCTTTACGAGACGAACATTTTGAGCCTAATTAATTAATTAATTTTTGAACATTTTTTTGCACTAAAAAATAAAATGCTACAGTGTGCTACAGTGACTCAGCCACCACAAATGGCAACTAAACACGGCCCTGTTTGGAGGTAGGTTCCAAGCTAAAATTTATGACAACGAGGCTAGTTTTTGTATCATTTGTTGCTATAGTATACTTACATTCCTCGTCAAAAAAAATACATTGTTTTCATAAAAACACAAATCAAGAGATTATAGGTTTAATTAATGTTAGTCAACATTATTTGGGATGAAAGTGAGAATGGAAGATTTTGTTTTCTGGGATCGTTTCTGTAATACTGTAGCCGTGATATGGTTTGTGACTGTTTTTTACCACTACCGTATTTTAAATGTTAATTGTGTTTCAATACTGTATTAATGTCGTTAATAAATACTCACTCCGTCCTATTGTTTTTTACTTCTAGACATCTTGTCTGATCGTTCGTCTTATTCAATTTTTTGCATAAATTATAAAATACATAAATCATTATTAAAGTATCTCTAATGATAAAATAAGTCATAACAAAATAATTAATATTTATATAAAATTTTAAAATAAGACGAATAGTCAAATAATATACCTAGAAGTTAAAAAAATATCACTTATTTTAGGACGGAGTGAGTACTCGTTTTCCATCCCCGGTCAACTTTTTTTTCTCTCTCGACCGTGCATCGTGCACGGTTTTCATCGAGCAGAAGCACACTCGAGTAGTTCAAACGAAAGTACAATCCCCGGTCAACGTAAAAGGCAACTATTGGACTTCAGTGCAGCCAATGAGACGCCGTATCAATGTACTCCGTACTTGCCGAGTGTCCTTTTTTCTCCGAATGAGTACGTGGAGCTGGCTAGCTGAGGGTCCTTGGCAGAAAACAGACACCTTGCGACGAGTAGTTTCGCAAGAGAGAGAAGCGGCCGAATACGCGAAGTTGAACTGCATTCGTCCAACCCAGCTCTCAAAATGAAATAACGCAAGCATAGCATTCAACCAGCAGCAGTGGTAAAAAAGGAAGCACGTTGTCGTCCGGGTGGCCCATGTGTCCAGCCAGCCAGGTGCGGTCGACAAGGGGGTAGCCAATCATCGCCGCCTTGACGCTCGTCTCCCTCCTCCCCCAAGGTCCCACAACCCCAAATGATTCATTCCATCATGGGGTCGGTCGGACTCGGAGACGGGCATCCATCCATGATCCGCCACGGCGATGCCTTCACACCCTTCACGTGTCGCCGCCTGCCGCACTCGCACGCAAGCTGGGTAGGTACTGTACGTGTCGTGCGGCGCGGGACGGGAGCGCGAACTATCCATCCACGGGATGCGCGCGCCGCCACGGAGCCGAGGAAGTACCACCACTACTACTACAGGCAGTAGCGCCGGTCCGGCCGGCGGCGGGCTCCGTGCCCGTGGTCTCTGGCTGCGCGCGGTCAATGGGGGCAGCGTACGGGCCACGTGACGTCCGGAAGCCTGCGCTGCGCACGCCCGCCAGCCGCTCCGATCCGGATCCGTCCTGTGCGGAGCTGCGGGCGGTTCGCCAGGGCCTTGTGTAGTTACTTTTCAAATTTTAAATTTTTCTTCACGCATACATGGAACAATAAATATAGATAAAAAATAACTAATTATACAGTTTATCTGTAATTTGCGAGATAAATCTTTTTAAATCTAATTAGTTCATGATTAGACACTAATTGTCTAATACAAACGAAAATGCTACGGTACCCAAATTGCAAAAAGTTGCCCTCTAAACCAGGCCCTGTTGAGGTCAGGTCACCATCCATCAGAATTTTAATTCCCGTCTCGCTCAGGTAAGCAGGTGCCCGAAACGGACGTCCCACGCACGAGTCCGGTGGAGTGTGTGCTGGTCTCCACCGGTGCACGCTCGGCGCTACTGTACGTAGTACGAACGCAGGAATCAACGAGTGTTTCCGTACGCAAAGGTTGCTCGCTCGCCACCTCACGTTGCCCTCCTCGCGCCTACAGGTGGGACTTGGGCCGCCTCTCGTGCTTCGTGTCGCTTCGGGTCATGCCCTCTAGGCACGGGAGACACATCAGACCGTGCCGATATGGCACGGTGAATCTTTTCTTTAGCCCAAGCATTACCCGTGGCACGCTGGCACACCTTCGGGTCGTGCCGGCCCAAGCACGACCCTTAAAATATATTTGCTAGTTTTCTTTTTTCACTCGTGTATATATATATATATCTTGTGTGTACTATTTTAATAAAAGTTTAATGATTTTCATAATCTATTCAAAAATTAGATAAGAAGTAGTATAGTAAATGCTAGAAAATTGTATTGTATAGTTGTAGAAGTGTCTACGTGCCATTTTCGTGCCGTACCAGTCCAAACACGGCCCAAGATGCGGACCGGGCCATGTAGCCCGCCGTGCTAAGATTCTAGGCACAGCATAGCCCTCGTGTTCGTATCGTGCCGGCACAGTCCAAAATATTTCGTGCCGTACCGTGCTTCGGATCGTACCAAAAAAACCATGCCATGACCCAACCTCAAATGACACGGCCCAAGTCCCAGCTCTACTCGCGCCTGTCGCCCATCTGGATCTTCGAGAGCGACGCGACCAAGAACGAAGAAGACCACCCTCCCTCGGACGTTCAGAGGAACAGAGCAGCAGGTGGCCGACAAGTCTAGCGGCACAGTGCAAGAACAGCTACTCTGTCTGACGTTGCAGCCTAGGCACCTGAAACGAAACGAAGGCTGTGTTTAGTTCAAAAAAAACACTGTGCAGAAAAAAGATTCCCCGTCACATCAAACTTGCGATATATGCATGGAGTACTAAATGTAGATGAAATAAAAAACTAATTGTACAACTTGGTTCTACTTTGCGAGACGAACGTTTTGAACCTAATTAGTCAACGTTTGGACACTATTTACCAAATAAAGCCAAAACGTGCTACAGTACTTTTTTTACACCTTTTTACACCTTTTTACACATCTAAACACACCCGAAACGCAACGCAACTGCAGCCATCGGATGCACTGTAGCGCTCCATGGACCATGCATGACTTGGCCCTTGTTTAGATTGAAGAAAATTTCAACCCGATGAATAGTACCACTTTCGTCTTATTTGGCAAATATTGTCCAATCATGGACCAACTAGGCTCAAAAGATTCATCTCGTGATTTTTAACTAAACTGTGTAATTAGTTATTTTTTTTACCTACATTTAATACTCCATGTAAGCGGTTAAAAATTGATGTGATGGAGAGAGAGTGAAAAAACTTGGAACTTTGAGGCAAACTAAACAAGGCGTTGATCAGATCCGCCGTCCGTCCCGGAATGAGCGGCCGGCCTGCGGCTCGTGCTGGTGCCAACGGACCGGAGGGCGTTGCTCACGAGAACCGAAATCACATACAGTAGACTGTACAGTAGACGTATTCATTCCATTCGGGATTCCGGATGTTTTTAGCAAACAATAATTAGGGCCTTGTTCAGTTCCCCTCAAAATTCCAAGTTTTTTCACTCTCTATCACATCAATTTTTAGCCGCTTGCATGAAGTATTAAATATAGGTACAAAAAATAACTAATTACACAGTTTAGTTAGAAATCACGAGATGAATCTTTTGATCCTAGTTGGTCCACGATTGGACAATATTTATCAAATAAAACGAAAATAGTACTATTTATCAAGTTGAAAAAATTTTCAATCTAAACAAGCCTAGCATCCGTACCAGCATCGGGTAGGCAAGCTAACTGGCCGTGCCCATGCTCCCTCACGTACCACCACGACGTCGCTTCCCGCTCGTCCGCGCGCGCCGGTGGCTGCCCGCCGCACGGAAGCACGGGGCGGTGTATACCGCGCACGCAGACATGCTTACCCCGAGGAGAAGCAACGTGCGTTGAACCGCGCGGCGGTGATCAGAAAAGCAAACGTAACAGCATCGCGCGCCCGGGCCAGGATCTTCATCAGGAGATGAACTATCTCCACCTAAATGTCATTACCACAGATTCCGGCAAAAGCCTGTAATTATAGTTACAATGTTGGTCATGATCCCAGAGTTACCAGAGGAGAAAGACGAGAAAGAGAGCACCAGCAACATCAGATAAAAAGGAAAAAAAAACAACCATCACCAACTGCTACAGGGATAAAACCAAGCCACAGCCCCCACAACAGAGACATATCGACGGTTGTCGATCATACGCCGATGAACTCCAATCCACAGGCGACTATCAAGGTGACGGACGACAGTCGGATGCACATCTTCTATGGAGATCATTCGGGATCCAGTCGCCTTCCACCTATGCCCCTAGAGGGGAGGAAGCCTCAAGGGTTGGAGGACCGACGATTGGAGAATGAGGAGATCCAAGAGAGGGAATCATGGTCCCGCTAACCCGTCATATGGTGAGGAGATGCATCAAGAAACCTGGAGGACATCAGAGCTAGGACACTAGCAGTAGCCATCATCTTGCAACCAGCTTGTGCCCCTAATTAGGAGGTGTGAGCAAAAGAAGACCCTACAGAAGGGTTGTGGTTAAGCCCGAGGCGACCCTCCACGGCAACGCCCACAAGTAGGACGCGACATCAACGATGCCACCGCCACTGGCCCCAGAGAACTGGAGCTAGGCTTTCACCCGGAGATATCCTACAGCTACATGGGTGGAGAGGCAGTATCGATGCCTCCAAGGAGGTTAACGACACCCAAGGGTGTCGCCATCGATAGCACCGACAAGTCGGGTGTGGCTTTCGCCTAGGCTCTCGAGTCCATAAACTGTAGGTCACCTTATCAGATCAGGAGACCATGGCACGACGGCACACCCACGTCCCCACTGCTTCAACCCTTGTTAGCTCGCACAGGGCAACAAGGGACGTCGCGGTGGTCGATGACACACGGCACGACGGCACGCCCACTCCCCCACTGCTTGAGCCCTTGGCATCTTGCACAGGGGGATGCTAAGGGCTCAAGTAGTGGGGGTGTAGGCATGCCATCGTGCCGTGTGCCATCGACCACTGTGACGAATCATTTTTTTCATGACGGAGCACTGCCCAGCCTTCGGTTCAGGGCCATCCTCCTCCTCCACGTCCGAATCGCGTGGCTTCTTCTAGTCACGTGTCAGCATCGTCGCGCATGGGCACTGGTTGGTGAGGCCGTGAGGGGTCCATGGAGTTAACACTATGCGTGTTCTTTTTTTTGGAGGAAGTGGAGTTGACACATTGGCCGGGACCAAGTGGAAACAGAATAGGACAATTATCTTTTATTTAGTGTTTGATTCTCGAGTGCGATTGATCCATCTACAAAGGGGAGTTTTATCTTCATAATATGCGAGATGGATCCAACCAACCAAAAAAAATCAAAGGGATGAAGCCATGCATTTCTCTTCGTCCCGTCACATTGCCATCGGCTTCCGTTCCTCCTTCACGCGTGCGGGCAAGGCCACCATGGGCGGTGCTAGCGGGGCAGGCGAGGCGCAAGAGTCGCGCTAGCTCTTGGTTCCTTCGCCGGTCACTATACCCTCGATGAGCGAGGATAGAAACTGGTTGCTATGTTTGGATGGCTTGCCTAGAGATCTCAAAACCTATGCCAGCAAGTTTTTGCCTTGCCCAACCGAGAGAGCCAAATTGGCTCACTTAGCTAGGCAAGCTTCTCGTGCTCCGTGCAACCAGGTTGAGCCAGGCAAGGCAGTCCCATCAGAAGAACCAAGCCCTCTGTTTTTGTGTGTCTGCTGCCCCACCGCGGCGAAAGCAAAATTACCACGACAACAACAATGACATCGCATATCTGTGTATGCGTATATAAAAGAGTACAATTTTAATACAAATAGTGGAAGCTCAGTCATGGTACGTACAAAGTCTAATTTTAAAATATATTAGAACAGATAACGGATGCTATATGTTCCATTATAATGCAAAAAACGTGTTTGCTAGTACCAGAAACGAGAAAGAAAGGGACGAAACGGGGCTATCAAAACCAAACATTCCTAAAAATGGTTTGCACGGCTCCAAGCGAGGACGTTTTAATTTTTAGCAATGTTTCGGTAGTCCCGTTAGCCACCGCCATGTACTGTAGTGAACAACTATCGACGTCGGGTGTGTTTAGATGTGTAAAAAGGTGTAAAAAGGTGTAAAAAAAGTACTGTAGCACGTTTTGGCTTTATTTGGCAAATAGTGTCCAAACGTTGACTAATTAGGTTCAAAACGTTCGTCTCGCAAAGTAGAACCAAGTTGTACAATTAGTTTTTTATTTCATCTACATTTAGTACTTCATGCATATATCGTAAGTTTGATGTGACGGGGAATCTTTTTTCTGCACAGTGTTTTTTTTGGAACTAAACAGGGCCGACGACGTTTTTACCCGTTAGCCGTCGCGTCGCAGTCTTATCCATCGGTTATCCAATGATTCAAGTTCTAGTAGCCTAATAGGGCCTGGTTTAGATTCCAGAATTCACTCTAAATTTTACTATAAAAAAAAGATTCCTCATCACGGCCTTGTTTAGTTACCTGAATCGGTACCTCCCAATTTTGCACAGTACACTGTAGCATTTTTGTTTTTATTTGCTAATAACTGTCTAAATATTGATTAATTAGGTTCAAAATGTTCGTCTCGTAAAATACAACAAAACTGTGCAATTAGTTTTTGATTTTATCTATATTTAGTACTCCATGCATATGTCGACATTTTGATGTGATGGGGAATCTTCTTTTTGCATAGTAGAATTTGGGGGTGAATTTGAGTATCTAAACAAGGCCCACATCAAAATGCCGGCATATATATGGAGTACTAAATGTAGATGAAATTAAAAAATAATTGTACAGTTTTGTTGTACTTTGCGAGACGAACATTTTGAGCCTAATTAATCAAGATTTGAACAATTATTACCAAAAAAAATGCTACAGTGCTCAGAGGTGGCACGGTGCAAAATCGGCCACCCGAGTTGGTCATCTAAACAAGGCCTAGCAGGAGTAGTAGACTACAATGCCCTTTTTTTGTCCCGACATGCGACATGAGAACCTCGCGATCCACGAGCTGCGATTTTTTTTTTGATAAACACGAGCTGCGAGTTTTTTTTTTTGACAACACACGAGCTGCGAGTTGAGTCGCGCGCTTGCGAATGCGTTTTCTCTGGCTGCGGCCGACACGAGAGCATCGCATTTATTTCCCTGTACTCCCTCTTTCTTAGGCCTTCTTTAGAGGGCAAACTTTGAAGGCAAAGTTTGTATAGTAGGTGTCCCGTCATACCGTAGCAATTTTATTTTTATTTGATAATAATTATTCAAATATTAATTAATTAGATTTAAAATATTCGTCTCGTAAAGTACAACAAAACTGTGTAATTAGTTTTTGATTTTATCTATATGTAGTACTCCATATATGTGCCGGTATTTTGATGTGACGGGAATAGGAATTCTGCATAGTGAATTTAGGAGGCAAACTTTGGAATCTAAACAAGGCCTTAAAAAGACCAATGTTTTAAAGGGTATGTTTAGTTCTGCGAAAAGGTGTAAAAAAGTATTGTAGCACGTTTTGGCTTTATTTGACAAATAGTGTCCAATCGTTGACTAATTAGGTTAAAAGTTCGTCTCGCAAAGTACAACCAAGTTGTACAATTAGTTTTTGATTTCATCTATATTTAGTACTCCATGCATGTATCGCAAGTTTGATATGACAGGGAATCTTTTTTTTACACAGTACTTTTTTTTAGGAAGTAAACACAGCCAAAGTAAAACTGGATAAATATTTGTTCAGATTTATTCTTAAAAATAACACTTTTTTAGAATACAAGGAGTAGGTTGCTGCATTGTGAATTTGTGAGATGTACCTGTACGTGGACAGCGATAACGCAGCCTCAAATCGCTCTACCTTAAGTTTGCAACGATCTATCTGGCCCTTGCTTAATTATTTGCATCACGATCTCCTTGCTGACTTATCAGATTTGCATTGGATCCGGATGCATTTATATGTAATAGTCTACAGTACGTAATTAATCTTTTCCAAACGGGCAGCCCGGCACGGCACTAGCACGGGCACGGCCAGGCACGACACGGCCAGGCACGGGCACGGTTGGCACGGTGGCCCGCCGTGCCATGCCTGATAGTGCCGTCGTGTCTAACTCTCGGCACTAGCACGGCACTATCAGGGCTAAACTGTGTCGTGCCGTGCCGCCAGGCACTGTGCACTACAGTGCCCGTCCCGGCCCAGGCACTAAGGCAGCATCACATTCACAGATTCACAGTTCAAACTTTAAAGTATAAAGCTAAGTAGCTAACTACCTAAATGACACAATAGTTAACCAAAATATAAAACTAGGAGCTTAGTGCAATGGCTGCCTCATTAAAAACTTGCCTAGGTAAAACTCACCTTTGTGAGATAAAACCCTAGGCAAGAAAAGAGTACAGCCAAGCTCCATAATAGTTCAATGTTCTTACATCACAGTTCAGTCTCACAGTCCAAGTTCTCATATTACAGAAAGTTCTACCAAAATGTAATGACTAAAAAAGAAGACTAATGCTTCAAAGCTTCAACCATCAAGCTTCAAGCTCCTTCAAGCTCCTGCTGGCCAGCTGCAAAAGAAGAACAGAGTTAGCATTATGCTTAGTAACTAGTTAGCAAAAAAAGAGGAAGGAAGTTAGGGATTTACCTTGGCGGCAGGAGCACTAGTCAAGCCAGAGATCTTCAAATTCTTCTTCAAGCTCATTGTCCTCAACACTGTGTTGCAACCTTGCCTCCGCTAACTCCCAGTCCTTGATGCAGGTGAGTCACTCCACCGTCTCCGGCTTCAGCCTCCTCTGCCGCTCCTCGATGATCCTGCCAGTCATACTAAACGTAGATTCTGAAGATATAGTAGACACATGAGTAGTTAAAACATCTTTAGCCATGATGGACAACACTGGATATGTTAGTTTGTGCTCATGCCACCATCTCAAGATGTCAAATGAATCATCTAACTGGCTAACAGTGTCACAATCCAAGTATGAGACAAGTTCAGAAGCAATAGAAGTTGTAGAAGTAGCAGCATGCAGTAAAGCAGTAGTAGATGTATCTCTAGACAAGTTAAGAGTAGAATGCAGCATTAAGTACCCCCACTAGAAACATCATCATCATCATATATTTCATACCAGGGAGACCTTTTCTTACTAGACAGGTTTTGAGGGACAGTCCTCCTCAACCTAACAGCCCCATATTTCTCCTCATACTTATTGTAAACATCAGTTAGCCTTGCTCTAGTGCCAACCTGGTAAGCAGTATAATCTGTACTGGTAAGACTTCCCAGCTTCCTCAACACTTTAGCAAAACCTTTTATTTTAGCTCTAGGGTCTAACCATGGATTAATTAGACTTTTCGTTGTTATTTGGTAAAATTTATCCAACCATGGATTAATTAGACTTAAAAGATTCGTCTCGAACTTTACAGACAAACTATGTAATTAGTTTTTTTTACCTACATTTAATGCTTCATGCATGCGTTTAAAGATTCGATGTGATAGGTGGAAGAGAAAATATTTTGGGTATGCATGCCAAATGAACGCGGCCTTGGGTTGGGTCCGAACTGCCCCCGGCCGACGGTGATGCAATGATTGGGAGTAGTAGACGGTTTCTGAGGTGACATGAGAGCTGATCCAATCCACAACTGGAGGATGCAATGCAAAGAACCCTGAAAGGCTCCCGACCAGGTCCAGATTAACAACTGACAGGTGCAATTATTCAGAATAAACTAACGACATGGAAATCAGTACTGCGAATAATAATATACAGTAAATATACAGCAATCTGGATCCACGCAAGTCATTATGACGTAGGAGCAGAATCTACAAGTAGAAAAATGGCACAAGCGAAGTCATGTGACGCCACAGGATCCAGTAAAATTTCAGAACAGCGCTATTGGACTAAGGATTTTGAAAATCACTTACCATTTTTTTGTTTATTTTTACTTTTTTTTGTTTTCCAATTCTAGTTTCCATCAGGCACTGTTATTCTCTGGCTGCTTGTTTTCTTTAGTGAAGAGAACATGCACTGTCTTTTTCTTTAAAGAAACTAGATGTTGGACAGAGTTAAAAGGTTTGACCTAGGACATATCTAGGTAGACTTGTATTACGTTCAGAGGAAGTTGGTCATGAGAAGAGAAAAGCCAGACCAGCTACGAAATTTTTTAGAAAAATGACAACTTTGAGGCTAACATGGCTACGTTGATTGAAAACCACACTAAAAATGGATCTTGGGGTCAAAATTGAACACTATCAATAGCTGAGGTACCATTTAGATGATATTGGAATTCACGGACAAAATTTGACAAATAGAAGAGTTAAGTGGTCAAAATAGACTTATTCATTTTGAAATCATCAGATGCCGCTAGTTTTTTTTTTTACATCAAGCATCTGCCTTTTCCTGACTAGAACTGAACCTCTAGTTAGCTTGCTGTACTTGGCCACTCTTAGCAGCCTTACTTAAACAAGGTGTGGTTGGGGGCAAAAACACCACTCTTAGCAGACTTAAACAAGTTGTGGTTGCTGCTCACAGAAGGCACAAAGAAGCTTGCTTGCAAGAAAAAAAGAAAGATTTTTTTAATAAAAAACACAGATAAGACACAAAAGACATACATGCATGCTGCCGAAGTCACAATATCGCAACATGGCATCCCATTCGCAAGTAGGATACATGTTGCCGAAGTCGCAATATTACAACATCGCATCCCATCTGCAAGTAGGGACGCTGGCTGCTCGACTCAAAATAAAACCCCGAAAAAATAAATAAGAATAAAATGGAATTAACTACTCCACAGTCTACAGTACCGTTGATGCGATGACAGCATTGTTATCTATCGAAACACCATATAGGGTGGTTTAGATCCTTCGAAAAGTGCACTATGCAAAAAAAAGATTCCTCGTCACATCAAACTTGTGATACATGTATGAAGTACTAAATGTGGATAAAATCAAAAACTAATTGTACAGTTTGGTTGTACTTTGCGAGACGAACGTTTTGAATCTAATTAGTCAATGATTGGACAATTATTACCAAATACAAACGAAATACTACAGTATATTTTGGCACTCCAAATTTTGGATCCAAACACAGCCATAATCTATATCTATACCTAATACAGTATAATATTAAAGAGCGATTAAACGTGCACTGACTGGGAGCAAGAGCAACAATAATGATTCCCGGTACTTGGGCCTATCAATCGGCCCATCCCGTGTAATTGCGATGTCAGGTGCCAATAGCATGGCCTAAACAGGATAAAAAAACTTTAACCATGGTAAAGTTCATCTAAACTTCCTTCTTGCAACCAAGGCTAACTGATCCATTGTAAAAGGAAGACTTGCCTGAGTAGATACATTTTGAATTTTGAAACGCTATTCATCTAGCTCACAAACAAATAACATTCAAATACCAACAGCTCACGGTACAAGCAGAGCATACCGCACGGTCCCTTTTTGAGGAATTCTACAGGCCTCACTCTACAGTTCCTCTATATCTGTTAACTTCGTATCACTGAAACACAGATCCGGCAAAAATGAAGCAATAACGGCTGCCTGAATTATGTCATGTACCACAACTGAAAAAGATGACAATGAAAGAATGCTACTCATCTATGCTGAAACAAGGCCAAGGTATCCTGCCAACAGAGTTAAGAAGCATGATATCATGTATGCACCCGCCACAATATAAGGTTCCTTTATGCCTAACAATCTGAGGTAGTAATGTGAGGGACGGATTTTCAGGGGATGTCTGCTTGTTCCGCAGAAAGAATTTGTAGCCATATGAAAAGGAACCTGAGCACCAAAAGAAATTAGACCATATGGTTATGTTCTGAATTGAGAAGGTCATGACCCTACAAAAATGCAAACAAATGAAACAAATGCTAGTTGAACTTTGACAGCAGCACCCTTGATTCTAAGTAGACCACAAATATAACTCAAAACATTGGATGATGGTATGCTATAATGCTACACATAAAATCCGGTGATGCAAACTGATCAGAATGCACATATAACGAGGGAGATGTGACAGAAACAATAGCTTTAGCTTTCAGCAGGAAATAGGAAGAAGGAGCAGAAATATGCAAAAAGCAAAGTCAGATTAGTTATGTTTGTCTTAAGTTATGCTGCTCACTGTTGTAGAAATGATACTAAAAGGGCTTTCATCACATCCTTGGCAAATACTTTAAATTACAATATCATCACGCAATGAACAAGCATTCTGGGTTACGGTCCACAAAGACGTGGAGGATGACACAAACTAGTTGGTCCAGACTCCAGAGTAGCGATCAACAAATGGACAGATGCAAACACAGCATAATGAAGCATGAGCACTTTTAGAATTGCAACCATTGAAGTGAAGTAGTCAACAGAATGACGCACCTGCAATATTGCAAACAGTAGCTCAATAAAGAAGAGACTGCACGCTATTAACATTGGAAGAAACATTCCACTGCATGATGCAATTGTGGCAACTGCTCCTCCGAGTGCAAAAGAACCAACCCGGCTCATAACTACTGAGGCCCTATATCTGTTGTGAAAAAGAAAGCCAATGCAAGCACCTGACATTGATGCTCCAAAAACACTGAATTCTGCAGAAATCATGAAAATCGAACTATGTTACAACTTTGAAAAACTATCATCACATGATCAATTAAAAACTCAAAAAGATAGTTCCCATCCACAGGACCCTTTTGTGCAAGGAAAAGCTCAAAAATTGTATAACAACTTGACAAAAAAAGGACTATTTCTAATCTTGATTTTTTGGTGCACCTACTAATATTAGGCATGCGAATGCCAAGGCACAGAGGTGCAGTCTGCTAGGAGGCTAAATGTAACCGTTTTTCTGTTGATGGCATACAGGACCTTAAAAATCTTTGGACAAAGTTAAAGCTAGGACCCATCATATTTCATGAGGAGAAGCTACTATGCTATAAAAAATAAAATTTTAATTGATAAACTCTGAATAGCTTAGGAAGCTGAAGAGTTTACCAGAGCAAATCGGGAGAGCTGCAACAGATAGTCCTATGAGTGCTAAAGCAGCAATACCACCAGCCAAACCATCAAGACCATCAACCAGTGTTACTGCCGGCCCCATCGAAAGTGAACATGTAGCAGCCAGAACCATATATACTTTTCCAATGAGTGCAAGGCCAAAAGGAGGAGGCAGAGGAACCAGAAATTTCCTTCATTGATAAACTGGAATCAATCAAGCTGTAGATGGAGTAAGGCATATATAAGTTACACGAATGCTTACATGTTATATGGTGTTGAAATATCTGCAGAACCCAACCAGATAGAGAAATAAATGCCAGCAACAATCTGCAAAGTACACAAGATAGTAAAAAAGTTCAATTCAGTGTAATAGGAAAGGACAGCATATTTTCACATTGACACTTTGGAAAAGAACAACTCACTTGAACCAAGAACCTTATCCATTGCGGTATTTTATGACTGCCATCTGACGCAAGACTCGAAATATCATCAAGCAACCCAACCATCGCAAATATGAGGGTAATCATAGCTGCTCCATTAACTCCATTCGAGTTGTAACCAACCTCTCTTTTTGCAACAAAAATACCAACAGGAACAAAGAATAATCCTCCCATTGCCGGGATTGGCTTTCTACTTGACGGAGAAACAGACTTTCCTCTCCTCCGGAAATGGTGGATCTTCAGGCTATCAGCGACTGGTGCAAAAAGAAATCCAGCAAGTGCTGATAAAACTACTGATATTAAAAAAGGGCGTGTCAAGTAAAAGGAGTCCAGTGGTAGTCTAACAATCTTCCAAGAACACCAGTCGACAAAGAAAAGTAATATTGCTAAGAAAGCAACCAGTCCAACATTATTCATCAGCCCTTGTTGAGTTCTGGGAATCGATGTAAAGAACTTAGTTAGAACCTAACTAAATCAGATGGAAAAAAGCTTATCTGTTCATATTAGTAGTATGGCATACTTTCTGTTTCATTTACCACAACAAACAAGAATTGCAACATTCCCTTGAGATATAGTATTAAACCTGGAAGATAGTAGCACACATGCTCTTATTGTACTACTTATTGTACTACTACTACTACTACTACTACTACTAGGATAGTTCAATAATTGCTACGCGTCCCATAAAAAATTAACAAATAGCCATATTCCTATTTTGGTACATTACTTTATCCATATAAGCATCTGAATTATTGCACATATGCCTCTTTCACTGCCAACCAAAAGATGCAAAGCTGCTATTCTACAGCCCCTTTTCCAATACAGAAAAAAGGAAAACTATAATACACACCTCAAGTACTCAACCGCTAGATTTTAGGATTGTCTTGAAAGCTATTTGTTTTTCAAAATATGGAAAGCTAATTGTCTTAGCACTCTTACCTACTCTTCTTATGCCCTTTGTCAATTGTGGCGAGCCTATGGGCAGCTATAGTTAGTGCGCCCTCAGCCCGGCTCTTGACTGTCATCGGCAACTCAACATCCGTAAATGCGGTCAATACAACAACATCATCATCACTCCATTCACTCTCACTCGAATATGGAGCAACACCAAACTGCTCGTCCCTGTCGTCATGCGCCAGCGAGAAGTCCCCATCATCATGCACCAGCGAGAAATCCCCAGGATCCTGCACCAAATCACTGTCAAATATAAATCATAATACAAGCTACTTCATAGTGAAATATTGTAACTAAAAGTGGAGAGGTGTCACAGTACATCATCAAATGCTGTGACAATTCGAACAGCATGACGCCTCCTTGAAGGTCTTGACGCGATGGCTCTTAATTGGGATACCTGCAGAAGATAGTGGCCACTGAGACTAACTGCACAACTTCAAATGCTCCCCTTTGGCGAAACAAAAGCTAATAGGGACAAAAATTGGCTTATATAAAGTAGTAAAATATACAACCGACACTCGATTCCAGAGAAAATTTTGGACTCCTTGGCAGGGTCATCACGCTGTGGCTGCACACATCACAACTCATCACCAGGTGCAACAAACAGGAAACAACATCACAGCCAACCAGGCAACAAACTCGGAGCACAGTCATCTTCACCCAGCGACTGCTAGCACTTACCTGAACCAACCATTGGGACACAACAACCACATGCAGCAAGGAACGACCTACTTGCATCCACACATTGCCAATTCAGGTATGACCTCTATACTTGCAGGTAACACCACCAACCCAACCAGAGGCACCACGCTCCACCGTCACAATGACGATCCAGTCATGGCCACCACTCCGAGTCAAGTATCTGGTATACAAACCTTTACTGCAGCAGGCTCCCAGGCTCCCAGCCTTGACCAGGGGATCGGTACCACCCAGATGGATAGGTACACCATCCTCATGCCAGCTCTACTGCCCGGTGTCAGGTGCTATGTTGATGCCTCCTTGCTGCCTGACCAGCCTTTGATGTCACCAAGAGCAGCTGGCCTTGGAGTTCTTCTAGTTAAAACGCAGGTACAGACGGCACAAACGATCTACATCAAGGCCATCATGTCCAATGCTCACTCGGTCATCATGGCTGAGGCTCTTGCACTTGCAGCAACAGTCACTGATTTGCTCAACTTCAACAACACAGCCTTCTTGTCTGACTGCAAGCAGTTGGTCCATTTCCTAAATGAAGCTGATCAAGAACATCTTCCGGACTGGAGAATGAAACCTTATACCCAGTTGTTTGCCAACTGTGCCAATCGTCGACAAGCGAAGATCTACAACATCAGTAGGACACTAAACACCACGGCTGATGCCCAGGCTAGACAGGCCTTCTCTGTCAATGTTCCTACTAATGCATCTTTTGAGTATATGTGCTCCTATAGCAATCATGATCACCAGTGCCCTCTGTTGAATGCACTGGCCTCTGTAAACATATACTCTGTAAGGCTGCTTGCAGCTTCTTGCTGCTGATATAAAGTGGTTACTTGTCAAAAAAAAACCCCGATCAACTCATATCACAAACGCCCCAAATCGTACCCCACGCACAACGGTACAAGCCTAGTAATGTTCATGCAAGCACTACACAGAACAATCGTTTTTTTGGTACAGAAACAGACTGACTATTTCGGGCGAATATCCCGATAAAACGGCACCGAATCGAACTACGCGAAGTCGCGCAAAAATGCTGCTGACGTGTGAAACGGGCGAACAATCGGAGATCACTTGACTTCGCGCATTCACGCCAGCATCTCTACGAATGCCAGGAAGGCGACAATCACGAGGAGAACTCTACCCAGAGGAGGAAGAAGGTGGCGAGGGATCTGGGACTTCACCTGGGGTGCGGAGGGGCGGCGGGAGTAGAAAGAGGGAGTAGGCAGCCGCGGCGGCGGCGGCTGCGCGCGAAGAGTCCGCCGGAGGCGGAGGCGCGGGCGGTGGGGCGCCGGGTGCGCGGGAGAAGCCATAGTTCGACAACTCGTCGGAGATCGGGAGGTATTTTTAGACGGGTACGGCGACGGCGACGGCGACGGCGATGATCGGTGGGTTCGAGGTGGGGGAGCCTTGTGGACTCGGTGCATAGACCGGTGCCGGTGGCTCAGACTGCGCTTGTGGACTCGTGGTGGGTGCACTGTGTTCCTTTCTTTCCCCAATTAAAATATTTTGGGTATTGTGTAAAATGCATTGAATGGAGTCAAAATTCTCGAGCGGGCATGTATTACCGGCTCGCGAGTCGTGGTCTTCCGCACGCCAACATTGTCCACTTTGTGCAAGTTACGGAGTGAACTAAACCTGTTAAAACTAACAACAATCCTTTCGGCCAAGGAAGTGCAGCCTGTTCGTTTTGTTGGTTTATTGTGGCTGAAAGTACTGTTCGCTGGTTTGTTGTGAGAGAAAAATATTGCTGAATGGTTGATGATTCTGCTGAATAGCTCAAACGAACAGTGAGGTGATCGGTGAGATTCAAAAACTCACAGCAAAACTACAGACCCAAGTGGCCATCCTACTGCATCGGTGGTGGTCAGAACGTTGTGGTGTACATGAAGGGGAGCTACCAAGAAGTGCTGCTAGCTTAGCGCAGTTAGGGGCTGTTTGGTTTAGGGCATCAGTTCGCCACGCCGTGGTGTGCGCGGGGGCGGCCAGTTCGCTCGCCACAGCTGCCACAAGCTCGCCACGCTAAACAACGCAGAACAGGAACAAAAAGACAACACAAAAAGTTGTGGCGGCCAAAAGCTTGATGGGGACCAAACACCCGCCTCAGGAGTGTGGCTGCCACTGTTGTGGCGTGGCAGGGCATGGCCCTAAACCAAACAGCCCCTAAACAGCCCCTTGGTCCGAACTTATGCAAAGTCGAGAAGTGCCATCAACTCGACCGAAGAAAAAATGGAGAAAGCCACCCCAAGACGTTGCGACCATAAATTGTGATGGGGCTTTCCAGCGGGAGGACCGATCGGGAGGTTGGGGCTTTGTCATCAGCAGCTCTAAAGGGGAAGTGGTCGCTACAGGCTTTGGCAAATTGGGAAGAGTGCTGGAACCATTTCATGCGGAGCTCATTGCTTGCTTGCAGGCATTGCAGAGAGCAGCTGACCTCGGTTTCCAAAAGATCCTACTGGAGACGGATGCGATGATGGTGTTCCAGGCAGCCCTGTCTTCTGATGTTGATCAAAGTTCGGCTAGCGGATTGGTTTGGGAACTTAAAGACTTGCGATGTAACTTCAATTCAAGGGTAGTAGCTCATAATCCTCGGTCTTGTAATCTAGTTGCCCATGATTTGGCGGCTCTAGGGTATAAGTTGAGTTCGAACATTGCTTCTTGTCTTTGACGGTATCCCAATTTGTATCTATGAACTGTTGGTCAACAATTTGGCTCCAGTTATTGAGTAATGGAATTTCCATGTTTCAAAAAAAACATTGTAAGAGGAAGCAGCTATTCACTAGTTATTTATTCTGTTTAAATTATAAGACATTTTATTTTTTCTAGACATATTATTTTTAATATATATTTAGACAGTGTGTATCAAAAAAAGGCAGCTCCAATGGCGACTTATGAGCTAGGTCAAAACATTGTTTTATATTTTAATAGAAGAGAGAGAAACTAGCTCATGCATATGTTTTAATATTGTATGAGGATGTTATGTGGGGCTATTCATCTTAGGCTATATTATTGCAATTGATTTAAAATGATACCGCTTTCTCTTAGAGCAACTAAAATTGTATGACTCAATATAAAATTTGTCGTGCACCAATGTTTGTCCATACTATTAGAGTGGCCTCATAGAGTTATTTCACATTTTGCCTTCTTAGAACGCTTCAAATAGTTTTTCATCTTTTTATTTAGTTTATTTCGATCTAGCTTTGGCTTGTTTCGTTAGCAATAGTTGATTCTACATCAATGTAATACATGAAGATGAGTATATCAGCTAAACAAGCAAGCTTGATGTCCCATAGAGTTATAATTAGAGAAGAATTGTTGTGTGCACTATAATTTTGCGGTGTCTGTATGCTTGGACTGGTGCTCTAACTAGCGGGGTGGTGTCTTACCTCTTATAGAGGATTCATGTGTTGGTGTTAAACCTGGTAATGGTTTGGGCCAAAACCGTGTTTAATTTACTGGTTTGGGTTTCTATTCAGGCTAACATGGTTTGGGTGGAAATAAGTTGGAAAACTCTAACGGGTTGGTTCAGTTTGGGGCAGTAGCTGTAATGGGCTAGTTTAGTTTGGACTTTGGAGATGGTTTGCGATAGTTTCATATTTGCGGTGCCCTTTTCTCACCTATGACAGCACATGGCGGATCGAAGGTGGCGCCTCTTGCATGGACAACGACCTCGTGGAGATGTACATCTTGTGGATCACGGACGGCAACCTTGTGGAGATGTACATCTTGTGGAGCACGGACGACAATCTTGTGGAGTCGGCAGGGACCAGAGTTGTGCCGATGACTTCTTGACCTTCTACAACAGCAGCTAGGTGCCCAGGATGCCAGCAGGGATCAGAGGGACTGACGAAGCATTGCAACCGGTGCCGCGCGGTGCCCATCTAACAGGTCTAGAAGAACTAGTTGGAGGAACTGGATCCTTCTCGTTGTGTTGTACCATCATAAACAATCAAAGAACCACAGTTTTAGGAAATGGCTCGGACAAGTGGAAATATGCAATAAGTACAATAGTATGAGCTATGCAATTAAGATAGTTATATAATGACAACAATGTAACAGAACCGCCCAATTATACGAGATTAAGTAAGAAAATCATCCAACGGATGGACAATTTACCAAACTTAAGCCCGTATAACCCGGTAGTCCGTGAAATCTCGACGGATTTCAAACCATTTCACATCACAGCCAAGATCGTAATAAGTTCAGCGATTACCTTCATAAGTTACACAGCAGTTTGCGGCACAAAATACATCGGAGTTTAAACATAGTTATTACAAACTAGTTTCAAATAAAGTAGCGGAAGCATTAGTTCAAAGCACACACACACACATCTTTTCCAAAATACAGTGCCAGCTCGCGATCATCTCCCACAAAAGCATCAGGCGAGGAGTAGTGAGTGACCATTGCCCATGGTCCTAGGCTTCGCCCATCGCAGGGTAGAGACAGTTGATACAATACCCATAGTACATCTGTCCATCTGCAACAAGTGGGAACAAAGCCCTGAGTACGAGAAGGTACTCAGCTAGACTTACCCGACAGAACCAAAACAAAAGACTCCAAGGATCATGATAGGCTTTTTGGTGGGGTAGCTGACTCATTTGCAAGAAAAGCATTTTTAGCTTAGCAAATCATTTACAAAAGCATGTCATCTTTTAATTCTTTATCCTCCTGTCAACTATGTTTGCACTTATGCTAAAGTAATCATGGAATTAAGCAAGCAAGGATTACCATTGATATTTGACAATAATTACCATGTCATTTTCTCATAACTATCCAAGTGTTTCATCAGTATTACTACGATGAAGTAACTCAAGTCAAGTGCTCACTATCCAGTGAACGATGGCGATTCGAATCGATTATTGACCAGCTGGTAATTTATTCCTCACACAAACCTCACTCACCCGCTAAAGTGAGGTATTGGTCATCGAGTCAACTATTCAGGTAAAGTCGCGAGCTTGCCAGGAACCACATGTACCCGGGGGCCGCCCGACTGCTCTTTGGCCTTATCATCGCGCCCCCGTTTCCTGCCACTACTGCTCCGGTACAGTGCGTTGCGGGCAATCTACTCGGCCCGAATAATCTCCCGGCTTCGCGGTCGAAAGGTGCTTTATTCGGCCAGCTAAATGTGAGGCATGCGTTCAACATGACTCGAGGCCCGACAACGGACGGTCCTTAATCGACACAGACGGAAGACACTACAGTCCAGAACCCTGCAAGCTTCCGCCCGGTCTCACATTCATTTCCACACTGAGTTATTCTCACATGACATCTCTTTCACAAAACCAGGTAATCCCCTATAGCTCGCGGATGACAGGCAATCACCCGACTTCTACCGGTCTAAGCAAGCTAAGCAAGTATTGACCGTGGACACCAGGGTGACAAGGATCGGTAAAACAAGGTGGAACAAGGTATAATGCAGCAACGTTTGCAAACAACTCCTAAACTTAATGCATCAGATTAAGTAAAATTAATAAATAATTATTTGCAAACCGGGGGAGAAATGCTCCGGGGCTTGCCTCGCTCGAAGGTACTGGGACGATGGTCAGGGCACTCCGGAAGCTCTTCACCGGACTCCTCTTCTGCTTCTGCTGGCTCCGGCTCCGTCACTTCGAGCTGCTCCTCTACGTCCTCGGGAACAACTGTCGGAACCACTTCCTGCGATCCTGTATGATGCAGAAGTATGAGTGCAACATGCAGAGGTGCATTGCAGAGGTGACATGAGATGATGATGATGCGGAGTGCATGCGATGTAACGGATATGTTACGTTATCGGATTACGTGGAACTTATGACTCTTCTACAAGGTAGTCTACGTCATCCAAGAACATGTACTCGAAAACTACCACCACTATTTTCCACCATGCGAGAGTACTAATCAATCAAGATGCTTCAAAGATACACCAAAGTATATTTCTCTAACTAACTTTGCATTAAGAATAAAGAGAAACCCTAATTAGTCCTATGGTTGAACAGCAACACATATTTTAGTAGCTCAGAAAAATCTTATAAAATTACAGTGGATTACTAATATCAAGAATAGCTTGACACAAAAATTTTACTACATTTGGATAACTAGAACTGCCCACACAAAAATAACAAACTAGGGCCTGAAATAGATATTTAAAATACTTTACATTATGAAAAGTATCAAACAACAGATTTAGGAATTTTTCTACCATCTATTACCTAAACAAACACTATAGAAAAATTATCACTTGCATGTTTTATTCAAATTTATTTAAATAACAAAAATAACAAATATTGGTAGTAAAAAGCATTTGAACTGCAACTACAAATTTTTATACAGAACACCCAAGCTATAAAATTTCCCTAGAAAGTACATGACACAAAAAGATTAATAAATTTGGAATCATATTTTTCTGACTTTTCTAGGATTTATTAAGTATTTATCAAGAAAATAGCCATTTTACTATTTAATTATAAACTCTACAGAAAAGTACATCAAATATGACATGCAACAATTTTATACCATAGATCTGGTCCCAAAGAGTCCATAGAAATTTGTTTCATCAAATTTGGAGCTAAAATGAGCAAGTTACAATTTTTTTAAAGCATTTATACATTTTCTGAAAAATCATTTCCAAAAATCCTTTTTAAATCCAGCCGCTGAACGGCTAGACGCACCCGGCGATCTACACACGCGCGCGCACACAGAGACAGACAGGCGGGCCCGCGGGTCAACCGGGTCCCACGCGTCAGCCGCTCCGAGTCAAGGAGGGCGCTGACCGCGCGGATCTCGACGACGGCGAGGTCGCCGGCGACGAGGTCACCACCGTCGTGATCCTCAAGGCGAGGCGGTCCCGTTGAGATCATTGGCATGACCGGAGGAGCTCGAAATCGAGCTTGCCACCGGCCATGGCGGCTCGGCGGCGCTGCTCACCGGCGGGAGCTCCTCTCCGGCCACGGGGCGGCACGGGAGATGGTGTCCGAGCACCGGGAGGAGGAGGCGAACAAGTTGCTCGCGCGAGTGAGGGAAAAGAAGAGGCGGAGGCGGGGTTTCCACGGAGCGGAGAACCACGGTGAGCTCGGCCGGAACTCCGGCGAGCGATTGGCGGGGCTGTGGAGCTTACCGCGGGAGATGGAGGTGAGCACGGGGTGCGCCAAAGAGAGAGGAAGCTCGTGGCGAGATGGAGAGGTCTGCGGTGGCCGGAGCTCGTCGGAACGCGCGTGTCCGGCGAGCGCGTGCGGTGGCGGAGGCGGAAACGGCAGCTGCGCTCGGTGAACAAGCGAGGAGGCAGAGCGGAGGGAGGAATGGCGAGGCGCTGCGCGGGGGGGGGGGTTAAGGCGTGGGCGCTCGCGCTGGTGGGGGCGACCGAGCGCCACCCGGCCGCTGTGGCCGGCATGCGGCCGCCACGCGGCGTGCGTGCTCTGCCGGAGCGCCAGCGCGCGCGGGCGAGGGCGCGGGCGGAGGAGGGAGACGGCCGGCTGGGCCTGGGCCGAGGCGGGGCAGCGCGGGCGCGCGCGCGCGGTGAGGCGGGCCGACTCTGGCTCTAGGCCGAACCGGAGGCGGCGGCCCGTGAAGGAAGAAAATCCATTTTTGATTTTTGATTTTCGAATTTAAATGCATTTCAAACTTCAAACCCAATTTTGAACAAGAAGAAAGCATTTTATGGATTTGGCCCAAAAATAAAAGTTGCTAAAAATTAAATTCTCTACAACTTTGATTAAGGGGCCATCTCAAAATTCTTGATAGATTTTGAATGACAAAATAAAAGCTAAAATAGGGGAAAATTTTGAATATTTTTCATAATTATTTTTAAGCAAGTTTTGACAAATTTTGAGCTCCAAAATTTGAACTAGGGTTCCAAGTGATGTAAAATTATGGTTGCAAGGCTTTTGATATAATGTGATTATCATATTATTATAGTCCATTAAATATAGCATGTTTAAGCTTTTATTTTAATCGAATTATACCATTATCATACATGATTATAATGATATGAATGCTATGCAATATGATTGCCATGCAAAAATGTATTGCTTAACACCGGAGTGTTACAGCCCTCCCCCCTTATAAAAATCTCGTCCCGAGATTTGGGTTACGAACCATTTATTATAAAAATCTTCGTAGGCATTCTTTAAGTATTCACCCGTTTCCCAAGATGCATCCCCTTCATCGTGATGACTCCATTGTATCTTATATGTTTTCACCACACTGTTTCGAGTAGCCCTTTCTTTGGTATCCAGTACTCGAACTGGTTGCTCACGATACACCAAATCTGACTTCAGTTTTATGCCTCGAGGTTCAATCCTTTCCTCTGGAACGCGCAAACACTTCTTGAGATGTGATACATGAAAAACTGGGAATATAGCACCCATTGACTCTGGTAAATCCAATTTGTAAGCCACAGGACCCTTCCGTTCCAGGATTTTATAAGGTCCCACAAATCTGGCGGCCAGCTTTCTGCGCACACCAAATCTTTTCTTTTTCATTGGCGTAACTTTTAGATAAACATAGTCACCAACTTCGAACACAAGCGGTCTCCTTCTCTTATCTGCATAACTTTTCTGACGTGACTGAGCTGCTCTCATATTCTGCTGGATGATATGAACTTTCCTTTCGGCTTCTTCTACGAAGTCAATACCATAATACCTTCTTTCTCCTGGCTCAATCCAGTTTAACGGTGTTCTACACTTTCGGCCATACAGAGCCTCAAAAGGTGCCATCTTGATACTCTCTTGATAGCTGTTATTGTATGAGAACTCTGCTAATGGTAACCATGACTCCCATGAACCTCTGGAAGACAACACACAGGCTCTTAACATATCTTCTAGAACAGCATTAACTCTCTCAGTTTGACCATCTGTTTGAGGATGATAGGCAGTGCTACGAATCAGACTAGTCCCCAAACCTTTGTGCAAATGCTCCCAAAAGTGAGCAGTGAACTGTGACCCTCTGTCAGACACTATAGTCTTTGGTATGCCATGCAATCTCACAATCTCTGCAATATACTTCTCAGCATATTGAGGTGGTCTATATTCCGTTTTGACAGGCAGAAAGTGGGCTGTCTTAGTAAGACGATCCACAATTACCCAAATGGAATCGTGACCTTTTTGAGTAGTGGGTAGACCCGTGATAAAATCCATACTTATGTCATCCACTTCCAACTCGGCACTGACAAAGGTTGTAGCATTCCGGCAGGCTTCATGTGAATTGCTTTTACTCTACAACATGTGTCACATCTGGCTACATACGCTGCAATTTCCTTCTTCATCTTGGTCCACCAATAACGAGGTCTTAGTTCTTGATATATTTTACTGCTGCCAGGATGAATAGACAACTTGGAGAGATGAGCTTCATCCAAAATTTTATTCTTAAGCTCTCTATCCTTTGGAACAACAAGACGGTTGTCGAACCACAACACATCCTGCTCATCCACCCTGAAGTGTTTCGAGGGTTCTTCTTGAATCTTCTTTTTGATGTGGAATATCCCTTTGTCTGCTTTCTGACCTTCTATAATCTTACTCTCCCAAGGAACAACTGACCTGAATACTATGTAGCACGGCAGGGTGCATTAGATCGAAACCATCTTCCAGCAAGGGTTGCACGTTCAGACAATGTGACTTTCTGCTTAAAGCATCAGCTACCACATTGGCTTTCCCAGGGTGATACTGTACATTCAAGTTGTAGTCTTTGATTAGTTCTAACCATCTTCGCTGTCTCATGTTCAATTCTGGTTGGGTGAAAATGTACTTGAGACTCTTATGATCGGTGAAAATGTTGCACACGTTACCCAGTAGATAGTGTCTCCAAATCTTTAAGGCATGCACAACAGCGGCAAGCTCAAGATCATGTGTCGGATAATTGATTTCATGTTTTCTCAACTGCCGGGAGGCATAAGCAATTACTCTTCCTTCTTGCATTAGCACACACCCTAATCCAGTTTTTGATGCGTCGCAGAACACATCAAAAGGTTTCTCGATGTCGGGTTGTGCAAGAACTGGAGCAGTGGTCAACAGTTTCCGCAAGGTATGGAAAGCTGTCTCACACTCCTCTGTCCACGCAAACTTGTGATCTTTCTGTAACAGACTTGTCATAGGCTTGGCAATCTTCGAGAAGTCTGGGATAAAACAGCGATAGTAACCTGCTAACCCTAGGAAACTCCTGACTTCTGACACTGTGGTTGGAGTCTTCCAATCCATAACCTCTTGCACTTTACTCGGATCTACAGAAACTCCATTCTCAGATAGGATATGACCGAGGAAAGGAACTTTCTTCAACCAAAATTCACATTTGCTGAACTTAGCATATAACTTATGATCCCTCAACCTGGTCAAGACAATTCTCAGATGCTCTTCATGCTCTTTCTCGTTTTCAGAGTATACTAGAATGTCATCAATGAAGACAACTACAAACTTGTCCAACTCTGGCATGAAAACCGTATTCATCAGATACATAAAATATGCAGGAGCATTTGTCAGTCCAAATGACATAACAAGATACTCGTACAACCCGTATCTGGTAGAAAAGGCGGTTTTCGGAACATCTTGAGGTCTAATCTTTATCTGATGATACCCAGACCTTAAGTCTATCTTGGAGAACACTCTGGCTTTAGCTAACTGATCGAACAGAACATCAATATGGGGCAAGGGATATTTATTCTTGATAGTTACAGCATTAAGAGGTCGGTAATCTACACACATCCTTAGAGTACCCTCTTTCTTTTTCTTTACAAACAAGGCAGGACATCCCCATTCAGACTTACTTGGGCGAATAAACCCCTTTTTTAACAACTCTTCCAGCTGTTTCTTCAACTCAGCTAACTCATCCGGAGGCATCCGATAAGGTCTCCTCGAAATTGGAGCTGTCCCGGGGATCAACTCGATTCCAAACTCAACATCTCTATCTGGAGGAAGGCCAGGCAACTCGTCTGGAAACACATCCGGGAACTCACATACTACTGGGATCTGATGGATAGGAGTAACTTCCATGGCACAGGTCACACTCACAAGATCTGTTCGTTTAGGCAATGGTACCTGAAAAGTACCCTCTGCCTGGGGATCTTTAAGGGTAAGCATCCGACTGCTTGTATCTATGACTGCTTCCCAGTCTTTCATCCAGTTCATTCCTATTATTACATCCAAAACTAGTCCAGGCATAACTACCAGGTTCACTCGGAACTTCCGACTACCTAACTCAAGGGTTGCCCCTCTAACCATCTTATTGGTTAACACATCAGCTCCTGCTGAACTTATGCGATAACCATAACTCAATTCTGTGCATAGTTGTTCATGCTTCCGTGCAAATGCTTGACTCATAAAAGAATGCGAAGATCCAGAATCAAAAAGAACAACTGCAGGGTGATGGTTCACAAGAAACTTACCAGCAGTTACGGGCTCTCCCTCAGGAACTTCATCAATGGCGGTGTGGTGTACACGAGCATTGTAAGTTTGTTGCTTCTTTTTAGGCGGATAAGGGCAGAACTTGGAAAAATGGCCTGGCTGACCACAGTTGTAGCAGGGCCCTTTCACTGTACCAGCAGACCCTATAGCTCCCTTGGAGTTGCTCTGTTCTGCAGCTGCGTTGGTCTTGGTTGGCGGCACTGCCATCTTGTACGGTTTCTGTGGCCCCTTGTAGTTCTGGGTTTTATGCTGCGGCGGCCTGAACCTCGCACCAGGTGCGGACGGACGATAAGATGAACGGTTGGCAGGGACAACTCTGGACTGGGATGGTCCTGACTCGAACACTCTCTTGCGGTTCTTGGATGCGGTGTAAGCATTATTGTTCTTCTCTTGCTTCAAACAGTCACTGATAAAGTCGTTGAATCTGTTGCGGGTATTGGTACCCACATGCTTCATCATCTTCGGACTCAACCCTCTCTTGAAACTAGCAATCTTCTTTGCATCTGTGTCAACCATGTCTGGAGCATAGCGGCACAAATTATTAAAGGCATGCAGATACTGTGTCACCGTCTTGGTACCCTGATTCAAGGCTAAGAACTCTCCAAGCTTCATCTCAACCAACCCTGGGGGAATATAAACTCCCTTAAAAGCTTCAGTGAAATCCCTCCAAGAGATCTGGGCATTAGGAGGAAAAGTACTGCGGTGATGCTTCCACCACATTCCTGCTGGTCCTTGTAACTGATGTGCAGCATACTCTACTTTCAGAACTTCTGTCATCCTTAACACACGGAACTTATCTTCCATAGTGTTAATCCATTCTTCGGCATCAAGTGGCTCTGCTGCTTCCTTGAAAATAGGTGGCCTCGTATCCATGAAATCCTTGAAACTGCTGTACTGGTTCACTCCCTGGCCACCACCTTGGTTATTTCCCCTTTGAACATTTTCCGCAATGGTACGCAGAAAGTCTTCCATATTCCTCTGTGATTGTTCAGTACTGCGTTGACTTCCAAGAAACTGTGTGAAGAACATTTCTGCGGTGAGCGGCGGAGGAGGGGGCAAATGTGGTTCTGGACGTGGTTCCTGGTGGTTGACATTGTTGGCACCACTTCCACCAGCTCCTGCACCGTTGCCACCAGTCTCAGCGGCTTCGTACGTAGCACGACGAGTGTTGGCCATCTGCATATTTCAGCAACAAGCACCATTGAGTGAAGTTGTAAAATTGTGTCCGAAGGAACAATCATGCCATACTGAATTCATTGGAGAGAACAAGTCATTCAAGAAAACAGAGGCGTAATAATTTCATTCCAATTAAACAACAACACCAATTAAGTTATTTCAAAAGCAACATCGCGTTCCATACAACCATGTTGCCAGCATACATACACTGGACTTTTATGCGTTCGGGTATCGCATACACAACCAAACTCCAAAGATCATCAGTCTCAAGGTCGAACAGGATACATCATGATACATGGAACCCAAAAGAAGGCCATCGCGTCACGTCTAGCTACTAACGCATGACACTATCCTACTCCTCGGGGCCATCGTCGATGTCGGAGGCGTCGCCCTCGCTACCTTCAGCAGCGGCGTCGTCGTCGAGGTCCATCTGAGCGGCGTTCGGAGGAGCATACGGGCCCATCCCGTTGTAGAGGGCATGGAACTCTTCATGCAAGTTGGCATTGTACTCTTCTAGCTCCTCGACCCTCTGCCTCAGAAGGTCCCTCTCGTTCCAGGCTTCATTCCTTTCTTGCACTAGCTGTCCCATCATGCGGTCTGCATTTCTGTTGGCCTGAGTCAGCCTCTGTACTTGCTGCATGGAACTCTCGCCTCTCTCGAGAGCTCGGTCCCGCTGCAAGCTCATATCAGCCAACTGCTCCTGCAAGCTAGCTATGGCACGCGCTTGCTTTTTCTTCTGCTTCCTTGCTTCAAGCCGATCATCACCACGTAGGCCAGTCAAGGTCCAATAGGTATTCTCCAGACCTTGATATGCTCTGATGGCTGCATACATGGCACTCATGGTGTGATTGTCGCTAGCCCGTCCTTCACTGGGGCCTCTAACCAGGGCACTTCCTTGCGGCTGTACCCAAATGGCGTCGCGAGGATCATCTCTCGGGAAAGTACCGGCCAAAGCTGCTGCTAACTCATTGGGAAATCTGCTCATGATGTCTCGGATGACGCGAAAAGCTGCGCCCTCTGCACCCTCGACTGGAGTGCGTCCTTCGAACTCCAAATGCCAACCATCCCATTCTGGCGCATCACCAAGAGCAGGGACGGTGATCTCTACCACAGCAAGTCCATCTTCAGCTAGCTGGCTCTCGCTCCAAGAGTAAACTGGCTCTTGTCCCTCCGGGTACCCCACATCATGGAGCACTCTCCAAAGCAAGGTGGGCATGCCAAACTCGCTTAGAAAAGTGTCCGTGTTGCGGTGCTCCCGCGGGGCTAGCTGACGACGGGGTGCTCTTCCTCCAGTGGACTTGCGGGCAGTCTGCTTCGTGCGGGCCATCTGTAGCACAAGTTTTAAATTACCCGGTGAGAACATATTTTAGTTGAGGTCACTTTTATCGAAATGGGATAATCCTTTTATAAGGGGAGGAATGCATGCCATGAATGGAACGCACAAACAATATGATGCATGCACGAGTCTTACGTTCTCACAAACTTAGGAAAAAAAAAAGCATCTAACGGTGAATTTGGTGGCATACAACGATCTCTCATATACGTAACTAATTCGGTCTACACGATACGCTGTTATGTACCTGCAGAAAACTCATTTCAGCCCATTCCCCATGAATGCATGAAAGCAGTAAACCTACCTACACGCTTTACACGAATCCCCAGATGCGTGTACAACGGTAGTGACTACCCAAACACATCGTCCTATTGACGGCATCGCCTCAACGGACGGAACACCCACACATGCGACACTTTTATAAAAACATGTGTAAAACATGTAATTATCCAAGTATCATATAAGCACTTTCCCTAGATCGGCGGTGTATCCGATCATGCTCTCACAACTCACACTTACCGAAGCGTAGAGGTAACTGATCCATACATTACCACTCAATTAAGTGGCACTCATACAATAGCACGCCGTATGAGCAACGAAAAAGAAATATGGTGCAGAACCCCAAGTTAGTACTTAAATAGCCACCTAGAGTCCTTAACTGGGCATACAGGATATGACCACTGGCACACTTTTTTTTTTTAGTTTCAAAATCACACTTTTTAAGCAGGGTTTTGGTTTAAATACACTTATGAACAGTAATTACGCTAAACCATGCTCCGATACCAGCTGTAACAGAACCGCCCAATTATACGAGATTAAGTAAGAAAATCATCCAACGGATGGACAATTTACCAAACTTAAGCCCGTATAACCCGGTAGTCCGTGAAATCTCGACGGATTTCAAACCATTTCACATCACAGCCAAGATCGTAATAAGTTCAGCGATTACCTTCATAAGTTACACAGCAGTTTGCGGCACAAAATACATCGGAGTTTAAACATAGTTATTACAAACTAGTTTCAAATAAAGTAGCGGAAGCATTAGTTCAAAGCGCACACACACACACATCTTTTCCAAAATACAGTGCCAGCTCGCGATCATCTCCCACAAAAGCATCAGGCGAGGAGTAGTGAGTGACCATTGCCCATGGTCCTAGGCTTCGCCCATCGCAGGGTAGAGACAGTTGATACAATACCCATAGTACATCTGTCCATCTGCAACAAGTGGGAACAAAGCCCTGAGTACGAGAAGGTACTCAGCTAGACTTACCCGACAGAACCAAAACAAAAGACTCCAAGGATCATGATAGGCTTTTTGGTGGGGTAGCTGACTCATTTGCAAGAAAAGCATTTTTAGCTTAGCAAATCATTTACAAAAGCATGTCATCTTTTAATTCTTTATCCTCCTGTCAACTATGTTTGCACTTATGCTAAAGTAATCATGGAATTAAGCAAGCAAGGATTACCATTGATATTTGACAATAATTACCATGTCATTTTCTCATAACTATCCAAGTGTTTCATCAGTATTACTACGATGAAGTAACTCAAGTCAAGTGCTCACTATCCAGTGAACGATGGCGATTCGAATCGATTATTGACCAGCTGGTAATTTATTCCTCACACAAACCTCACTCACCCGCTAAAGTGAGGTATTGGTCATCGAGTCAACTATTCAGGTAAAGTCGCGAGCTTGCCAGGAACCACATGTACCCGGGGGCCGCCCGACTGCTCTTTGGCCTTATCATCGCGCCCCCGTTTCCTGCCACTACTGCTCCGGTACAGTGCGTTGCGGGCAATCTACTCGGCCCGAATAATCTCCCGGCTTCGCGGTCGAAAGGTGCTTTATTCGGCCAGCTAAATGTGAGGCATGCGTTCAACATGACTCGAGGCCCGACAACGGACGGTCCTTAATCGACACAGACGGAAGACACTACAGTCCAGAACCCTGCAAGCTTCCGCCCGGTCTCACATTCATTTCCACACTGAGTTATTCTCACATGACATCTCTTTCACAAAACCAGGTAATCCCCTATAGCTCGCGGATGACAGGCAATCACCCGACTTCTACCGGTCTAAGCAAGCTAAGCAAGTATTGACCGTGGACACCAGGGTGACAAGGATCGGTAAAACAAGGTGGAACAAGGTATAATGCAGCAACGTTTGCAAACAACTCCTAAACTTAATGCATCAGATTAAGTAAAATTAATAAATAATTATTTGCAAACCGGGGGAGAAATGCTCCGGGGCTTGCCTCGCTCGAAGGTACTGGGACGATGGTCAGGGCACTCCGGAAGCTCTTCACCGGACTCCTCTTCTGCTTCTGCTGGCTCCGGCTCCGTCACTTCGAGCTGCTCCTCTACGTCCTCGGGAACAACTGTCGGAACCACTTCCTGCGATCCTGTATGATGCAGAAGTATGAGTGCAACATGCAGAGGTGCATTGCAGAGGTGACATGAGATGATGATGATGCGGAGTGCATGCGATGTAACGGATATGTTACGTTATCGGATTACGTGGAACTTATGACTCTTCTACAAGGTAGTCTACGTCATCCAAGAACATGTACTCGAAAACTACCACCACTATTTTCCACCATGCGAGAGTACTAATCAATCAAGATGCTTCAAAGATACACCAAAGTATATTTCTCTAACTAACTTTGCATTAAGAATAAAGAGAAACCCTAATTAGTCCTATGGTTGAACAGCAACACATATTTTAGTAGCTCAGAAAAATCTTATAAAATTACAGTGGATTACTAATATCAAGAATAGCTTGACACAAAAATTTTACTACATTTGGATAACTAGAACTGCCCACACAAAAATAACAAACTAGGGCCTGAAATAGATATTTAAAATACTTTACATTATGAAAAGTATCAAACAACAGATTTAGGAATTTTTCTACCATCTATTACCTAAACAAACACTATAGAAAAATTATCACTTGCATGTTTTATTCAAATTTATTTAAATAACAAAAATAACAAATATTGGTAGTAAAAAGCATTTGAACTGCAACTACAAATTTTTATACAGAACACCCAAGCTATAAAATTTCCCTAGAAAGTACATGACACAAAAAGATTAATAAATTTGGAATCATATTTTTCTGACTTTTCTAGGATTTATTAAGTATTTATCAAGAAAATAGCCATTTTACTATTTAATTATAAACTCTACAGAAAAGTACATCAAATATGACATGCAACAATTTTATACCATAGATCTGGTCCCAAAGAGTCCATAGAAATTTGTTTCATCAAATTTGGAGCTAAAATGAGCAAGTTACAATTTTTTTAAAGCATTTATACATTTTCTGAAAAATCATTTCCAAAAATCCTTTTTAAATCCAGCCGCTGAACGGCTAGACGCACCCGGCGATCTACACACGCGCGCGCACACAGAGACAGACAGGCGGGCCCGCGGGTCAACCGGGTCCCACGCGTCAGCCGCTCCGAGTCAAGGAGGGCGCTGACCGCGCGGATCTCGACGACGGCGAGGTCGCCGGCGACGAGGTCACCACCGTCGTGATCCTCAAGGCGAGGCGGTCCCGTTGAGATCATTGGCATGACCGGAGGAGCTCGAAATCGAGCTTGCCACCGGCCATGGCGGCTCGGCGGCGCTGCTCACCGGCGGGAGCTCCTCTCCGGCCACGGGGCGGCACGGGAGATGGTGTCCGAGCACCGGGAGGAGGAGGCGAACAAGTTGCTCGCGCGAGTGAGGGAAAAGAAGAGGCGGAGGCGGGGTTTCCACGGAGCGGAGAACCACGGTGAGCTCGGCCGGAACTCCGGCGAGCGATTGGCGGGGCTGTGGAGCTTACCGCGGGAGATGGAGGTGAGCACGGGGTGCGCCAAAGAGAGAGGAAGCTCGTGGCGAGATGGAGAGGTCTGCGGTGGCCGGAGCTCGTCGGAACGCGCGTGTCCGGCGAGCGCGTGCGGTGGCGGAGGCGGAAACGGCAGCTGCGCTCGGTGAACAAGCGAGGAGGCAGAGCGGAGGGAGGAATGGCGAGGCGCTGCGCGGGGGGTTAAGGCGTGGGCGCTCGCGCTGGTGGGGGCGACCGAGCGCCACCCGGCCGCTGTGGCCGGCATGCGGCCGCCACGCGGCGTGCGTGCTCTGCCGGAGCGCCAGCGCGCGCGGGCGAGGGCGCGGGCGGAGGAGGGAGACGGCCGGCTGGGCCTGGGCCGAGGCGGGGCAGCGCGGGCGCGCGCGCGCGGTGAGGCGGGCCGACTCTGGCTCTGGGCCGAACCGGAGGCGGCGGCCCGTGAAGGAAGAAAATCCATTTTTGATTTTTGATTTTCGAATTTAAATGCATTTCAAACTTCAAACCCAATTTTGAACAAGAAGAAAGCATTTTATGGATTTGGCCCAAAAATAAAAGTTGCTAAAAATTAAATTCTCTACAACTTTGATTAAGGGGCCATCTCAAAATTCTTGATAGATTTTGAATGACAAAATAAAAGCTAAAATAGGGGAAAATTTTGAATATTTTTCATAATTATTTTTAAGCAAGTTTTGACAAATTTTGAGCTCCAAAATTTGAACTAGGGTTCCAAGTGATGTAAAATTATGGTTGCAAGGCTTTTGATATAATGTGATTATCATATTATTATAGTCCATTAAATATAGCATGTTTAAGCTTTTATTTTAATCGAATTATACCATTATCATACATGATTATAATGATATGAATGCTATGCAATATGATTGCCATGCAAAAATGTATTGCTTAACACCGGAGTGTTACAAACAACATAAACTCAAAAGAATTAACTAATTGCTTTGACTGGATCTTTGCTATTGTACCCACGTCAAGCACCAGCGTCTTCCACACACTTTTTTAGCTCCATTGGGCCCCTACTAGGTCGAGGAATACCAAGTTGTGCAGTGTCTCCTAGAATAAACAAGACGAGCAGGAGGAGAATTCGATCCACTATCTGGACACGTAGAAACATAAGAAGCCACAAGGACAAAGTAAAAGTTGAGAGCCCCATGATCTCTCTTGGAAGGATGTGCCCTTGGAAACATCACAAAACATACAATTGATTTTATAGTTCACAACATAAGTTGCACTAATTGCACATTATGGTTGGCGAGGTCGAGAGACACCTCCATGCAAGAGTTGCCACAGCTGACCACGAGCACCTTCTTGCCTTGGAAGGCCTCCCCGCTGTGGTATTCGCTGGAGTGCATGACCTGGCCCTTGAAGCTATGGATTCCCTCAATCCTAGGTACAACAGGGTCGGCGTTCTCCCCCGTGGCCACAATGAGCCATTTGGAAGCAGTACTCCCTAGTAGAGGAGATGATGGACTCTTCGCCGCCTCCGTTGATGGGGCCAATGATGGCATCCTTCGTTCGCACGCACCAATACTCACCGTCGTGGTTGGCGACAATGACTTCCTGGCGGAAGAAGGGGCGCATGCTGAAGGTGCACATGTACTCGTCGATGTAGGCAAGGAACTGTTGTTGGGTCGGGTACGTGGGGTAGCTGCGCGGGAAGGGCATGAGCGGCAGCTCACAGTAGAGCTTGGGTAGGTGTAGGCACAGTCTGCGGTACGTGCGGCAGTGCCATATGGAGGCGACACACATGTTGCGCTCCAAGAGCGCGTAGGGCACGGATCCCATGGTGAGCCCCACTACGCATGCCAGCCCCGCTGGCCCCATGCCCACGATCAGCGACCCCAGTAGCATGGTCACGCCTTGGTAGCCGACAGGGATGCCGGTTGTCGTGGCCCTCGTGGCACTGCGCGGGCTGTACATCAGCGGGTCCTGCTCCATCTTGCCCTCGGTCTCCTCAGTGAAGCTCGAGCAGTACATCAGCGGATCATGCACCATCTTCCTCTCGGCCTCGGTGAAGCAGTACATGTGGTCTGAGGTTTAATTATGAATCGGTTTGCCTAGATAAGGTTTGGTTTCCAAACCATTAGTACATTTAGTTGGTGTTAAGGGTTAATTAGAGAAGGAAAAAAAGTAGAGAAGCCTCAGATTTGGAAATAATTAGTGTTCCTAATACAAAATTAGGGTAGGTACCTTATCTGAATCTTTTTCCTATCATGCATCATGACAAATACTAAGCTTTTTAGATGTGTTTTTACTTTTTAGAACACCAATATATCATTTTCTTTTCCTGTGTATAAAAAGAGCGCATCCACCGAGGTATAGCTTGGAGAAGATACCGATAGATCCGGGCCTTTCTACACGCTTCCCTCACTCTCTTCCTAATTTGTACTACTACTATTAGAGAAGGGCTTCGCCTATCTAAAGTGAGAGCAAGTCAACTCTATGGTCCTGACTTGAGAGTGAGGGGAAGGGGTATTTATAGCACTTTAGTGTGGGCCCATGGATCCATGTGCTCTCTGTCCTCCATCCTTGGATCAAACCGCCTTAGAATGCATGGTTGAGATCTTTTAATGTTGTGTTTGTTTGCATGCAGGAAGGTGGAAGGCGGTGGAGAAGGTGGGGTTGTCGCCCGACCATCTAGGTGGGTCGGCTGACCCCCCTATGATAGGTGGGGCCAACCACGAAGGTGGGGTGCTTCTCCTTCTCTTCTAGTGTGAGTTTCTTCTAGTGGGGCCACTTTGTCACGTCAGTTGTCCACTTTGTGGGCCCTTCAATTCATGGGAGATGATCTTGAGGCATCGAGAAGACACACACTTTTGATCCGATGGTTGGCGTTGAGAAGAAACACACCAAATGCAAACTCTCAATTGCAAGATCTCAACAAGGTGTTTCGCTCCTACAACGCACCAGGTGCGAGCCTCCTCCTTGATTTTGGTTTGCAGCGAGGGAATTGACAAGTGTTGTTTTTTAAAAAATCATGTGTTATGCTCCTTTCTGATTTCCCACATGACTAACAACAAAAGAGAGAGGATGCCCTTTAGCGGGAAGCCTTGTTGACTGGCCATCTTCGTCCACCAATCCTTTACCCTGGAGTAGTGCTGCCATTGGTTGCACGATGGCAAGCGTTGGGTAAGCCATGCAAAGATGAGATCCCAAATCTGAATAGAGTATTAGGCCCTGTTTAGTTCCAAAAAAATTTGTAAAATTTTTCAGATTTCCTGTCACATCGAATCTTTGGACACATGCATGAAGCATTAAATATAAATAAAAAATAAAACTAATTACACAGTTTAGACGAAATGGACGAGACGAATCTTTTAAGCCTAATTAGACCATGATTGGACACTAATTGCCAAATAACAACGAATTTTGCTACAGTGTCATTTTGCAAAAAAAATTGCAACTAAACAGGCCCTTAGTAATGAACGACCGAGTGAACAATTTTTTTTTGTTGTGGCATGACATAGGGACATGTTCCTTGATTTGGCCAACCACGCTTTACGAGACGATCTGCGGTCCAGATTCAGTTTTGGAGGACCAGCCAAGCAAAGAATTTACATTTCGGTGGTGCCCAATTGCGCCACAGCAAGCCTTGGCATGTCTGACTTCGCAAGGAATTCACCTTCCATGAAATGTTGGAAAGCAGATACGGTTTCTGTTATTTAAGATTATCCTAAAAATCTTGAGCACTGCATAGTGCATATTATAAGATTCCTCCAAATATGTAATATCTATTGCATAGATAAGAAAAACTTCAAATTACTTTTCAAACATCTATCTTTGTAATAGTTTTCTATGCGAACTGTACTTCAATAGTGGACATTTGAATTACTATAACAGTATAACTTTAATGCGTTGCCCATTCTATAGTAGAATAAAGAGTCTTCAAAGGAAGAATCTTTTGAGATTTATATTTATTTGTGTGCTAACCATTTCTCCAATTGCTGCACAATGGAACACAAAACTTTTGCAGGTTTTCAGCTCCATTGTACTACAGGGACAAGATTGTGCTTGTTGCTTTTGGAGGGAGCAAAAAGGAACCATCTGACAAGGTGAAGGAACTGAACTTCATTGCTAAATGGAGGCTTCATTTTTGTGACATTAGTTCACATGATCATATTTTTGTGAATGAAACGCCACAGACACTTCTATGATCAATTTCAGTATTCATAAATTGACATTACTTTGTGTTTTTGAAGGTTGAAGTACTAGTGTTGCTTGAAAACAAGCACTGTTTCAGTTGGCGATCTGCGCCTGAGGTGGAACCCTTTCTGTATGGCGACTGTCCTCCAAGTTCAAGGGAATTGTTCACCTCAACAACCGTGCTGTAACGACAAGCGTCAACCCCCGGATGTTAATGCTAAAACAAGGAGGCTTCATCGGACATGAACAATCATGAGGAAATATACCAGGACTGGAAGAGCAACTTTCAGCTGCGTTTGCGAGTTGCGAGCAAGGACGAGTTTTGGTTCATGCAAGATGTGTTTATCCCACAAATTCTGAGATGTTGCTCAACCAAAAAATTGAGGCCATGTTCGCTTGTCTTATAAGCTGTACTTTTTCGGCCAACGAACGGTGTTTTTCTCTCGCAACAAATCAGCGAACAATATTTTCAGCTATAGCTTTTCAGCCAAGCGACTTCTAAAATCGAAAAAATAGAGGAGTGCCTGACAAAAAACTGTCAAAATTGAAAACTATTCTTAGATTTACAAGTGGTCCATGGGCCGTCGGATGAAAGACCACTTTGCACGAATCTTGACGAGGCAGAGCAACCCAGTAGAACAACTAAACATGCCAGCCGCGTTGCAGTCTGGTGCAGTGGTGCTTCTCATCCCCACCTCTCGTGCTCCGCGCCCGCTTGCTCGCCGGAACAAAGATGGAGGCCTTCCTCGCTGCCTTTTTTCAGGGCGCCTCCACTCCACGCGCTGTCCCTAACCCTCGAGGCACTTCTCTCTCCGGCCTTGCTACGGCAGGCGCCGCAGGCGGCCGTACGTCCTCCTCCGTGGTCTGCATGGCTGTAAGGAAAAAAAAAATCCTTTTCGGCGATCGTCTCCATTTCCGGATTTACCGGCCATTTCTTGGAGACAGAGAGATGTTGTAACCTAATATAGTGGTTCTGGGCCATTTCACATTTGGGGGCCGAATTATTTTATTAAATGGCTTGTTGTCACTTACCCTGAATTGTGTTCACGCTGAAGCTGAACTGCACATTGTGTGCTTTAGTCGCTGAAAATCCTACCTTTCGCACTCGTACCAATCCATTGTTCATATCATAGATAGAGGCGAAACCAACGATTTTGATTAAGGGGCGGACAAATGAGATTGTACTTTTTAGTGTGATAAAATATATATAATTATATGTTTCAACAAATTTTCAAAAAAAAATCTACACTATTTCTAACCAAAATCATCATATTTTAATAAAAAAAATAGGTGAAATTAATATTTTCTTTCTATAAATACAAATATTTATATAAGTATTTAAATGAGTCTACTGTGCTTGGGGGGTGGGCACGGCCCCTGCTACGCCTCTGATCATAGCCTTTGTGATTGTTCATTTTGTATGTTCTCTGCAGGAGCCCTATCTGATTGTCAAGCTGGATTCTGCGGAGAAGGCCTGAAAAGAAATGTCGATATGTTTTTTTATTTATTGAGGTAAACTCTGCTTTCATAGAAAGCAACACCATTAAACTGAAACGTCGGCATGGTTATATGGTTATCTGTCCTGTGTTGTGTGTTCACCTTTGGTTCCTTTGTCTCTCACTCTCTCGTATTAGCCTTACCAATTGGGTTATATCTCTGTTGTTATTATTCCGCTGAAGTTGCTGGTTGTTGTCTTGTGGAAAATTAATTTTAGAACTAAGTTAGGTCCGGCTTCAATGCTGTATTAAATCAATTCTGAACTTGTCGTTTATGTCGTGGGAAAGAAAAAGTAATACACATGTAGCCAATATAAACTGCGATGTTGATGATATGAAATTTTTTTATTTTGATCTCATCCAAACATTCAGTCTGATGCTCGAGTGTATGCTTCAGGTTAGGTTGGTAGATCCTGACATTTTTTTTAGAGTTCTAGGACCATATGGTCCCCGTCTTCTATCATTAGATAAAAGACAAGTAGTTCATTACAGCATAAAAGGTGGCATGCCACCCCAGAATCAGGCTAACCCAGCCAACGACAACTTCAGCAAACATCCCAGTACAAGTTTTATAGAACAAACTAAATCAACAAGCACTACTGTGATCTAGGTCTTCAACGGCATCCTCCATTCAAAAGAGAGTGGCTTGATTACACCATTCTCGCCCCCATGTTGAGACAGCAGCTTCTCTTCGAGCAACCACAGATCCTGACATTGTCTCAGATCCAAGCGAATACCAAAAACTTGCTCAGTCTGTTTCTGAACCGTATCAGGTACACTACGGTATTTACTTTTGGTGTCTACTATCTACTCAATTATACCAGAATTTGAGCTGCTAATTTTGTCAATTGTTACATCACCTTTTTTTCTGACAACAATATTTAGGTTGTGACCACGTACAGGCAATTCAAGGATTGTGAGAAGCAACTTGAGGAGACAAAAGGTTAGTATGCCTCGGCATTTCTTGTGCATGTGAGAAAATACTAGACTCTCACTAGGTTTTCTTTACTTTGCAACATCATAGTTCTGGAAAAAGAGAACGAACATGACCCTGATATGTCAGAGATGATAGCTTCTGGGCTGGAGGATCTATCTAACCAGCTTCAGAGCTTGAAGAAAAATTGAAGGTGAATAGGATATAACACTCTGCACAATAGCTACATAAGTTCTGGACATTATGTTTAACATTATGCATTCTACAATGCCAGTTTCTGTATTTCTCTGGATACTACTGCTTCAAAGTGATCCTCTAGATTCACGCAACATCATAATTGAAGGTACATCTCTCCATTTCTCAGTTGTACATTTCAACTTAGTTATATGGCAATCCCATGAGTATTCAGCGTCTTGCTGCATCAGTTTTTTCCCTTCATGTTCTGAAATTGAGAATTGACTTTCTTCATTTCTGCAGTAAGAGCAGGTGCTGGTGGTGACGAAGCTGGAACTTGGGCTGGTGACCTTGTAGGTAGATGATGATTTTGTTCCAATTGAGTGCAATTTAGCAAATGAGATATAGCTGTTCTTCATTTTGTTCAAATAGTTCACTACTAAAGCTTGACACACAGACCTTGATGTTTATATGGAAAATAATCGAGAATAGATAATGAATGTGCAAGTAGGATTTCGATTTTCTTTTTTGGAATATAAGCCTTCTTAGTTCATTCTTCTATTGTTATTATTGCAGTTATACTTCTGATATACTAG
This sequence comes from Saccharum hybrid cultivar R570, assembly GCA_038087645.1. Classification (NCBI taxonomy): domain Eukaryota; kingdom Viridiplantae; phylum Streptophyta; class Magnoliopsida; order Poales; family Poaceae; genus Saccharum; species Saccharum hybrid cultivar. The sequence goes on from JAQSUU010000090.1 coordinate 391,234, forward strand.
TGCGTAATATCTGCAAATTTACTCACAAAATCCACCACTAAATATGCCAATGGCTTTCTGTAGGTACGCATGTATCAGAAATACTGTGAGCACAACAATTGGAAGTTAAAGTTGGTTTCTTGCTTAGAAGTGTGTACTTGCAACCTTAACCTGACTATTGAAGAAGAAACACTGTTCACAAGCTGTCCCTTTCAGGCAGAAATGGGTGTATACAAGACATACGTGATGGAGGTCAAGGGGAAACAAGTCTATAGTAAATTGAAGTTGACTCAGGTGTACACCGAGTTCAGCGTGTTCCCCTGAGTCCCTGACAGAGACTAGGCAGTGTTCATATGTCAACAGCAACTGTAGCTATTATGCATGCCAGGGGTGGACCATTTTGATATTTGTGTTGAAGTTTTATGACGTGAATTCCCTCTTCTTCTGAGACGCCTAATATTGTTTCAATGGCATAGTAGGCCTATGACGAAGTTGATGTGGTTATTGATCCAAAAGATATTAAGCTTAAAACAGCAAGATCTGGTGTTGCTGGAGGTAATATTACTTGCATATTGTGTTTTGTCATAGTAGAGTACTGGGTTTTCTGTACTGCTTGCTCCCTTACACTGAGCATCTTCTAACATTTTAATCAATGCAGGGCAGAATGTTAACAAGGTGGAGACGGCTGTTGATCTTATTCACAAGCCTACAGGAATAAGGATATTCTGTACTGAAGGGAGATCACAGCTACAGAACAGAGAGCAGGCATTTCAATTGTTGAGATGAAAACTGTAAGTTGTTATAGCTTTTAAAACTATGAATTACATTTCTCTATATTTTTGTACCGCCACAGTTATTTTGCTTCTAAACATGTTCTTTGATGACAGTAGTATAATTACAGTGTAAATTCTATTTTTAGAAATCCCTTAATTCAAAGTAGAGGGAATCTATTGTTGCCAAATTATATGTTGTACTCAGTATAATACATGGTCATCCTTATGTAATCTTTTTCCATTCCTTATATATAGGTACCATAAACATGACAGTTACGAGATAAAACTAAGGGAGCAACAAGAATCAATAAGAAACCAGAGGAAAATGCAGGTATGTTGTCAATATAACTATTGTGTGTAATATAGAGTAGCAGTGTAGTAGACATTTGCAACAACAGTATAATATCCAGTTGAACTTCACAAAAATTTAAACCATGACAAGACAACAAAAGCTAGTGCCTTCGGTTTATGTAGGAAATAGAGTTGGCGCTTGTTCAGTTCACCTTGCCACACAGACAGACTCACTTTGAGAAAGAGCTTGGATGGCAAGTTCACAATCCTTGAGATGAACAACTCAATAGCACTTGTACAAAATGGAATTTTATTATACAAAAAAATTTTCCATTTTGGGAAGAACGACAGCACAAACAACCTCTGAAGATTTCGTAACATGCTTCGCTAGTTCGCTGGTCGCCTGGTCGCTGTTGCCTGCACATCTAGCATCTGCCTTGTGTCTGTCCACCCGTCTCCGGCGCCGCCATGGCTGCTGCCAACTTGCTCATCGCCGCATTCCGGGTGCCCCGGGTCCGTGGGCAGAGTGCCTGACGCATCCGGGGTTCGTCCACGAAGGCGTCCGACGACGACAGACGCCAATGGGGAGCGGTGACGCGTGAAGTGAACTGAACCGACGGGCCACGGGCCACGGGCCACCATGCGTGCCTGTCTGCTGCTGCCCTCCTTCCTCGTCAGGAAGGCCGCAGCCGCAGGCGGACAACGATACGTCCCTGGCGGGTGGCACCGTTGGGGGTTGGGACACAGCGCTCGCCATGAATGCGCGTCGCCTTGGTTGGGCCATAAACCATCGCGCCGTGACAGTCAAAAGCCAACCGGCCACGCACTGCAGTTGAAAGGAGTCGTCGGAGTAGACAGCAGTAGCTCGCGGTGTCAGTAGCTGAAAGCTGCCTGCCATCATTGCCTCATTGGCACATGAATCCATCCAAAATTCGCACGCGGCCAGGCACCAGCACCAGGCAAGTGCCAAGAGCTCCGGCCTCCGCCGAAGCCACGTTAAACTCCCGACGAAAGAACCGACAACTTTTAATTTGAATTTCTCACTTTTTCGTGGTACAAAATCAATCAAAAGATGGTCCTGGACTCCCGGTCCTGCATTCGTGCGACGTTGCCCGCCCGTTGCGAAGCCATCAGATCAGGTGTGCCAATTCGACACACCTGCACGGGGCTGCACCCACGTCGCATCGCCCGCCACGGGCCACGGCGAGGCCGCCAGCTCGCACTCAGGCCCAGCGCTTTAACTGATCCCCGCGTCGCCCCAACCGGCAACCGCCCCTCGCCGACGACTCCGACGGGAAGCCTGCTGCCGAGTGCCGACCCAGTCCTCCCCTCCCTTTCCTTCTATAAATCCCGTTCCTCCCCAGCTGGCTCTGCAGCGATCCAATCCAGCCTCGCCGTCTCACCCCAGCATTGCCTTCCATTCTCTTCCACCTCCACCTCCATCTCGCCGCCGCCCGAATCCCCCTCAATCCCCCATGGGGTCGCAGGCCATCGAGGCGCACCGCGCGGGCGCGGAGGTGTACAGCGGCGCGGCGCTGTGCGCGGACAAGTCGACGGAGCTGCTGTCCGAGGTGCACCTCCCGCTCGGCCTGCTGCCGCTGGCGGACATGGAGGAGGTGGGCTACAACCGCGCCACGGGCTTCGTGTGGCTGCGCCAGAAGAAGGCGCTCACGCACACGTTCCGCCAGATCGGCCGCCAGGTCTCGTACGCCGCCGAGGTCACCGCCTTCGTCGAGGACCGGAGGATGAAACGCATGACCGGGGTCAAGACCAAGGAGCTCCTCATCTGGGTCACCCTCTCCGACATGTTCATCGACAAGGACGACGAGGCCAAGATCACCTTCAAGACGCCCACCGGCCTCGGCAGGACCTTCCCCGTCTCCGCCTTTGCCAAGGAAGGCGCCGACGCAGACGCCGGCGCCGCGGCGGCCAAGCCCAAGGATGCCCCTGCCCCCGCCCCCGCCCCCGCCGCCGGTAAGGCTGCTGCCAGCAAGTGAGGCGGCGGCGGCGTCCGGAGCTTTTACTTGTGGGGTTGTACTCTCCGTACTGTAGTAGCCGTAATTGCTAATACCTGTTCTGTTTCCTGAATAATGATGGTTTGTACTTGTACCCCTGCTACCTGCTTAAAAAATTTAGTGTGTTTTATGAATGGAAAACAAGTACTTATTCATCCTTGCAATTGTGTCACGGGGTGTTTTTACAACACATCAGCCAACAAGATTGATCTTTTACTTGAGCGGAAACAAAACTAAATGCTACCCGCACAATAAATAAATAAATAAATAAATGTTGAATTTTGTTGACTTCCATCCAGTCAGTTAATACTAGGTAACTAGGATAACAAGAATTTGACAGCCAGCCAGCAATAGACAGACCATACGACTCCACATAGTAGCAGACATAACTGTTGGCCATGAACTCCTTGCTTCTGCAGCGAAGCAACCTGTCCTGCAAGCTCACCAACCATTGCAACAGCTGCTCGCGTGCTCTCTTCAAATCACAGACGAAGGAAGGTCCCTCTGAAATGCGGAATTGGAATATGTTTTTTTTACTGTTTGAGTGTTTCCTGTACTTTTTCTGTGAAAATGAACTCGAAATCTTCAAATACCTGCAATCTGAAACTGAAAGCAACCGCAAATAATGGAAGATATATGTTTCAGTGTGGGCAACCGTACTTGCTTTACCTATCTGCAACTGGAATGCCGATGTAGCCCACAACCACAATTAGCGACTCAACCAGAAGCAAGGAAGAAAAAAAAATCTCAGAAACCAACAAAGCTGTGTGCTTTCTACGTGCTTCTGCAGCTAACCTCACGCCTGTGGACTCTAGCAGAACCCCAAGATCTGGAACGATGGCCAAGCACTCGAAAACCAGCGACGTGGAAGCGCCCGCACCGCAAGCATCCTGACTCCTGAGCCGCGGGCAAAGCAGAGTATTTATCACAGCCGATCCCCAGCCGCACGGACGGAGATCGAGCGCCAGACCCCATCCCAATCCAGCACCAGTAGCAGCAGCGCAGGCAAGCAAAGCAAGAGCATGGCGCGGCGTGGCCGCCTGCTCACCGTCGCCGCGACGCTGCTCGTCGCCGTCGTTGCCGCGGCGGTGCCGCCGACGTGCGAGCGCATCGAGTGCCCGGCGTACGAGGTGGTGGACAGCGCCAACGGGTTCGAGATCCGGCGGTACACGGACGCCATGTGGATCACCACGGCGCCCATCGAGGACATCTCCTTCGTCGCCGCCACGCGCACCGGCTTCCTCCAGTAAGCGACCTCTCGCCTCCGTCATCACGTCACGGTAGCACTAAGCAGTAAGCACGCACGCTTCCGTTCCTTATTGGGCCACCTTCAAATGGGCCAGAGCCCAAGCCGAGAGAGATGATATGGGCTCGTAGGCCGTAGTTGTGGCTGTCGCTGGTTTAATCACTGGCTAAAAATTAATTAGGGCCTGTTTGATACAAGGACTATAATCACTAACTAGTTAAAAATAGTTGCTAAAAAAACCAACTAGTTAAAAATTAAGTAAAATTATTTTTCAAAAACATAGATAAAATTAGCTCTAGTGCATCCAAGAAAGCTAATAGGTGAGTTAATTTTTTATTCAACTCTTTAATTAGATATTAACTAACTAGCTAACCAACCAAGAAAGCTAATAGGCGATTTGAGCTAATTTTTACTCCAGCTAGTAATTAGCCATATGTATGAAACAAGCCCTATACGCCGCGTGTGTGCGTGCAGGCTGTTCAACTACATCCAGGGCAAGAACGCGTACAACGAGACGATCGAGATGACGGCGCCGGTGCTGACGCGGGTGTCGCCCAGCGACGGGCCCTTCTGCGCCTCCTCCTTCGCCGTCAGCTTCTACGTGCCGACTAAGAACCAGGCGGACCCGCCGCCGGCCGAGGGCCTGCGCGTGGACCCCTGGGCCGGGGCCAGGTACGCGGCCGTGCGCCGCTTCGGGGGATTCGTGGCAGACGACGACGTCGGAGAGCAGGCGGCGCAGCTCGACGCCAGCCTCCAGGGCACCAGGTGGGCCGCCGCCGTCAACGACGCCCGCAGGGCCGACCCGGCCTCGCCCTACACCGTCGCGCAGTACAACTCGCCCTTCGAGTTCAGCGGCAGGGTCAACGAGATTTGGATGCTCTTCGACGACGCCGCTGCCGCCGCCACCAGTATGTGATGCGATTTCAAACGTGCTCGAAGGCACTGAGCGAGGCGTTTAGGAAAGGACGTGCATGATGCACCTATGCTAGCATTAAGTATTTCGTACTCTTCTGCGCTAGCTACTTTTACTTTTTAGTAACAATAAGGTGCCTCTTGTAAGCTAATGATAAAACTAATCCTTCTTATAGTCGCATTTCATGGCACAACTATATATGCAATTTTGAAAGCTTGGGATCCAGATGGAGTTTGAGTACTTTACCCAACATGTCATATTACGGCATGCCACGTTGGCGAACAGAGCGGGTCGAAACTCGTTTAGATTTTACTAATAGTAGAGCCTGGGACATTTTTAGACATCTAGAAATCAAGAAAAATAAAAGTTTAGAATCTGGATGACAATGTTTACTCAGTTTACTACCACCAATGTATTTTACTCTAAGAAAAATCAGAGGTCAAAGTTTGATCACACTTTTATTTTAGGATACAGGGGTATTATTACTTTATTAGCACATCCTCCGTCCCAAAAGTTCAAGATAGAGGATTTGTGTATTAATATTATCGCATCTTTGTAAGTATGTGGAGATTGAAAAGAGATAGAATGGATGCTAGCGCTACTGAAACACCCTAAGAGCATCTTCAAAAGGTTCTCTTTATAGCTGTTTATCACAAATTTTAGAAAACAAAAAAACAGACTTTAGTAAATTCTTTAAATCATTCTCCATATCTTCTGATTTCTAAAATCATCTTTTGCGCTCTCCACTTAAGGACAGGCTACGCCACTCTCTATATTCGATATATGGTAATTTTTCAAAAGAACTTTTTCATACAATGACAATTATGATAGGTTCATGGAGTATAGAGAACGAAACACATAGAAAATCTATTAGAGATATATAGAGAATGTTCATGAGATAGTTAAGTAGATAGAGATATAGTGGTTCAAATTTAAAGATTGAGTTTGCTCTAAGCAGTTGAGAAACAGGGGGCGTCCGCAACAGCCGAGCCGGGGGAGGCTGCATGCATAGGACGCAAATGAGTACTGGGAAAGCCGAAAGCTACTACGGTCACTGCCTCAGTCTGCAACCAACTCCTAGTATCACTCGCTTTCAGAGTCTCAGTGCCCGGTCCTCGCGCGCCCTGATCAGGAGGAGTGGTCGAGCGGAGCAAGGGCCAAGCAACCGCCGCGCCGCACTGCGCGTCCAGAACCGCCCCGTCCCCGCGGCACCGCCGTGGCATGGGGTGGCCGGTGCGCGTGCGGAGCCCCCCGGTGCTGCAGTCCAAGCTGCTGTGCCTGTCCCTGCTCTACCTCCTCACCACGCTCCCGCCCGCGCTCTACGTCTCCTTCACCGACCCCGGCCGCCGCGGCTGCCTCCGTCTCCTGCCCTTCCCCTCCCCGCCCAAGCCGCCGCTCTTCCGGTACCCGCCCGGGTACGGCGAGCACAGGCACGCCCTGCCCACCCCGCGCGCGCTCTGCTCCAACCCCGTCGCCTTCGCAGGTCCGGTCCGGCAAGAGTCAATGCACGCACCCGTGCCCGAGCGATCTTCGTTCTCTCGTTGCTTGCGTGGCGCATCTTCCTTTCCCGTTTTCGTGTTTCGTCGCATCAGGCGCGCCTTTGACGAGTCTGCCAGATCGCCGTGGTTGTTCGTTTCATTTTTTTGGATACATTTTAAATTTAGATCCACCGGTTTCAAATTGTCCGTCGTTTTTACTTTACCAAATGCATAGTTTCGTGGCATAGGAAAAGCTATATGGCGTTTTCTCATTTGACTTGGTGTTTGTGGAACAAAAATCTCGGATCATGTCAGTTGCCATGCATATGCTCTTTGCTAGTTGTAGTGATGCTCGTGTGTTCTTTCTCCCCCTAAAAAAAAGATCTTTTACACTCACTGCTTGAGCAGACTACAAGACTGCCTTGGAAGAGATCCATGGCCTCTGCCGCAACACCTCGGCGTCCCCTGCGTTGCGGTACCAGAGCGGCAGGAGGGCCACGTTTGCGGGCAACTTCTCGGCCGAGGAACGGACATCCTTCTTCAGCCACACCGACGACCAAGTGGCGATTCCCTGCGGATTCTTCCGGGAATTTCCCGTCCCAGAACATGGTGAGCTCCTTGACCTAATCGTCTTCACGCGTATGAAGAACTGGAGATTTCGCCGCGATCGTGCTCATAATTTGGAGACCATTCGAGTGGCGGGCGGCCAGTTATCTCTTGTGATCGTGCGCCATTATTTCGCCTTCGGATGCAAGCCAAATGATACACAAGTGACAAGTGCTTTTGCTGTCGCGGTGCAATCATAAAGATTAAAGAACATCACTGAATAGTTTAACGTTGACGGCTTTCAGACAGATTGGCCATGGAGAAGTGCAGGGGCGTGGTGGTGGCGTCGGCGATCATGAACGACTACGACAAGGTCCGGCAGCCCAGGGGCCTGGGTTACGAGACGCTACGCACGGCGTGCTTCTTCCTGTTCATCGACGACGCCACCCGCGGGGTCCTCGCGCGGCAGGGCGTCCTTCCTGCTCGCGGCGGCGGCAGCGGCAGCGGCGTCGAACACACCGTCGGCGCGTGGCGCGTGGTGACGCTGGGTGGTCGTCGCGCCGGCGGCGGGCGCCTCCCCTACGAGGACCCGGCGATGAACGGCGTGGTCGCCAAGCACCTGCTGCACCGGCTGTTCCCGAACGCCAGGTTCAGCGTGTGGGTGGACGCCAAGGTGCAGCTCACGGTGGACCCCGCGCTGCTGGTGCACGCGCTCCTGGTCCGCGAGCACGCGGACGTGGCGGTGTCCAGGCACCCCTTCAACCGCCACACCATGGAGGAGGCCATCGCGACGGCGCGGTGGCGCAAGTGCGGCGACGTCGACGGCGTCAGGGCGCAGATGGAGACCTACTGCGCCAACGGCCTGCAGCCATGGTCCCCCAGCAAGCTTCCATATCCGTCGGGTAAGAAATGCAGACGCCGGACGGAGATCAGAGACACGAGTCCATGGCAACATTGATTCTGATATCTTCTTGTTCGACGGAACGAACAAGATTTATGACACACGCTGCCATGTTCTGTTCTGATGCAACAAGAACAACACATCCGTCCAAAATTTCAGAATCTTGAATCATGACCACTGTACGTGTTGTCTTGCCATGCTACAGATGTGCCGGACACGGCGGTGATCATCCGGAGGCACGGCGTGGCCAGCGACCTCTTCTCATGCCTGCTGTTCAACGAGCTGGAGGCGTGTCAGGAACCTTGGGCTGTTGGGCTGGCCAATCGGTAAGGAAAGTGGGCTGGGTTGTCCTTGGCCCATGGAAGCAAGCAACAATACAAGTATGGCAGCACTATTGGCAGGAAAGGTCATCGAAGAACAGACCACAGAACCGGCGGCGGCAAGCGCAAGCTTGAGTCGAGGCGAGCGATTGCTCGAGGCTAGCTTCGGCTAGAGTTGTATCCCCTTTCCTTAATCCTTTGTCCTCCTTCCAACTACCAGTTCATGTACTCAGAATAATCTAGCGTGTTCTAGATAGTGGATTTGTGTTACTGTATTGTTCTTCGTGTTGGATTTGGTTGAGGACGGTGACAATTGGTACCGGAGCTATGTCCACTTCACCCACCACCGTGCCGGAGTTCGTGGCCACCATGACGAAGGAGGAGATGTTGGTCGAGATTCTGGCGAGGTTGGAGGAGATGAATGCTCAGCTGCACTGCCTCGTCGAGCCATCGACGTCCTCGCGCCATCCACCGACCTCCACCCCCATCGTCGACGTCGGCATCGAGGACCGCGAGCACGAGGTCACCACCCTCGTTGCCGCAAGCTCCAGCAGGGCGGCGACGCCCTCCTCAGCTCCTCCTGCACCTTCGTCAAACCCCACGGTGCTCCAGGAAGCCACCCTTGCCGTCGACGTCGCCACCCCGAAACACCCGCCGGCCACGCGCACCAACTGTTCGACGTTGGGTCGCAACACAAGCGACCCCGCTCTGGCGGCTCAGGACATCTCCCTCGTTGTCCCTGTCGCCGACCCCGACAACAGCACCGGCGTCGGCTACAACTCCGACAACTCCTTCCACGGCGGCTCTGTCCTGGCAGCCTCGCGGATGGGCACCAGGGCCCTCGTGCTCTCCAACCCGGGCATGGTGCGGCTGTCGTGCTCCACGGCGCGGTTGTCGACGACACTCCTCGGCATGATGGACGGCGGCTGCGCGGAGGGCGGCATCCCCATCGAGGGTGCCGACGCCGGCATCCTCCGCTTGGGGGCGGCCTACTCCGAGAAGCACGGGCTGTACCACGACCCCGTGGCCTTCGCGGCGAGGCTTCGCGGCCCGTTCCTGCCCTTCCCCAACGACTTCATGCCGGCCACCGTCAAGCTAGTCACCGAGCTCCTCGCCACCTCGCCCACCAGTTTGCAGGTTGGATGTGCTGCTCCTCGCCACAAGACTGCACACCATGCCAAGCTTAGCCATGATGCTGCTAGGAAGGCTGACAAGATCCTGCAGGCCAGTAACGACATCAGGAATGGTCGAGGATGTAGGGAACCAAAACCTCCATGGTTGCTAGGTACAGAGGTGTTTCGTTCATGGTCTGGGAAAATGCATTTGATCAGTGGGTTCCTGCTTGAGGTATCGCCTTGGTGCAAAGATTACATGAAGTGGCTGCAGTGGCAACCATCTATGACGCCGCCGGTGCAACTACAGAAGGCATCCAGAGGTACTAATCTACAGCTGTTATCATATCTATTCATGGTCTGCACTGGAGCTGAAGCAAAGCAATTCAAATTTTTGCTGGTGCTCATGTTTGGCATTTGCTATGTTGAATTGCCTATCGTGCACTCAAATTTTCAGTCATATATATTGGTGTTTGAGGTACTATCAGGAAAGCCAGTAGCACTGCATTTTTTCTGTAGAAATGGTGGCAAGTTTCTGTTACAACCATGGCCACCACCTGATCCATTTCTAGCATTGGGTGATCAGTTCAATCTGTGTGGAAATCAGTTGGTTGTTGAGTGTGGTGGCCTACAACCAAAGCCTCCATGGTCATTAGTTTTTCCAGAAGATGACAGTACCAATTATAATCCATCCAAGCACGTGTGGTTACTGCTACTTGATAGTGGGAAAATTCAGACATGCTTATTGTCCAGTATTCAAGTCAAGATGCACAGTTTAGTTCATGAGATGATTGCAATGAACATGAACCTGCAGTTAGTTTGGCATTTCAGTGAGACAAAACAATATCTCTCTCGATTAACATTTGAGTCGTGGGTTTTGGAGACCCATTCATTGGAAGGAATGCTGCTGCTGCTTTTATGTGTCAACTGCAAATTGTCTCCAAGGCCTCTATCTCAAAGCAAATTGTTGCAGCTTCAGTTATATGCTAGTTGTGTGCTTGGCTGTGCCGTCAGTAAATGCATAGTGAGCCTTTCTCATTGTGTTATCAGCTGGGATTATATGGAGCATTGGTTTGAGCTACTTGCAGGGGCAATACAGCTGGATCTGTGCAACATAAGAGGAGTTGTGGATTTATTTCAGTCAAATTTGTACCTGATTTGGCTTTTCTCTGAGATGCTAGCTGCAGACAAGTTTATGCACTTCATTGGGGAATTTTATTTGATCCCACCCTTACAGAGTATGGAGCAGATGAAGTTCTTGGATATATCTCCATCCCAAGCAGAGTACATAGTTATTTCCAGACAGTACCTGCCCTGTGCTCTTATTGCAAGCAGCAAGGATACTCTTTGGGTTTGGGCATTGCTTCTGAACTTTGCTACCCCATCAAAGAAAGTCAAGCAATCACTCATGGTGATTCAAGTGCTTGTGTTGTACGCAGGTTGTCGGTGTTTGAATGTATGCAGAAATGATTGCTCGGCCACCTATATGGGGAGCAAGTCAAGGATGATTGCTCTGTCCAAGTTCTGGATTCAGTTTCAAGCAGTAACTGGGAACAAGATTCACCAAAATCTTCTTGCTGAAGGTACAAAATGCACGCTGGTGTTTCAGATAGATGTGCAGTTACCTAGACTTCAGATCATCGCCAAGTACCAGCATGGATTACTGATGAGCAGAGTTTGCAATCTATCTTCCTCAGAGTCTGGTCTTGATGTCGTAGTAATGGCTTGGGGACAAAACTTGTATCAGTCGCAAGTATGGCCTGCACCATATGCGCTTGGAAGCACGATCACCTTGAAGCTTCTCGCCAAATGTAACCAGTGCAAGGTACAACTGTGGGAGCCTACTATTCTCTTGTATTCATTTTTGAGGCTGAGGCTATGGGATCCTGGTGGATTGCTTCACAACTGCCAAGCCATGGACCTAACCTTGGTGATACATGTGCAAGAACGGCTTGGGGACAAGCCGTGTTTCAAGAAGGGAGGAATGTCAGGAACCTTGGGCTGTTGGGCTGGCCAATCGGTAAGGAAAGTGGGCTGGGTTGTCCTTGGCCCATGGAAGCAAGCAACAATACAAGTATGGCAGCACTATTGGCAGGAAAGGTCATCGAAGAACAGACCACAGAACCGGCGGCGGCAAGCGCAAGCTTGAGTCGAGGCGAGCGATTGCTCGAGGCTAGCTTCGGCTAGAGTTGTATCCCCTTTCCTTAATCCTTTGTCCTCCTTCCAACTACCAGTTCATGTACTCAGAATAATCTAGCGTGTTCTAGATAGTGGATTTGTGTTACTGTATTGTTCTTCGTGTTGGATTTGGTTGAGGACGGTGACAAGGCGTTCAGCCCGCGGGACCAGCTCGCGTTCGCCTACGTCAGGGACCACATGAGCCCCAAGGTGACCATCAACATGTTCGAGGTCGAGGTGTTCGAGCAGATCGCCGTCGAGTACCGGCACAACCTCAAGCCTGGCGGCGGCAGCGGCCGAGGGAAGCAGCACAGGATGGCGTCCTCGAGAGACATCGCCGGGAGCAGCTGCGAGAGGTATCTTCTCAAGATGTGGGGCGAGTCTGCTGACTAAGGCCTTTGCAAAATGCAGGTCCATTCTTTTTTATTTAAATTTTGTTTGTATGGGTGTGTGTACATATGCTGGCAAACTGCAGGGTAATAATTGACAAACTAGAACATTTTGTAAATAAAACATACAATGTAAAAAATAATTAGAAAATTAAGTGGCAGGCATTCGAATTGAAACGACTTGACAGTCATAGGACACACAGATTCATCAGTCATCCCGATCAGTCAGCACTCGACAGAAATCTTCAGCATCAGGCAAACTGCACTGCAGGCACGGTGTTATATCAGCTATCAGGCGGTGGAATCTGCTGACCCCTTGGCCAGCTCGCTCTTGGTCTTGAACTCCTTCCAGGCGTCCATGGCGGTCTTGGTCATCTTCTCGATGTCGTCGGTGGTGGCAGTGTCAGGGGACAGCATGGCTTCCACTGCTATCATCATGTTGATCACAGCCTGAACAAAACATTGAGTGTATTCATTCAGAACATAGAAGTTCAGAAATCCAATGCCGCGTGAGAAAGTAGAAACATTACTAAGTGAAGGTACGGCCTCGAGTCACGTTGGTAGCGGCCTGTAATCTGCTGGCAAACCTCTTTCGCCCTCTGCCAGTCTCTCTGCGCGACGCATGTCGAAGATAGGGTTCTACTAGGTCAGATCACCGATGGATGAAGCATGCATTAACGTACTGTGAGTTGACACATGTCAAGGAAGATGTGGCAGGTCACCTGATTGATCAGAACGTCAGTGAGCAGCAACCCGAGGTCAAGCTTCCTTTCCGAGTCGCGGGAAGCCGAGAACTCCTTCTGCAGCAGGCTCGTCAGCTTCCCCCTGTCGGTGATATGCTGCGCACGGGCGAACTCCACAACGTTAGCACCGGCCAGTGGCTGTGCAATCGATCACTGGCCTGCACTGCACGCGAGTAGCGAGAAAGGGCACACCTCTTTGGTGACTTGCTCAAAGACGAGGTCCATGAGCGTGGCGCGGTCCCTGGGCGAGTCCTCGCGCCGGAACAGCGAGTCCGAGAGCGCGTCCACGCTCGTCTTCATGGTCGCCGCGCCGCGCTGCTCCGCGGAGGCGCGGAGCGCGGCGTCGGTGACGGCGTTGAGTGCGCACACCATGGCCGGCTGCGTGACGGGGCCGGCGCCGGAGCCCCCGCCGCGCGCCGTCCACGAGACGCCGCCCAGCGCGAGCGCCAGCGCCACGCCGGCGCCCACCCTCAGCGCGGAGTTGCGCAGCGCCGGCGGGCCTCGTCCCTTCGCCGGGACCGCCTGCTGGTGCTGGTGGGTATCGCCCGGCTCCCGCGCCGCCGCTCCCTGGTGGTGGCGGTGGGCGCGCACGGCGCCGCGAGCCCTGTGCGCGCCGCGGTGGCGCACGGATGATAGCAGCGGAGCGGCATTTGCTGCGGTCACCGTGGCATGCGGCGTGCACAGAGACGGTTCCATGCGCTTGACTAGATTGTCCAGCTCTGTTTGCGGTCAGACAGATGGTGGGCGATCTTCTCTTCTCCGTTTTCTTTCCATTACTGATTACTCTTTTGCTTTTATCCATGGCATCATCTCGTGCGCCATGCTTGCCCCGGCAGCCCGCAGCCGGCATGGTACTTTGCGTCCTCGGCCACCGCAAGCAAGGCATCTAGTGCGCTCTGCCTTTAGCTAATCAACTGAGCTGAACTAGGCCCGAAGCCGGAGTTCTTTTGTGGCCAACACATCTCCACTAGATTATGGAAGCATAATTCTCATTTTTTGTTTCTCATCACTGATCAGTGGTCACGGACTGAAACTAAAACCATATGGATGTTCTCCATTTCATCCCCAGACCTATCATTTTTCGTCCCCATTTCTTCTGATTGAAAAATGATAGGAGATGCCAGGAGCCAACCAAGGCAGGGCCTGGTACAAGTGACAAGTCACTTGCGCTACTGGAAGTTTTTTCATCCCACCCCTAATTCCCCTTGCCGTTTCTTTTTCTTTCTTTCTTTCTTTCTTTCTTTCTTTCTTTCTTTCTTTCTTTCTTTCTTTCTTTATTTATTTATTTATTAGAGGCTATTTGGATCCATTAGTGCTAAAAAATAATATACAAACAAAGATTAATCATATTGTATGTTTAAATTTGATTAGATGACAAGCAAAGGTGATAAAGAAAGAAGAGACATGAACATGTGCATATCTGTAGCCTCATTTGTTTGAAAGACTACGTGATATTGAGATATTGTATTCAGTTTGCCAAGCAAGATATGAAGACATGTCAGGCAGCTCAGGCTATATGAAAAAAATCAAGTGTCATGATGAAAATGTTATGGAATTGGTTTCATTGGTAAATGGTTGAAGAAGACTAAAAGGAAATATCAATAGGCATCCTTGTCTATCAATGAAGGCACGTTCTTCATTAAGAGGATGAGCAGATGAAAACAACCTAATAAATGAATAACAAAGATTATGCGATTCTTGGAAATTAATGATTCAGATTTCAAATTATATGAAGTACAATTTTATGCATATTTATGGTCATTGACGATTCACGTGAATTGGTTATTGGCAAATTGGAATCTCGTAAATGTGCCTATTGTTAATGTAAAGTAAAGCTTGACCTAGGAATGACCAAATAGGGTGAATAGTTAAGTAAGGATTTGATTTCCAGGGACTAAGCAAGGGTAAAGAGCAAGAGACGGTTTGGTACCGACTAAAAACTGGGGTGAAGGACTAAAATGCTTGAATTAACACCAAGGAACTAATTAAGACATGAGGAGTCATGCAATGTGAAGTATCAAAAATCATTCTTGAGTATAGGTATGCCACACCATTAACACGGATGCAATCCGATTGAATGGTAAGTCAAAAAGTGATCAAGCTAAACCCATGAGTGAAGCTAATAGAGTTCATAAATGAACCGAAGAACTATGAGCCTGTTTGGATGGAGCCTTGCAGCCCCAGCTAGGCAAATGCATCCTGGCCCCAGGCATCTAAAATCGAACGCCTAGGCAGGTTTGGTCAGCCCCATCCAAACTGGCCATATATCTCTCTTTTATGATTGCTTTGTGATAATCTTATTAGGTTATTTGGTCATAATGGCATATACTCGGCATATGTTGTTCCTATGTATTGATAATGTTACCGATATAGTTTTTTCGAAAATGGACAACCCACGGGTACTTGCTACCCACATGGATATGATATGGGTATGCATGAGAATTAGTACCCACAATCAAGTATGAATTTTTTGTAATAAATATTGTATATTTATCATACCGGGTACGGGTATGTGTAGGCAATGGGAACCAAGTTTATACCCGTTGCCTCCTACGACGCACGCGACTATGACCTCCGAAGATGCCACAGAGTTGCTTTACAATTATCGTGCATTGGGCTAGGTGATGATCTCTCGTCTAAGGATTTGACTCGAATTTAGGCCCGACACTGCACATTAGTCCAAATAAATGAAATCCATTGAGTGAATTAGAACCACCATACAACATCATCGTGGTTTCATCATCATCGTTACGATACTCTAGGAAATCCTCGGTTGAACGGACAGGTAACAAATAGAAAGTAAGGAAACAAGCCGCATAGAACCTAGACTATAAGGGGAAAGAAAGTCAAGGGGTTATGTGTATAAAACCGTCGATGTCACCTACCATGGTGGCAAAATACGCTGCATGGTACACATGCGACCACACACGTGCGCGCGCACTCAACAAGTTTCTGCATCTGTTTGCACGCTTTTCAACTTGTTCGATCAAAATGGTACGCTTCCATATGAGTTGTTGTATGTTGGGTGCTATTTAGACGGCGTTTTGTTGCTGCTACGGAACCATGAATGTACCAGCCTATCCTGGATAGGCAACTGGGACCCACCTATCCTATTGTTAGGTTGCTAGATCGAACAAATCCATCCAAGATCGAATCATCCAGAACCAAGGAATATTTTGTCCTGATGTTGTATCATCCCGTGTGTGTGTATATATGTCCAAGCGGGCTAGGTCCGCAAGGCCAGCACGAGCTCGGTCCGAAAAAGCACGGCACTGGCCCGGTGTGGCCCGGCCAACCTCGTGCCCGTGCCTGGGCCACCTCACTGGCCCGTAGTGCTGGCCCGAGCACGGCACGGTTTTTGGGCCCGCACGATGCGGCCCGGCTATTTCCAATCGTTGGATCCTCTTTAGATGAATAACAACCGTTGGATGAAACCCTAGGTATAAAAGCAATCCGCCTCCCACACCTCACGGTCTCATTCACTGTAGCGGCTCCGGTGGCGGCGGCGAGACACAGCGGCTCCATCGGCGATGGCGCGGTACAGCAGTGGCTCCTCTGCTCCCTAGGTCAACGTCGGAGTGGAAGACGACGGCGGCGCGAAGTCTGCAGCGGTGTGACGCGGCGACGTCGTGGGGCGCCCGGTGGCGTGGCGTGGCCTCGCTCGTCGAGCCAGGGCCGGCACGGGCACCGCGGGCCACCGTGCCCAGTAGCTTGGCACGGCATGGTTCAAGGGCCATAGTGTCGTGCCTGGGCCGCGACCTTGGCACGACGGCACTATCAGGTACGGCATGGCTGTGTTGCTGTGTCCTGTCGTGCCGTGCCTCGTCGTACCAATGTCGTGCCGTGTCTGGACGCCCGTTTGGCCATGTATACTGGTGTGGGGAAAAAAAAACACCGAACGACGCCGTTCAGGACGACGAACGTAGCGTCTCGGGCACATCTCCCCGCTCGATCTGTGACCCAGATGTGATTTCCGTCCGTGTTTCCAATAGAGAATTGAAAATTTGATCCCTTGTCGTGGTGTGCTGCCTGATTAGATAGAAGAGACCACGAAGCGGGTTCTGTTTTTTTTTTTTTTAATCTTGTAGTTCTCTGCAGGACAGGTAGCTTGGACGGAAAAAAAATTCCCATCACTGCTTCTACGTATCTAACTACTTATATGGTAACCATGCTCACTTTTATTTTGTTATTAGCAACTTTTGATGTGTTCATAGTAATAAAATTTGTGTAAATATATGTACACGTGTGAAGTTCCAGTATGGATCCACACCACCAAACAAACATGACCTTGTACTAAGACATATCATTCCATTATGTCATCCAAACAAACAGCTTGTATCATCTTGTTCACACAACCAAACAATCAACATGCACCATTTCATCTAGAATTGACCCATGCAATGTCCATCCATCTAGGATGGTCCATCCTAGTCACCTCCGTACATACAACCAAACGCTACCTTACTCATTCTTTTGAGCACTTTGAATATGAATAGTCTGCATCTAAGGGATTAGTGCCCATTCTAATTGAATAATTGATCCTCCTCACTCTTCATTCTGCCAAGATTTCCTTGGATCCAATATTTGTCGCATCAACACGGTTGCCATTCAAAAGAACCGTTTACTTGGGAAAAAAAACTTCGGTGGACATCTCTATCTATGCATGATCTTATCTGTTTCTACGCATGATCTTTTCAAAAGTTACGTTTATGTACATCCTTGATGATATGCTCTCTCCGTTCTAAAAAGAATGTAAATCTTGCTTTTTCATTAGTCAAAGATTCCTAATTTTGACCAAATTCATATAAAAGTGTATTGATGTTTATGATACACAAAAAGTATCATTAGATTAATCATGAAATATATCTTCATTATAAACTTAATTGAAGATCTAAATGCAGATAATCTCTCTACAAACTTAGTCAAACTTAAGATTCATTGGCTCCTCGTGAGACGAGATTTACATTTTTTTACCAAAGTAGTACGTACAAGGTTTCTAATCTAATGATAAAGAAACTACGTACCCTTGAATGAGATGCGCACAAAACGTGCCTGTGCTTAGACATGAGCATTTTTCGGGCCAAGCTTGGGGGGCCGGGTTTGGACAGGCTACCCGTGTTTTTTAGTGTAAAATAGCAAAATAAAAAAAAGTATTTTGGGCCAAGAAAATTTTTTCTGGACAGCGGGATCTATGTCCAGATCCTATCCAGTAAGGTTCATAGACGGACTAAAATCCATCGGGCTGAGCTCAATTTGCTCAGGTCAACTAGTGGTTAACTCAGCACGTGACTCGATGCGTTAGCTTAGCTTCTAGACGCATGGATTTTTCTTACAGCTAAACTTGTGAAGTTTATTACGACTGAAAGAAAAGGAGCAATGGATTTGACTTAACCGACAGCAATGCAAGGAGAGGAGATGGTTGAGTTTCGTCTGCGCCTACCTCGTCAGGTCGCCGTCGGCAAGGACCGGTTTTCTGACTTTCTGCCAAGACAAGCCGGGGCGAAGCGCGCGCGGTCCACAAGAGCGTGATGTTTTTTTTTTTTGAGAAAGTCCACATGAGCGTGATGGGCATGCATGGGCCTAGCGCGCCGGGCGAGATGCTAGTAGCGTGTGGACTTGGGCTCGTGCGGTCGCGTCGCCCAACTGATTGACGCCGGAGAAAAGAGCGCCCAAACGAAGGCCCACTCCCCCGTCTTGTCTCGTTGAGTTGTTGACGATAGATTCTGAATGTAGATGATATAGACGCGAAGTCGTTCACAAAAAATTGTCGCTGTGATCTACAGGGATCGATGCGTCCTGCTGACCTTTCAGGCTGTTTCGTCAAGCTGGTGTCACAAATGCAATGCAGGCCATACGTCTCGGGTATGCTCCAGAGGGCAAGCAACTCTCTATTTGTTTAAAACTCTAGAGAGGATTTTTTTTAAAAAAAATGCCTTACCTCTTACTCCCTCCATCCCATAATAAGTGTATTTCTATAATCCAAAATTTGTTCCAAAATAAGTGCATCTTTAGCTACGGGGCCACCTAACTCTAATTGTCCTTTTCTACTTTCTCTATTCTGAATTGCAATGACTACATCCCAGAGCAACTATTTATAGGTGTATATATATGTAATTTCTCATTAACATTGATCACTTCACGAAGACTCTAGAAGTGCACTTATTTTGGAATGGATGGAGTACGTGTTAGTGCGCCAGATTCCTGTATCCAAGACGGCCCATTTTTTGTGGATCCCTTGATAACCAACACATCTTCTTTTCATTTTGTTATCGCGCCCAAAAGAAACGGCGACGTATCATGGTATTGATCTCAGCACACAAGCTTTAAGTGACATCAAAAGAGGACATCGCAATTGCTTTAACCAAGATATTATTGCCAGTCTTTGGAAACAGTTTCTCCTTCCACCCTGGATTCTTTTATATCCTGATTTTCTTAAATAGACTACCAAGATTTTAGGCTAGGGTGTGGTCCAGTCTAGAATCCCAAAATTGCACGAGCGATGTGATTCACGCAATCACGATTAACCGCCACACGAAATGAATAGTTGTAAGGAACGTGACGTTTAAGAGGGGGTGAACCAGGCAACTCAAAATCTACTTCTAACTTGGCCTCTAAATTCAATGCAGATTGTAGCCTACCATTATACAAGTGTCATAGAAATATTAATTCTGTTTTTTAAAAATTTTATACACATTACTAAGAATTTTATTTGACCAAACATACCAAGCCACTGTTCTAATATTCCAAATACAACATTAAGTTGTTTTTATGATCAGCTAGAATTAGTGTGCTTGCTAAACAGGACCGAAGACTTTTCTTCGTTGATCGTTGATAGCCCAAGCGTATCTGATACAATTCCAGAACACTTTACAGAGATCGTTTACTCGTTTCATTTGCTTCCACAAGAAACAACAGATAGATCACCCTCAAACAAAAGATGGTTTATGCTTGTGGCTCACGGGCATACTTTAAACCCACTACATTATTGATTCAAAGGAGCCCTTAATTCACCGTTCACTTTAGAATAAGCCGGTACGCTCCTGCCGTCAGCCCGTCACACTCAGACACTCGATAATAGTCTGTACCCATCTTCTGCTAGAAAAAAACTATTTATCTTCAGCATCACGGCTGACGATCATTTTCAGCAAAATCCATCCCCGAGGGCAAGCAGCTGCAGCTCCGACGGAGTGACCGTGCCGCCGGTATCGGCGTGTGTGAACAAGCCAAAGGATACGGAGCAGCGGCACGGCACGCCGCACGTCTGATGTGACGGTGCGTGATCCGCGGACGGCGGACGCCACTTGCGACGGCCCCGGCCCCGACGGGCGAGTTTTGGAGGCTTCCTCCCCGCTGTCCCGCTCGCCCGTGTCGGCTTCCTCCTCCACGGCCCCGCACCGCATGTGGCTCCAAGGGCTACGGAGCTCGATCGACTTGCCGGCGTGCACCACCTCCGAGCGAATCTGTTGACCAACGGGCTGAGCTCGCTCGCACGCCGGCCAATCGCGTCCTTGTTTTGTGTCGCCAGACGAGTCTGTCAGCGCATGCAATGCAAGCCTGTCCTGTTAGTCACTCTCGCAAGTTGCAATGCAATCGGGGCGTGTTTAGACGTGAAAATTTTTGGGGAAAAATTTTGTTGGTATTTGACAAAATTTGTCTAACTTAGACTCAAAATATTCGTCTCAACATTTATAGACAAACTGTATAATTAATTATTTTTTACCTATATTTAATGCTCCATGCATATATTCAAAGATTCAATATGATAGTTACTATGCAAAAATTTTTGCCTTTTTTCATCTAAACACGGCCTTATTCGAAGAAGCAGGTGTGCGTCCTCTTCGGAAAAAAAATAAAAAAGAGGAGACGAAGCAGGTGTGTGTCAGTGTGTGCACACACTAGTCTGGGTGTGTTTAGTTCCGCGAAAAGGTGTAAAAAAGCACTGTAGCATGTTTTGGCTTTATTTGGTAAATAGTGTCCAACCGTTGACTAATTAGGTTCAAAATGTTCGTCTCGCAAAGTACAACCAAGCTGTACAATTAGTTTTTGATTTCATCTACATTTAGTACTCCATGTATGTATCGAAAATTTGATGTGACGGGAAATCTTTTGTTTGCACAGTACTTTTTTTTTTTGAGGAAGTAAACACAGCCTCTGTCAAGTTTGCCGTTCGCAATCGGACAACCGGAGCGCACATCTGGCACCTAGGAGTAGAGTAGGGATGAAAACGGATCGATACGGACAGATATCACTGATATCGTATTTGTTTTCGTATTTATGTTTGGATTCGGATTCGAATACGGATAGTATAAAAAATGACGGATAGGATACGATTGGATATCGACATCATAAATATGTGATTTAAATATTCGGATACGAATACGGTATCGGATGTTAAATATCCGGACTCAGATACGGACGGATTAAAACTCCTCTAAACGGATTCGGTCTCGAATACGGTCGGAAAATATCCGTACCGTTTTCATCCCGTAGAGTATCCAGGAAGAGGAAAACCGGACACATCGATCGGTTCGGCTCAGATAACCAAGAGCTGTTCATTTGCCTTTGCAATCCATCATTTCATAGCAGCACAAGATTTTGGTGACACGTAATACGTCAGGAAAACGCAACGCGTCCAATCACAACCAAGAGCAAGCCCGCCGGTTTTCCTGAAATGCTGGGCGATCGGCGTCCGCACCGCAGTTCTGAGACAGGACATGCGTGCCTGTGACTCCCTCCTGGGTCTTGGAGCGCAAAACTCCAAGCCAAGACGTCCCGCTCGGTGAGGTGAGACGGTGACCGAGAGACCTGCGGAGCGACCAATCCGCACTCCCATATCTCGCCAGTCGCCACACACACTCCCCCCAGCTACAGACCTACTCCACCTCCACACGAAGCGGGAGGGCAGGATTGGCGTGAGTGCGGCCATGGCGCCCGCGGAGATGTCCTCGACGGCGGAGTACGACCAGGGCGCAGGCAAGGCTGCGGCGACGGTACCGGCGAGGAGCTACTGGCGGTGGCACAGGGACGACTTCTTCCCGGAGCCGTCCTTCGCGAGCTGGGGCGCGTACCGGCGGGCGCTGGGCGAGACCCCCGCCCGCCTCCGGGACCGCCTGGCGGGGCGGTCCACCGACGCCGCGGAGCTGGGCGCGCTGCGCCGGCGGAGCGAGCACGAGATGCGGCGGTGCCTCACGTGGTGGGACCTCACCTGGTTCGGCTTCGGCTCCGTCATCGGCGCCGGCATCTTCGTGCTCACGGGGCAGGAGGCGCACGACCACGCGGGACCCGCCATCGTGCTCTCCTACGTCGCCTCGGGCCTCTCCGCCATGCTCTCCGTCTTCTGCTACACCGAGTTCGCCGTCGAGATCCCCGTCGCCGGCGGCTCCTTCGCCTACCTCCGCGTCGAGCTCGGCGACGCCGCGGCGTTCATCGCCGCCGCCAACCTCATCCTCGAGAGCGTCATCGGCACGGCGGCCGTGGCAAGGTCCTGGACGTCCTACCTCGCGTCGCTCATCAACAAGCCCGCCAGCGCGCTGCGGATCCACGCGCCGGGGCTCGCCGAGGGCTACGACGAGCTGGACCCCATCGCGGTGGTCGTCATCGCCGTCACCGCCACGCTGGCCATGCTCACCGCCAAGGGCACCTCCCGCGTCAACTGGGTCGCGTCCGCCGTGCACGTGGTCGTCATCGCCTTCGTCATCGTGGCGGGGTTGATCCACGCCAACCCGGCCAACCTCCGGCCCTTCATGCCGCACGGCGTGCCGGGCGTGTTCCGGGCGGCGGCGATCGTCTACTTCGCCTACGGCGGCTTCGACAACATCGCCACCATGGCGGAGGAGACCAAGAACCCCGTCGCGGGACATCCCGCTGGGCCTGCTGGGGTCCATGTCCGTCATCACGGCCATCTACTGCGTGATGGCGCTGGTGCTGAGCATGATGCAGCCGTACACGGCCATCGACCGCAGCGCCGCCTACTCGGTGGCGTTCGCCAGCGTGGGGATGCACTGGGCGCAGTACGTGGTGGCGCTGGGGCGCGCTCAAGGGGATGACGACGGTGCTGCTGGTGGGCGCGCTGGGGCAGGCGCGCTACACCACGCACATCGCGCGCAGCCACATCATCCCGCCCGTGTTCGCGCTGGTGCACCCCAGGACCGGCACCCCCGTGCACGCCACCGCGCTCATCGCCGTCTGCAGCGCCTGCATCGCCCTCTTCTCCAGCCTCGACGTCCTCTCCAGCCTGCTCTCCGTCAGCACGCTCTTCATCTTCATGATGATGGCCACGGCGCTGCTCGTCCGCCGGTACTACGTGCGGGGCGTGACGACCCAGACGCACGCGCTGCGGTTCACGGCGCTGCTGCTGCTCATCATCGCGTCGTCCATCGCCATCGCCGCGTACTGGGGCACGTCGCCGGAGCGGTGGCAGGGATACGTGGTGCTGGTGCCGGCGTGGGCGGCCGGCACGCTGGGCATCCAGCTGCTGGTGCCCGCGGCGCGGGGCGCCCAAGGTGTGGGGCGTGCCGCTCGTGCCGTGGCTGCCCTCGCTGTCCATCGCCACCAACCTCTTCCTCATGGGCTCGCTCGGCAAGGACGCCTTCATCCGTTTCGGCGTCTGCACCGCCGTCATGCTCGTCTACTACGTCCTCGTCGGCCTCCACGCCACCTACGACGTCGCGCACGGCGCGTGCGCCGGGGAGGAGGACGCCGATGGAGAAAAGAAGGTTGTTGCCGCGGCTGACGTGGAGGAAGGCTGATGCGGCAGGCGGAGTCATTTGATCCAACGGCTCTGTCGTCGCGCCTGTTCGGTTGTGCCATGGCGCGCGGCGGCTGTTTGAACAGAACACGATGTTGTACTATCACCAACCATGCGAGGACTCCTGGAGGCCGCTAGGATAAGCGCAAACGTGCATTCGCAATTACTCTACGCCGGTGAGTATGTTGTGACAAAAATATTACAGAATACAGACCTTATTATCCTCACTGAAATTCCATCTTTGCATTCGTAGAATCATAGGCCTAGTGTCGATCGTGTTCCCACACGCAGGGGCGAAACAGTACCACCGCCAGATCTTGAGATCAACTTTGATGTTGGCTTCAGAAACTATAATAAATCATCTTTAATCTTTTTAGCTTAGAAAAATACTAATGTCTAAAATAAAGAAAAAAAATAGACATTATTATTCATAAATCAACTATTCACGTCATATTTCTTTGGACACTTAATATTAGGCAATCAAGACATGTATTCGAGAAAAAAAATCTTGAATTAGTTGACAAGACTTGTTTACTTATAATATGTAGTGATTAGTGATAACTAATTATGAGAAAGTACTTATTCAGACTGTGCAACATCAGGGGAGGGGCAGGGGAAATAAATTGGGTGGCGACAGGTCTATTGGACTGCCAATGCACCCCTAGGCTCGATTGCCGACGCGTGGGTGGCTGAGCGGCTCCTCCGCACGATCGGTTGCCTCGCGCACGCATGCTTCCAGTGGAGAGGTCGTTCACAGCTGTTGTCTGATCAAATTCCCATCCTCGTGTCATCGATCGGGCAGGGGTCGTACGGGCGGCGCGCTGGACCCGTCGCCGGGGCTGTTTAGATCTCAAATATTTCCCTAAATTCTACTATGCGAAAAGAAGATTCTCCATCACATTAAAATACCGGCACATGCATGGAGTACTAAATGTAGATGAAATCAAAAACTAATTACACAGTTTTGTTGTACTTTGCGAGACGAACGTTTTAAACCTAATTAGTCAATGTTTAGACAATTTTTACCAAATAAAAACAAAATGCTACAGTACCGCACAGTGTTCTACAGTATTTTGGGCGGCGCCAAATCTGACCAACTAAACACGGCCCAATTTATTTCCGGGGGGCAGGCCCCTGCCTAGTGCCTACACACAGGCTATGGCTGAAAACTATTACTAGCTCCATTAAAAAACTTGACATATTAATTTTGTCCTAAATTGAACAATCTTAAGATTGATTAAATTTATTGAAAAAAATCATCGACATTAATAACATAAAATAGGTATAGTATAAAAATATATTTCATTATGGAATTACGAATCTAATGATTCTTATTTAGTAACACACATATGGTCAAACTAGAAAGTCAAGATTTTTTTTGACAGAAATGGTACTAGAATAGTTTTGCAAGTAGGTCAAGGATAGATTAGATGACATAAATACCTCGGCATTGATTTAGCAAAATAGTTGTCTCCTAGGTAACGGTACTTTGGAGTTCGGACATTGGGTCTCTTTCACCTTTTTTTTTTAGAAAACAAGAGAAACTGTTTTAACCAAACATTTTCAAAAGGGTTCAAAACTTCACCAGAAAAGCTACTTTTCCGTAGAAGTCAGAGGCAAAGGCCCTGTTCAGCCGGCTTACGATCCGTACTTTTCAACTTATTTTTTTAGCCGAAATAATATTTTTCTCAAAAAAAAAATCAGCCAGAACAGTGTTTCAGCTTATTTTTCAGAAAAACAAAGCTCATAGTTGAAAAATTATGCAACGCCATACGAACAGAATTGGGATCAAATACAATCGATCATTCAATGGTGACATGTGGTCAGCAAGGCCGCGGCCATGCGTGCCAAGTTGGTCCGCTCCATGTTGCCGTTGGTTACTTGCATGTAACTTTAGAGATTTAGAAGGGATAATGAAGTGCCAAAAAAATCAAATAATAACACTTGTTTTCAAAACTAACACAAAATACTTCTACAATGTTTTAAGTATGTTCTACCATTGTAGTTGTTGACACCGTTTTTGGCACGTGTCAAAATGATCAGAGTGGGTTAATCGGTAGAAGGAAAGTTATTGTATTACGCTGGTAGAAGGGTGCCGATGAAGATCAGCTTGTGAGGATTGTTGCCGATGAATGGTGGTAACCGATGGAAAGGTTGTCGTTTGACTTAGACTCAGAGGCGTTGCTGACAAGATCGGAGATGTTATTGCCGATGCTGATGAAGGAAGATCTGAAGACTACTGTCGATGAAGCTTGTGATGACGGAAAGCATGCCGATGGAGGGGAGACCGATGAAAATTTCATCATAATTAAGGCGTACAAGGAAGTAGATAGGTGTTGTTTTACTTTTCTATATTTGTTAGAGTATGATTCATGTAAGAGTCACGTTTTTCCTTAGATATGAACTCGGTGTCCTAGTCGTGTCTGGTTATGTTTCTTCAGATCAGGGTATAAATATAGACTGAGGGACAATGTAAAAAATATATCAATCAAATATCAAACCAATTTTACTCCTATTTGCATCTACTTACTTTTCGGCGACTTCGACAATTTGCATATTTTTCTTTTTACGAGTTCTCATCGATTCGACGAGCTGCATCGCTTCAGTGCGACCTTTGACGATCCTCGAGTTCCGTGTGAGTACCTCTTGGCCGTGGCTTCCGGGCGTATCGCTGTTGTTAGGACTAAAGTACTCGAGTTATCATCCTTGTCGATTAACAGGTCAAATCGACTGGCACTCTTTTGATATCGGATTAGGTATTAGCCCTTTGTGTTTGCAGATCCACTTTTGCATCAACACATCTTTTGGCACGCTCGGTGGGACAAATCAACACGATCAATATGTTCAATCCTGAGATCGATTCGGGGAACGTCATCGCGATATCGGAAGAAGATCTTAAGGAAGATCAGCAGCAGGCTATGAAAAAGGCTATAGAGGATTACAGGCAACTTTGCCTGAAATCATTCAGCTTGAACAGGAGCGGAGAAGTCATACAGAAGCAAGATCTGTCGTTATCTCGGCAAGTTACCTTTGACTCCAATCCTGTTAAACTTCAAGAGATGGTTAATTCTGCAGTAAATCATGCTTTGATTAACCACTCCAATGTGCTGTTCAATACTGTTCACAATGCTGTGGTTCAAACTTTTAAAGAGGGACAAGTGCCACCACATTACGTTGGGCCAGCTTATCATCAACCAGAACCGGCATCGGTCAATGCTCCATCGGCTCCCTCAGCCGTTGTGGGTACAGAAGTTACTTCTCCTCCAGTCTCGGTAGGTTTGCCTAATGTTCAATCTACACCGATAAGATCAGATCTAGTACTTTCAGGAGGACGAGTTCAGCTCAATATAGATCTATCGGCATCAGCTATGTCAGGGCATGTGTCTCTAAACAATCAGATTCCTGCTAATTGGTAAGAATATGGTATGCCTCCGGAGTTGTCTGCCTTCAACTCTGGTTTACCTCAAGTGTTTGACGCAGCAGGAAAAGCTCCTGTATCATCGGCTGTTTCGCCGATGAATCAGGTACCTCAATATGCCACATCAACTATTGTGCAATCAACTTCAGGAGGTTTCCAGATGCCTTCGTTTCAAGCACCCAATACAAGTCTATCGGCAAGCGTACTGCCGATGTAGCAGAAGGCCCCTGCTATGAGTCAACCTGGGATGCAGTTCATGCCTCAAGCTGGTTATGCTAATTGTTATCCAACAATTTCAGCAAGTTACCAGCCATCAGCAAGCTTTGTACCGATGAGTTCTAATAATGGTTGGACAGAATAGTTACCTGTTTAGCATGCAGTTCAGCAGAATCAGCAAGTTGCAGGAATTTAGCAAGGTCATATGCAAGCTGGTTTTCAGAATTAGGCATCGGCAGCTCAGCCGATGAATCCTTTCTAGCAGGTTAGTGGGCCACAAGTGACGGTAAATATGCCGATTGCTGGAGATCGTGTGCCACAAAGATACGTGGAGGGATGTCAGCAGGCACCTCCTATAGAAATTCAGCCAGTTCGTCAGCAGGAGGCTGATGTTTTTTAGGCCGATAAGATAGCAGAAATCATGAGAGATCAGTTTGGGATAAAATCCAAAGTTAATACTTATTCTTATCGGACTCCATACCCTCCAACATATGATTTAATTTCTCTCCCAAATCGGTACAAGGTACCAGATTTCACTAAATTTTCTGGACAAGATGATACATCAACGATGGAACACGTCAATCGCTTCATTATTCAATGTGGAGAGGCAGCTAGCATAGATGAATTAAGAGTTTAATTATTTTCATCATCTTTGTCTAGATCTGCATTCACGTGGTTCATATCATTGCCACCAAATTCTATTATTACTTGGGCTGATCTAGACAAACAATTTCATAGGTATTTCTTTGCTAAAATCCATGAAAAGAAGCTTACCGATTTAGTAAAATTGAGACAACGTAATGATGAATCGGTAGAAAGCTTTGTGCAGAGGCTACGAGATGTAAAGAATAAGTGCTACAACCTGGTGCTGGATGATCGGCAGCTTGCTGATCTGGCTTTTCAAGGGTTATTACCACATCTCAAGGACAGGTATGCTTCTCAGGAGTTTGAAAGCCTGAGTCATCTTATACAAAGGATCTCTGATCAAGACACTAGGGTTTTTGAGCCTAAAAAGAATTGGAGCAAAAAAGTATCATTTGTTGATGAGGTAGAAGATTCTGATTCTGATGAAGAACCAGTTATCGGCTTAGCTGAGTGGGTTAAGAATAAAAGGCCGATATCTTATCCTTTTGGTTAGAAAGAGCCAGAGAAATTTACCTTTGACATCACCAAAGTTGACAAGATATTTGATCTTTTGCTTCAAGAAGGTCAAATTAAGTTATCACCTAATCATGTGATTCCATCAGCAGAAGAACTGAAGAAGATCTTGTACTGCAAATGACACAATGCAACTTCAGACAGTACAAATGAGTGCAAGGTGTTCAGACAGCAGTTGCAATCGGCTATCGAATATGGGAGAATTAAATTTGGCAACTCCAAGACCCAGAAGCCGATGAAAATTGATCAGCACCCTTTTCCAGCAAATATGTTAGATGCCAAGGGTAAGACCAAGGTATTGACATCAGAGGCTGCTGAGAAAAACACATCAGTGGATCCCCAACATCGAATAACTACCGATGACGCAAAAGCAAGGGTCTGCTGGGAGAAAGTGGTAGTTCCAAAAAACCTCCTCAACCTGGTATTGTGATTACCCATCGAAGGTAGTAGGAGGGTTGGCGTCAGTATAGGGACCGATATCAACAACAGCAAGAAGAGAGACATCGGGAAGAGTGGTATTGACATAAAGATCATTGGAGGTGCCCGTTTTTCATCTATTGCTGGGAAGAAGGCATTAAATTGCCGACTGTTGAAAATTGCCCTGAGTGCAATGATTACTATGGGGCCAATCGGCCAAAAAGGAGGTTTCAGCCTGGTAATTAGGGTTTATCTATCAATGAGCCAATCAGAGGCGGATCATCAGTACATGATCGGCTGGGGGGCAGACTTAGTGTACATGAAAGGTTTGGTAAGCGCGCTGAATATTTTCCAAGGAATCAAGAGGAGCTTGAGGAGATGGCAAACGCAAGAGTTCCCGATGAAGAAATATTCTACAGGGATCCTAATATACGTCATGTAGAATCAACCGGGACCTGTTATTAGCCGGTTTCGAAAACTAAGCTTCCTCGATGGTGCCCTGAGGGTCTGACAAAGACACAAAAAAGGAGGATGCAGCGTGAGCGACAGGAGGACCTATACCGAGAGGAAAGCTCTTTCAATGAGAGGTCCGAACATCGGCAGTGGCAGGTGAAACACAAAGATAAGGGCACATCGGCAGATGTTAATATGGTATTTATGTTGCCGATGGAGTTTCTAGCACTCTCTGATGATGAGAAAGAAGTTGTTCACTCCGATCAAGTAGCTCAGCTGGCACTAGATCCAATGATGGCTGTTTTTGAGAAACCTACCGATGATGAGAGACAACATCTCAAAAAACTTTATTTGTGAAAGACAGAGTTGATGGGCAGCCTGTATCTAAGATACTTATCGACGGAGAAGTTGCGATTAATATTATGCCCTATGTAATGTATCGGAAACTTGGCAAAGGAGATCAAGACTTGACCAAAACCGATATGATGCTGAAAGATTTTGAAGGCAATGTGTCACCAGCTAAAGGGGCAGTATGCGTTGAATTGACCATCGACAGCAAAACCTTGCCGACGATGTTCTTTGTTATCAATGGTAAAGGTGCATACAATCTGCTTCTAGGAAGGGACTGAATTCATGCCAATTGTTGTGTTCCTTCCACAATGCATCAATGCCTTACACAGTGGGTTGGAGATAAGATTGAGGATGTCCCTGGTGATTCTTCTTATATCATTGCATCGACAGAATCAGATACTTATGAGCGAACCAAATGCATATCAGGAGAAGTTTGGGAGAAAGAGTTTCTCAGAGTTGCTGATTATGAAATTCCACCGATCCAAGCAGTCGGTTCTGAGGAGGAGTTTTAATGGATAGGTTTACCGATGATGGAAAATTAGGTCAGGGGTTCACATCGGCTGATGATTTAGTAGAGATAGATATTGATAATGGTGATAGGCCAAGGCCTACTTTTATTAGCGCTAAGTTAGATTCCAAGTGTAAGCAGCAAATAACCAATTTGTTAAAAGAATATAAAGATTGTTTTGCTTGAGATTATACTGAGATGCCTGGATTAGACCGATCGATAGTTGAACATTGGTTACCTATCAAATCTAGATTTTGGCCATATCAACCCTAATATACTTCCTGACATTAAGGCCGAAATAACTAAATTAATTGAGACAAAGTTTATTCAGCAGTGTCGGTATGCGGAGTGGATTTCTAATGTGGTTCCTGTTTATAAGAAAAATAGGAAACTTTGTGTTTGTATTGATTTTAGGAACCTCAACAAAGCCACACTGATAGATGGTTATCCAATGCCTATTGCTGATTTGTTGATTGATGCTGCAGCCGAACATCAGATTATCAGCTTCATGGATGGTAATGCAGGTTATAATCAAATATTCATGGCTAAAGAAGATATTCCCAAGACTGCTTTCAGATGTCCAGGTCATGTGGGGTTGTTTGAATATGATTTTAGGAACCTCAACAAAGCCACACTGATAGATGGTTATCCAATGCCTATTGCTGATTTGTTGATTGATGTTGTAGCCGAACATCAGATTATCAGCTTCATGGATGGTAATGCAGGTTATAATCAAATATTCATGGCTAAAGAAGATATTCCCAAGACTGCTTTCAGATGTCCAGGTCATGTGGGGTTGTTTGAATGGATAGTCATGACCTTCAGTTTGAAAAATGCCGGTGCCACTTATTAGAGAGCTATGAATTTTATTTTTCATGAGTACATCGATACATTAGTGGAAATCTACATTGATGATGTAGTGGTTAAGTCTGGGATATCACAAAACATCTAGCTGATCTATGAAAAATACTGGAGTGCACGAGGAAGCATGTATTGAAGATGAATCCTAATAAATATGCGTTTGGTGTATCGGCATGTTAATTCTTGAGTTTTATGGTGCATCAGAGAGGTATTGAAATCAGTAGGAAGTCTATTGATGCAATTAACAAGGTGGTTGCTCCTGCCGATAAAACTGAATTGCAATCTTTGATTGGCAAGATTAATTTTATTAGAAGGTTCATATCTAATCTATCGGGTAAGATCAAAGCTTTCAGTCCGTTGCTTAAATTGAAGGCCGATCAGGAATTTGTATGGGGAGCGGAGCAACTGTTGGCCCTAAATGAAATTAAGAAGTACTTGACAAATCCTCCAGTGCTAGTTCCACCCTAACATGGGAAACCCTTCAGGTTGTATTTGTCAACTAATGATACTGTTTTTGGTTCAGCTCTTATTCAAGAATTTGAAGGGAAAGAACGTGTTATTTGTTATTTGAGCAGAAGATTGGTGGATGCTGAGACAAGGTATTCGGCCATCGAAAAACCATGTCTATGTTTATACTTTTCTTGTATTAAATTGAGGCATTATTTGATATCGGCCAAATGCACTGTCATATGCAAGGATGACGTGGTCAAATACATGTTGTCGATGCCGATATTGAGTGGTAGAATCGGCAAGTGGATTTTAGCATTGTCAGAATTTGACCTACGTTACGAATCGGCTAACGCAGTTAAAGGATTGGTTATGGCCGATTTTGTCACTCAGCACTGCAGCACAGTAGACTCTCTGGAAGTTGCTCCTTGGACACTTTTCTTCGATGGGTCTACATGTGGTGAAGGAGCAGGTATCGACATTGTGTTGATTTCACCTCAAGGAAGGAAGTATGAGTTTTCATTGCCAATTGTTGCTACATCGACAAACAATCAGGCTGAGTATCAAGCTTTGATAAATGGATTGGAATTACTTAGGGAGATACGTGCTGATGCTGTCGAAATCTTTGGTGATTCTATGCTGGTTATAAATCAATTAGCTAGGATTTATGAATGCCGAAGTGAAGTGTTGATCTCATATCATGAGAGATGTTTGCAATTATTGAAAGAGTTTAAAGATTTTCGTCTTGAACATATTTCTCGATTGCATAATGAATAAGCTAATCGGCTAGCTCAGCATGCTTCAGGGTATCAGCCTATCTAGGAGGTGCTGACATCGGTAATTGATACCAATGACTGGAGAAAGGAGATTGTCAATTACTTAAGGGATCCATCTAAGAAGGTCGAAAGACGTATAAGATTTCAGGCCACTAAGTATGTGCTCCACGATGATGAATTATATTATCGGACTATAGATGGAGTTTTACTCAGGTGTCTTAGCGGGGATGAATCGAAAAGCTTGATGGGTGAAATTCATGAAGGAGTGTGTGGGGCACATCAATCGGCTTTCAAGATGAAATAGATGATCAGAAGGAATAGATACTATTGGCCGACTATTCTTGAAGATTGCTTTAAGTATTTTAAAGGATATCAGGGGTGTCAGAAGTTCGGTAATATTTAAAGAGCGCCTACATCGGCCATAAATCCTATAATTAAACCTTGGCCGTTCCGGGGATGGGCTATCGATCTCATCGGTCAGATTTATCCACCATCGAGCAAAGGACATAAATTTATTCTTGTTGCTACCGATTATTTCACAAAATGAGTTGAAGCAGTTCCTTTGAAAAAGGTGACATTGGTTAGTATGATCGATTTTGTGAAAGAGCATATTGTTTACCGATTTGGTATTCCTCAAACTATCACTACCGATCAGGGTACTATGTTTACATCGGGAGAATTTGATGAGTTTGCTATTGGTATGGGGATTAAAGTTTTGAATTCCTCTCCCTATTATGCTCAAGCTAATGGTCAGGCCGAGGCTTCTAACAAAGGAATTATCAAACTCATTAAGCGCAAAATTAAAGAAAATCCTAAGCGGTGGCATACAATATTGAATGAGGCCCTGTGGTTATATCGGATGACATGTCATGGTGCAATCAAAGTAACGCCTTATCAGTTAGTATACGGCCACGATACAGTATTGCCTTGGGACATTAAAACTGGCTCTAAGCGAATATTTGCTCAAGATCAACTGACAGCTGATGACTATGATACTCTTATGAAAGAGGAGTTACAAGATGTGGCAGGTCATCGGTTGAAGGCTTTAGTTAGCATCGAAGAAAATAAGAAAAGGATAGCTAGATGGTATGACAAGAAGGTGAAGGTAAAGGAGTTTGTCGATGGAGATCTGGTTTGGAAGTTGATTTTATCGATTGGGACTAAAAGTTCAAAGTTTGGCAAGTGGTCTCCTAATTGGGAGGGTCCATATCGGATAAACCAATATGTTCCTGGCAACACATATATTCTAGAAACCCTCGAAGGGGTTGTATTTCCCAGAGCATTAAACGGAAAATATTTAAAGAAATATTACCCTAGTATCTGGATGGATGCATAAAAGCATAAGTACCGGTAACAGTCCTATCGGCCAGAATCATACAAGGGTATTAGTGTTTCATAGAGCGCTGATGCAATAAGCAGGCGAATCTGATCGACTTCCTTTATCTCTTTGATATCTTTGTCGGCAGCACCCTCCACTGGCTTAAGTTTTTTCTTTATTGCTAGGGCTTTGCGAGCTTGGATGTCTCTTTCTTGCCGAAGAGCCTTGATAGCATCGGGTAACTGGCTTTCTTCCTGCCTGGCATGAGTTAGAGCTGCCTCGACTTCTTTCAGTTCAGCCAGTAGAGCCATTCTCTTTGCCGATAAGTCCGAGATTTTCTGCTTAAGTTCGGCATCCGAAGTCTGCAAACTGCCGATGTTCTTGTGCTTCTCATCGGTGGTCTGTTTTAATTGTAGCATCTCTTCTTTAAGCTAAGCCTGAGCGGCTCTATCGACAATGCGTTGAGCAGCCCTCTGATATTGGAGTTGTCGGCTTTCTAAGTGGGCTGCTGGGAAGAGTGCCTCTTTGATGTTGGCAGGGACCTGGCCACGGATTGTTTTGTAGATCGCTTTTGCAGGGTTCAAATCATCTACCAACTGGGCGGTATCTTGCTGCGGCAAGTTCAGTAGAGCCTCCAGCTTGGACTTGACTTCTGCCGATATTGCCCCCAGTGCAAGTGAAGAGCTTGCCTCCTCTCCGTCATCGTCAGAAACATCGATGGCAAAGGAGAATAGACTGTCTGGGGAGTCTTGTTCCTAAAAGAAGAAAAGAGGTCAGTTGAGGACAAGTATGAATATTATAAATCGGCTAGGTCAGTCGGCTTACTTGCTTCAAGGAGGATCAATTGCTTGCTTAGTTGCATCGGCCGATTCTGGTTGGCTCGGAGGTGCTAGATCAGATGTTGGGATCGGTACGGACTTCTGTCGTTTTGGCTGTGCCTCAGTATCTGTTGAAGCTTTGTGCTTTGTCTGGGCCTCAGTAACGGTTGGCTAGGGGGCATCGATACTTGTTGGTTGTGAAGGTTGGACATCTGGTACACTTGCTGATGTATCCGTTTGTTGCTGCAAAAACGGATGTAAGATATGATTTTTAACAGATTAAATGTAAAGTTGAAGGATTACATCTGAAGGTTTGTCAGAGATGGTAGTGCTTGATGCCAGAGGAGTTACCGATAATGAAC
Source organism: Saccharum hybrid cultivar R570 (assembly GCA_038087645.1). Taxonomy (NCBI): domain Eukaryota; kingdom Viridiplantae; phylum Streptophyta; class Magnoliopsida; order Poales; family Poaceae; genus Saccharum; species Saccharum hybrid cultivar. The sequence goes on from JAQSUU010000090.1 coordinate 425,968, forward strand.
CAGCAGTAGTTCTTACATCCTGAAAATTAGTGTTAGTACAGTCTGAGATCGGCGTGAGTTGGAATAAACATGGTTGTTACCTTGAATGCTTTTATCAGGGTCGCAACGGCAGTCGATGGAGTGACTCTAGCCTTAGCCAGTTTTGGCTTGGTAGTGATGTTCTTGGCACGGGTTGTTTGATGAGTCAGAGCACCCAGGGTAGGGGCGTTGTAGCCGATCGGTGACTTCGGAGATATGGTCGAAGGTCAAAGGGTCTCCCACTCCTGCTCGTGGATGGTGCTGGGTCATCGACCTATCACAAGAAAATTAGTTGCCGATGAAATTAAAAGTGAAAAAAAAACTAGTGTTAAAAGAAACTTTCTGCGTCATCAGGTATAATATGCTCAGGGTCGATCAGATGCCGATATGTATGAACAGATGCTGCAAATAATTGTCCCTCCCACTCTTGCCACCATAACTTATATGATTCAGTGATGAAAGAGGCTGGCACCCAGGTGGATAGATCAACATCTGTAGTATCGACATCAGGGGAGAGTCGCACTACCTTGCTCCAGTCTGATCCGTTATTGATTGTTTCTCTCGGCTTAATCACATCGGCAAAGCAAAGTTTAATTGGCAGCTGTCCAAAGTCCAATTGATGTGATACTACCGATGAATTGTAGAATTCATAAGTGATGTTGGTGTTCTTCCCACTGCCGAATGTATTCACTGGGATTGGGGAGTAATGATGGCCATCATAAGTTCATCATCCTTGTTCAAGGCATCATTGTGCTTAAGAAAAAGACTAGAAAACCTGAGCGCGGCGTTGCTGTGCCATCTTTGAGCCGACCAATGTTGATTTTTTATGATTCTGTGCAGAGTTTAGGAGCTTTAGAATTTGATGAAGGAACAATATATGGTTATTCTGAAGACGTGATTATACAGAATAGTGGTTACTAATCATGGTGTATAAAGATGTGTTTTGGCCAAAGTGTTTTTTTGACCATGTGAACTTGTTTCAAGCTTATCAGCTTATCACACAATCTAATTTGTACAAAATTCAGCACAGATACATTAGCAGTGTTTAAACTAAACCACTGTGCGCATGATCTAGTGACATCTTAGTAGAGTACTATGGTATTGTCTCTCATGACACCTGAAATTCATAAACCTATCAGAGCAAGATTTTATAGTTTGGTATTCTGAAAATTTAAACACTAAAAGTTGATAGAATGATCGATGGGCCTAGCAAGAAACAATAAAATTGATTGGTGTCAAAACCAATTTGCATTCAGATAAACAGTCATTTTTGTTAACAATAGAATGTGAAATTTTGAAGACCTTGAATGTATAGCCCCATGACTTACAAGTGTTTTTTTAGAAGAAAAAAATAGTTTGTTTCCCTGAAGGCGCAGGAGCAATAACATTTATAATTGCAGCCCAAATTGATTGGTATCACTTTAGAATCCCTGCCACTTTGAATTGCTTGGCTAGACCAACCAGCCAATTAACCATGGTGCGTTCTGCAAATGCTCTTCTAGATGGCATCAAGGTCACGTTGCCGCTCCGAGTTCACATATTCAGTGTTCCTCTCACCACCCATCGTTGCATCCTCACCCTGGCAAGTGTACCATGCCTCTGTATTAGTCTTCCATTCCATAGTTTCATGAGAGCACTGCTGACAATCTTGCTTTCAAGGTTGAAATCACGCGCACAGGTCAGGTCATTTAGCTACAAGACGAACCCATATCAAAGCAGTATTGGAAAGATAAGAGCCTGATAAACCATGAGGTGAAGGCACAGAGATACAGCAAGCCAAGTTGCAATAACACGACATAATTTTCTCATCTTTTCTTTTCGACAGAGGCAACACAACTTGACACTGTTAGTTTGGGCATTTCCTAGCTTCAGAACCAAGACCATAGTAGACTTTCAGATTCATGTAAGCTTGCAAGTGTTTACTATTTAGCCTGAGTCAGACCCTCTCATAGAGCTATCTTACTAAATTTGAGCATCCAACAAGACTGAACAACAAGTATGGCAATTTGGCACCAATGTATTAATGAGCAATGGCAAGCTACAGTACAACAAATGATTCAGAACTCTGCAGTAACACATAATGCTATACCGGCACTATATTTTTTCCTGATTCTTATGTTCTTGGTATTTCTGTTTGCTGATCATACTTAAAGTGAAAATGCAGCATTGCTAGAGTGGCTAAAGCATGATCATATGGCTGGATTAAGATTTTAGAGAACTGATAGTTTGACCTAATATTGTATTGCATTTAAAGAAGTGGAATTAGGTTGTTACTAATTGGGATTCCAAAATGTAGTCTCCTAAATTTAATTTGATCATTGATGCATCAAGCTGTCAAAAATATAGCTAAATGTATTACGGTCAAAGGCATAGAGGGCAGTGTCGGAGGATTTTGTCAATCTCCTTATGCTCCTCCTGTGCCCACCCTTTCTGCTCTTCTGGGCAATAGTCACCTTCATCACCAGTGTTATTCTACCTATGTTATCACCATCTGTAGTCAACTTCTGAAATTTCACACAAGCCCGATTTGATCCACTGGCTTCACTTCCTGCCCACGCCTGTTGGTGCATCCTCGTAAGATTTGGAATTTTGGCTAACTAGTGGCATGTTGCTGCAGCCCGGAGGCAGTGGCGGAGAGACGATAGTGTGCCTCCTCCGTGGGTGCGGTGTCCATCCGGTCTACTTTTGCTGTCGCAGCTAACGCTCGCGTACCTGGCTACCTGCAGCGGAGGCCACCCCGTGCCGCTCGCGTACCTGGCTATCTGCAGCGGAGGCATGCCGCTTCCTTCGGCCAACACAGGAGAAACCCTCAGACCTCGGAGCTCAAGCTTGCGCGAACCGGGGCAAGGGCCAAGCCTAGCCAGACAGAGAGCGAGGGACATCAGCGGCAGGGCAAGCAAAGAGTGGAGGAGGGTGCGGGTGCAGTGGGCAGCGGAGCAAGCAAAGAAACGGAGGGGGATGAGTACCGGTGAGAGTTCACGAGGGAAGCGACGGCGACAGAGAAGGGACGATGGGCGGAACACCGAACTCTCTCGAAGGACCATGACGCTAGCTACCGAGGCCTGAGATCAGCGGCAGATGAAAAGCTGGTTCTAGGATAAGACGGTTGTGAAATCAAGATGACATGGCCCAATATAATGGAAGAGCTTGAACTCTGATTTCGAAAGGTAAAGATAATAATTTCCTGACAAAAAAGATAAATCTATACTACACTAATATCCGCATCTGGCCCAACAAGTTCATACTTAACAGCTGTGCATTAGGCCCATGTACTATAATGTTGGTGCGTTATCGGGTTGGAATTTTGTAGGTGGGTCGGGCCGTAAGGCAGAGATGCGAAGGGAGAAAACAGAATAGAACGGTTGATCCATCCGTTGCCTATTTTTTTTAACCCAGGGCCGTTGGTATTTTAGTCCTTTTCTATATCTACCATGCCAATTTGACTTTCTCTACGACAGTATGTGGACAGTTCAGTATTTTTAAAAGCCAGTTCCATTTAAGTTTTACTTTTCATTGCTTAAATTCTAAGTCAAATTATACCTAGTTTGACTAGTTTTATAGAAAAGAATATATTACATTTATGACTCGAAATAAGTATTATTACGATAATTTATACCATGATTTATTTGAAAATAAAAAATTATAGTTTTAAAATATAAATTTGATCAAATTTGAGATGCTTGACTTAGGACTACGCTAGGGTCGTTGCATTATTCTTTGGATCATTGGATGTAGGGAGTATGAGCTTATTCGGTTGGTCAATCTCTTACAATTCCCATCCCAACAAGTATGAAAAGAGAGGTTTTTCTAGCACCAAACATCATCCTTCTCGACCTCACGCAGCTAGAGCACAGCCACCGCGACGCCCGACGGCGACGACGGGCGTGGGAGCTTCATTCATGAATCACGCGCTGCTCTATAGACTAGCGCATATATCTGCATCATCTCCCATGCCGTCCGGCGTCCGGGCGACGCGACGCGCACGCATGTGCGTGAACCGTACGTGGAGAACGAAGCAGCTAGCTGCATGAGGGCAAGTGTCAGCGCGTCACTACTCACTCCCAAGCGCAAGCGCGCGCCGGTGCGTCGAACCATCGCAATCCTGCTCGTGAGGCGAAGGCGAAGGAAGTCAGCAACTGGCGGCCGGGGCGCCGCTGCTTTCCCTTTCGAGGACGGCCGGGTCGATTCCGGCCACTAGCTTGGGGACCGATCGATCACCCATGGATGGATCTGTGACAGCGGATCGGAGTTAGGTAGCCAGCAGGACGGACACGCGCGCACCTGTCCACGGCACGGCCACCTGCTGGCATCTTTCTTGCTCATCGATCACAGGGTCCAATTCATGCTGGCCGGCCCTTGTTCGTACGTTCTAGTAGTGATCTTGCGACTCGCGAGGCAGGCAAGAGGACCAAGACGTCAAAGGTAGCACGAGCACTAGTAGTAGGTTGTAGGTTTGCAGGTGGTCCGCACGATCGACGGGGCCGGTTTGGGCAGCAGCTAGCAGATGGCTGACTGGACGTGACGTACCGTACCGTACCGTACCGGGGCTGATGGATGCACGGACGGACGGAAAGAGCAAACGTACGTCGTCGACGCGTCCATGTCGATGGATGGGCGAGCGAGCGGGAGAGGTGGCCGCTCGTCCAGGTTCATGGCACGCTACTGTCGCTGCCAAGGAGCCACGCGGGCCGCGGGCGCGCGGACGGAGCTAGGAGGCGGACGGGCGCGTACCAATCTCAATCTCCGATTCTGCATGCACGGCGGACCAAGTGGGGAGGGAGCACGGTCGCCGGAGGCCGGACACGCCGCCACGCCGGGCCGGGCCGGCCGGCGGGCGGTGGTGTGGTGCACGAGCGGGTTCGTCGTAGCACGGTACGTAGCAGCAGCTAGCCTACGAGTACAGTACTATGGCACGTACTGTCGCTTTAGATGTCCCCATCACCGGGAAGAAGCCGGCATATCCCGGGGCGAGATTCCTCCATGCGTGTCACCAGCAGATAATTAGCGAGCAGGAAGCACGGTCCCGGTTTTCTCATCTGATGATCGGCGACGCACGCGAGACGGCGCGCGATCGAGTCGCGGTCAGGTCGATCAGCGAGACGGAGTCGGCATCGGCGAGCAGTGGCCAGTGGGGGACGGCCCCGGCGGGCGGCCACGCGTCCCAGCCCTGGTGCCTGGACCACCGGGGGGAAGCCGGGGGCTCGGGCTCGGCTGGCCGGCCGGCCGGCCGGCGGCCGCTAGCTAGCTCGTTGCTGTGGACCCGTAGAGGTAGCCAGGTAGGGGTCTCTCCTCCTGAGTGCTGACCGGTGCGGGCCTCCATATCATCCCATCCCATCCCATCCCATCCCATCGCGCATTCGCGCCCGTGTCGCTCGCTCTCACTCGGCTCGGGTCACCACGGCAGAGCACGACGCCACGGACGACGTCCCTTGTCAAGGCCCAAGAGCTACCGTATGCCGTGCGCTCGCTTCCATTCCATCACAGCCCACGCTCATCCATGGCCTATTGCTGTCTGATACCCTGATGCATGGCGGGTAATTAGCGTGCTGATGGGGATGCAGATCTACTGTACTAGTGCGATCCGTCCATTTCCTCTGGTTGCATGCCGACACATCGTCGTCGTCGTCCGATCCAGCGCCATGCAAGTTGCTGCCGTGCGTCCGTGCATGCATGTGCATCTGGACCAAGCGGCCGGTGAGCACGCAGGCTAAAGTACAAGTGCGGCCAATGAGAGCGCAGGCTAAAGTACAAGCGGCTGTTCAGTCACCAAATGTCAACCCGGACGCACTGCTGGCCTATTATTACATGCTCTTGTCTGCATTTCGAGGAGCGAAACAATCTCAACTTTGATAAAACGTAAATAAAAATACTATTAATATTTATGATTCTATATGAGCACTATTAGGCTAGTGTTAAGTAATTAGGCAATTTTTAAATTAAAAAAAGAATATAAATCATGTAAAACAGATGAACTAGATCAAGCATGTATAGTATGACATATCGGCATATTGGATAGTATCAATGACAAGATTATATCACGAGGATTATACCTGCCGACTGTAGCTGTAGTCATTGGTGATGCAGATGGTGGTGATGGTGGAACGAGGTCGACGTCGAAGTCGTTGATGTTGAAGTCGTCAATGAGAGATGGAGGGAGAGCTCGATGCAGTTGACGACGAATACGCCGGGACGTAGCGCCGCCTGATTTGGATGGAAGACGACCCGTTGTGAAAGTTGGGAGCAGTCGCACGGATAGCGCTTCCCAAAAACCTTATTCATCTTCTCCCGGTACAGGATCGTAAAGACGAGAGTTCTGGAGACCTACTCGTCCGGTCGCTGGTGCACGCAAGCGATCGGACTCGAGTAACTATGGCGGCAGCGCAACAGTGAGAATAGGCAAAAAAAAACTCTAGCTCGATTAGATAGATTTTGGCGTGGCCGGTAAGTTGCTTATATAGTCTTGTTCAACCGACATCGTGTCGCGATCACGATCTAAGTCGTTTTAGGACTCTTATAATTTGTAACCGTTTAGGAGTCTGCAACTTGAAGACTAAGAAAGCAAAAACTAAAAGTGCAAAAGGAGACCGCGCTCCTACAAGGCGAGGAGCCGAATTTCGGCAGACCATTCACGCAGGTGCCGCGCGTCCTTCGCCCCGCTCCGCCTGGAGAGGCGAAACGAGGCGAGCGCGCGCGGGCTTCTCTTTCTCCTCCTCACACTAGACTTGAGGAAGTGGAGATGACTTCCATATTTAAGTATGACTACCTCTACTTCAACAAGCAAGATGGTACTAAAGAGTTTCCACACCCCCTTGCTCACATGAATGGGCCTTTGAGATTTATTAGGAATTTCACAATTAATTATTGGGCCAAACCCATATAAATTCCAACAATCCCCCACCAGATCTCAAATACCCATATAGAAATTTGCCTGTTCTCGCTACTGTTTGATATACCAGTGTTTCGGTAGAGACGGTGAAGTTGAACTTTCGCCTAGAACCTCAAGCTACACTCATCCACAACTTGAACAATAGACTACGCCTTGAATTGCAAGTTTTGTGCGAACAAGCTTTACTCAAAACCAAACTAGTACTTAGCTGCCAGTAGCCTTACTCCGTGGGTGGAGCATATACGTCGTACTCCTTAGTTTCTTCATAAGCTTACTAGAGACCACCCAAGTCTCATAGACTGCGACGTTATACAGTCAAACTCATATAGGTATGTTCTTTCAAGAATGCTCTGTAGAATAGCATATTCGCTTGTTAAAGCCAATATAACACATTAAGGCATTAGCCAACTTACCATACAGTGTCTCAACGCTTTGAGAGTATTGCATCTTCACATAGAGAGGGTTATAAATATACTCTCCTCAGTTTGCCAATAGTTTATTTTTCCCAAATCCTTAGTCACGGGATCTCCGATAAAAAAAGGTTGGGTTACTACTACTGTAAACTCACATGGGTCTCATACCCATCTCCCTTGATGTAATTTCTATCATATTCCGTGATAGCCCTTTTGTAAAGGGATCTGCCAGGTTTTTGTTTGTTTGTACATAAGCCACAGTTATTACTCCAGAGTTTCTCAACTTCCTGACAGACTTCAAACGTCTTTTAACGTGTCTTGTTGACTTTGCATTATCCTTAGCACTATTTACTTTAGTGATCACTGTTTGATTATCACAGTTCATAAGAATAGCCGATATTGGTTTTTTAACCACTGGCAAGTCAGACAAGAGCTCACGCAGTCACTCTGTCTCAGCAGAAGCTGTATCCAAAGCAGTAAGTTCTGCTTCCATGGTTGATTTAGTCAAAATAGTCTATTTACAAGACCTCCATGACACTGCGCCACCTCCAAGAGTAAAAACATACCCACTAGTGGCGTCGATTTGATCAATATTAGAAATCTAGTTTGCATTACTATATCCCTCTAGCACAGCTGGGTGCCCAGAATAGTAAATCCCAAAACTCATAGTACCTTTGAGATAACGCAAGACCCTTTCAAGTGCATGCCAATGATCATTACCTAGGTTGGACATGTACCTACTCAACTTGCACACGACAAAAGAGATATCTGGTTTGGTTGCGCTAGCTAGATACATGATTGAACCAATTATCTAAGAAAATCTCAATTGATCTCTAGCAATCTTCTTATTCTTTCTCAATGTCACATTAGGATCATAAGGTGTTGGAGAAGACTTGCTATCCATAAAGTCAAACCGGCTTAAGACCTTCTCAACATTGTGAGATTGTGATAAGGTAATCCCACTATCTTCCTTAATCACCTTAATGTTTAGAATTACATCAGCTTCTCCTAGATCTTTCATGTCAAAACTCTTTGACAAAAAGACTTGAACTCATTAATAATATCAATGTTTGTTCCAAAGATTAGAATATCATCAACATATAAACATAATATAACAGATTGGCCCCCACCATATCGATAATACACACACCTATCAGCCTCATTAACAACAAAGCCCGCACCAGTTAAAGTAGTGTCAAATTTCTCATGCCATTGTTTGGGTGCTTGTTTCAAGCCATATAAAGACTTCAAAAACTTACACACCTTTTTCTCTTCACCTTTTACTACAAACTCATCAGGCTGATCCATATAAATCTCCTCATCCAACTCTCCATTAAGGAAAGTTGTCTTCACGTCTATTTAATGAATGAGAAGACCATACGAGGTAGCCAGAGAAAGTAGCACTCGAACAGTGGTCATTCTAGCAACAGGTGAATAAGTATCAAAGAAATCCTCGTCTTCCTTCTGGGTATAACCCTTAGCCACAAGCCAAGCCTTGTACTTGTCAATAGTACCATCAGGCCTAAGCTTCTTCTTGAACACCCACTTATATCCAATTGGTTTACAACCAAAAGGTAGCTCAGATAGCTCCCAAGTTCTATTAGAAAGAATTGAGTCCATCTCACTACGTACAACTTTTTTACAATCATCTGCCTCTAGAGATGCATATGCCTCTGTAATAGAGGTAGGAGTATCATCCACAAGATACACAATGAAATCATCACCAAAGGATTTTGCAATCCTTCATCTCTTGTTCCTCGCAGGAACTTCATTGTCATTTTCCTCAAGGACTTCTTCAGGTGGTTGCTCAGATGACTCAACAGGAGACTCAACAAATATAGTAAAATTAGGAGCTATCTTAGAGAAAAATCTAGCATTGCTACACATATCTTTCATAGAGAATATATTTTTAAAAAATATAGCGTCACGAGATTCAAAAATTGTATCCATATGCATATTAGGAACTTCAGATTTTACTACTAAAAATCTATTGGCAATGCTATGGTGAGCATATCCTAGAAAGACACAATCCACAGTCTTCGGTCCAAGCTTACGCTTCTTAGAAATTGGAACATTGACTTTCGCCAAACATCCCCACGTGCGCAAGTATGAAAGTGATGGTTTTCTTCTAACCCAATTCTTATATGGAGTTGTCTCTTTATTTCTGTTTGGAATTATATTCAGGACATGACTCGCGGTTAATAAAACTTCCCCTACCATGCCTTAGATAGACAAGCAGTGTCTAACATGGCGTTCACCAAGTCAGTCAGCGTGTGGTTTTTCCTCTCGGCAATCCTGTTTGATTCGGGCGAATACGGAGCTATCCTCTCATGAATAATATCATATTTCGCATAGAACTCATCAAATAATATAGGAAAATATTCACCACCACGATCTGACCTTAGATGTTTAATTTTTTCTCTCTAGTTGATTTTCAACTTCAGCCTTATAGATTTTAAAGTAGTCTAGCGTTTCATCTTTAGTTTTCAGCAAGTAAACATAGCAAAATCTAGTTGCATCATCAATTAAAGTCAAGAAATATCTCTTTCCACATTTTGTCAACACACCATTCATCTTGTAAAGATCAGAATGTATGAGTTCTAGAGGTGCTAAATTTATCTCCTTCGCTGCCTTGTGAGGCTTTCGAGGTTGCTTAGATTGCACACAACTATGACACTTAGAACCTTTGGTAATAGTAAAATCTGGAATTAAACTCAAGCTAGATAAACATGACGTCAAACCAAAGTTCACATGACATAAACGAGAATGCCAAACACTTGAACTATCATTGTGCCACAAATATGATTCACTGACTTGTTATAAAAATCTACCAAAGATAAGCGGAACAAGCCTCCGCAATCATAGCATTTATCAATAAATTATCCATGCTTAGACATAACTACTTTATTAGACTCTAACACTACCTTAAACCCATCTCTCAAAAGAAGGGAGACGCTAACAAGGTTCTTGCGAATAGTAGGAACATGCTGCACGTTCTTCAGCTGCACGATCTTTTTCGAAGTAAAATTCAGATCTACCATGCCATAAATACATCTCCTCCACCTCTTTTAGAGGTCTCTTGCTCATTTGTTCAGCTGAGAAACACCTTTGGAGTGCAAGGAAGTGCAAGAGCCCTAGTGAGGATAGTGATTTGAGAATCAAAGTTTGAGATTCCTCACTAGTGACAAGAGTGTAGCAAGTGTGCATCCATCTTCTCATTAGGCTTGTTGTGGTCAAGTGAGAGTTCTAGCTTGTTACTCTTGGTGATCGCCATCATCTAGACGGTTTGGTGGTGATTGGGAGTTTGGTGATCATCCGACGAGTTTGTGGGTGACCCAACTCATGTTGTGAGCGGTTTTGGGTGATTCACCGTGACAGTGTGTCGAAGAATCAACCCGTAGAGAGCACTTGATCCTTGCGTGGATCAAGGGGGAGCTACACCCTTGCGTGGGTGCTCCAACGAGGACTAGTGGGGAGTGGCGACTCTCCGATACCTCAGCAAAACATCACCATGTTCCTAACCCTTACTTTCAAGCATTTACTTTCGTGCATTACTTTCATTGCTTGTTTACTTTCCTAGAATTGCCATGCTAGTCTAGGATTGGAACTTAGGGTGCAAAACTTTTACCGGTAGAATCACAAGGAACACTAGTAGGCACTAGGGGTGAAGTTTGGCTTATAGGATTTAATTCTTGCAATTAATTTTTAGAAAAGCCCAATTCACCCCCCCTCTTGGGCATCTTGATCCTTTCAATTTGTTTGATTCGATGATGCACATAAGAGACGCAAAGGCTATGTGGGATCATCTGAATGCTACCTATGGTGCTTTAGATGCAGGCAAAGAGTTGTATATCATGGGGAGCTTTAATGACTACAAGATGGTTGCTAACAAATCAGCAATCGAGAAAGCTCATGAGATTTAGCGCCTGGCTAAGGAACTTGAACTCCTTAAATGTGTCTTACCTGATGAGTTTATGGCTTGGTGCATTATTGCTAAATTGCCTTCTTCATGGAGGAATTTCGCCACAAGTCTCAAACACAAGAGACATAAAATATCAGTTGAAAACCTGATAGCATCTCTTGATGTTGAGGAGAAAGCTCGCCTTCAAGAAGAAGAAGAAAGACAAAGGTGAGCTACCTTGCTTCGTGTGTGGAGAGCTTGGTCATTTTGCTAAAGAGTGTCTAGAGCGAGCGGACAAGAAAGAGAAAAAGAAAGTCAACCTCGTGACTGCTAACAGTGCTAATGATGGGTATGATAATTTTCCTACTATACTTTCAATGTTTCAATCTCCAAGTTGGTGGGTTGATACAGGTGCTAATATTCATGTGTGTGCTGATATCTATTTGTTTTCTTCTTACCAGGGGATCCAAGGTTCCTCTGTCCTGATGGGGAATGGGTCACATGCTTCTATTCGTGGTGTACACCCCACAGACAAATCCAACCGTTACCTGCCGAATCAGCAAAACGCGTACTGACCGGACGCGCTGGTCAACATGACCGGACGCACCGGTCGAGTGTAACGGTCGGAAACCTAAAGTCAGCGCTGAGTGACCGAACGTGCCGGTCAGAGATGACCGGACGCATCGATCAGAGATGACCGGACGCGTCAATCAGGGATGACTGGACGCGTCCGATCATGCAAGAACCTTACTGGATTTTGATCTGACGCTCGACCGCATCCGATCATAGATGACCGAATGCGTCAGGTCAGCTTGGGACCTTACTGGAACATGACCGGACGCGTCCGATCACTTCACAGTCGCGTCCGATTACACTATTTACCCTCAAGAACACGTGTCAGACTGACCACCGTGTCCGGTCCTCTTAAGGACCATGTCCGGTCAGTCAGTTAACGACGCAGTGACTTGTTAGTACTGACCAGACACGTCCGGTCATGATAGACACCGCGTCCGGTCATAGGTAAAATGCTCAAACGACTTCTAAACGCGATGCAACTTGAACCAAGTTGCTTCCAACTGAACTTTGAGCTTTTCTAGAGCTACCTAGTGCTAAGTTTGTCAATTGTGCACCACACCTAAACAAAAGACTCACCTAGGTTAAGCTACTCGCTCATGCCCCTCTTTATAGTACGGTCAAAGGAAGAAACAAAGATCCTAACGACTATTCCGGATGTAACTCAACACCTTGACATCCGAAACTAACCGTCCTTAATCCTGTAGTTGATCCTTTGAAAACCAAAACGATTTCCATCAAGGGACATGAATGCCATAGTGTCCAAAGCAGTTATCAACTCCATGACCTAACTTATCACTGTTTTTGCAAAACACACGTTAGTCATGGTAATAATGCGTTGTCATCAATTGCCGAAACCAACACCGGGGCCTAGATGCTTTCAATCTCCCCCTTTTTGGTGATTGATGACAACACTAAGATTCAGAAGATATAAGTTGAGGTTTTCGATCATGCTTGGTTCACATAAGCATAAAGCTATAAGCACAAGGGGTTAGAAAATGCTTATGTGTTTAAAGCCAACTGAGTGTACTCATAAGATAAAACAAGAAGAGTTAGTACACATAAAACATAGCTCATATGAAATCGGAGTAAGGCACGAAAGCACAACCTTATGAGCTAAACACAAATAAGTGACATGATAATTATGACATAAAGTCTCACAAATTCATAGTCACACAATGCAGGGCGAGAAAATAAACATGATGCATGAAAGTAGCACACATGGAAAAACAAAACCCTCTATCAACACTCCCCCTGAATCTACGCTCTCTCCCCCTTTGGCATCAAACGCCAAAAAGAAAACTAAGGATCTGACCGGGGAACAGAAGCTGTCGTGTCGGGTGCCGAGGAGCGTGGAGTGATCACGAACTGTGAAGTATCCTCCTCAGACTCTGAACTGTCAGGCTGACCCTCTGTAGATAGACGTGGCAGTGAAGCGGTCTAGGTCTGGAGAACAGGTGCAGGAACTGAAGGTGTAGTCGCAACAATAGGAGCAGTCACTGTTGCCTGAGCTTGAAAGACACCAAGAGTAGGAGGATCTGTCGAAGCAACTAAGGATGGCATAGTCTCTGTAGTCCCGGCCCCTGTCACTGGAGGAAAAGCAGTCTCTGAAGCTGACATCCCTGTAGTGGTCTCAACAGTGGTGTATGAGGGTGACGGCTGTCCAGTCAGCTCAGTGTAGGTGACACTCAAGTCAGTGAAAGGAGTGCCTAAGAGGAGGTGAGGTCTAGGCTGAGCTAGTGGAGTGAATCTTGTCTGTATAGGAGTGTAGCTCGAGGACTAAAATGTCTGAGGCACCTGCTGCTGGGGTGAGGTAAACTGAAAGCTCGACTGGCCCTAACTCTGAGGTCCACTGGACTGTAGTGCTGAAGTCAGAATAGACGGTGGTGGAGGTACCCCAATAGTGACTAGGTGTCGCAGGAGCTCTAGGTACTGCTGCTGGGTGGCTGCCTGCTGCCTCTGTATCTCGAACTGCTGTCTCTAGAACTCTAGCTGCTGCCTCTGGAACTCGTCCTGACGAGCCTGAATCTGAGCAAACGCTGCAGCTGTGTCCTGAGCCTGTCTCTGCATCTGAATCTCCTGTCTCTCCTGGGCCTGGGTCAGCCTCTCAAGAATAGCCACCATGGCTGGGTCTGAGTGGGAGGCTGAGCCAGAACCACCGGCCTCATGGTCGTGAGGTTGAGGAGAGCAGTACCGAGGGATGGGCTGGTAGTCCTCATCTGTGCTGTCAATAGCAACATCCTCGGCTGGATCAGCTGGCTGAGCATCTAGATCTGCTAGCTCTGCCTCAGCAAGACCCTCAACAGTCTCGTCCTACTTAGCAGCTGTCTTTGGTATCTCTGGCCTCTGACGCTGTCCTAGGCCAGGTGCCTGCTCTCTGGTAACTGATGCCCACAACTATCAGATGTCATACTCTAGAAAAGTTGTAGTGGTATCAGAAATCTCTGCTCGAATCTCTGCAGGCAGTTCACACGCAGATCTGATAATGAAGCATATCCAATGTGCATACGGAAGCTGCCTATGACCCTTGAATCCCTCTGCCAAGGTGTCCTCCATCTCACATAGCATCAGATCCCAAAGGTCAAACAGTGTCTGTGAGATGAGGTGATGTACTACCTATAGCTGCATGCGAGTCAATCCCTCTCTGTATCCAAGCCTCAGAAGTAGTGTCCTCCTCACAATAGCATCAAGGACTCTGGCTAGCGGTGTCAGGCTGGCAGGTGTATGTCAAGACCCCTCGCCAAAAGGCTCATGGAAATAGGGTATGATCATATCTGTAGGGGGCACTATCCCGCCATGAGGGCGTCTTGGAGGTGCAGTCTGTCCAAAACACAGCTGGTGTATCTTCGTCTCTGAAGCTGGGAGTCTGAGGATCTCCCATACCCTGGTGCTGTATAATCTGTGGTCACGGCCTCTGAATGCAAAGTGAATGAACTCATGTGTTGGGTCAATCCAAAGTGAAGAATAGAACTCTCTGACCCAGGTCCTGCAGTATGCTCCAGTCCGTCCAAGAATATCTGACAATCCAGATAGAAAGGACAGATGCAGACGAAGCTGCTCACCAACCACCTCAACTAAGGCCTCCAGTCAACAGACTCTCTGAGGTCTGAAAGTAATCCCGCTGTCGACATAGGCTCTATAGAAGTCCTCGTGCAGAGGAGTGTAGAAACCCTCTGAAGCCCAAGGATCCCGCTGAGGTGGGAACCACCGAGTGACCTCAACGAACCTAAGGGCATGGACCTATCTAGCTGTAGCTCCCCTGAGGTCATAGTGCTCAATTGGGGGGTGACCTCGAACCCTGGGAGGTGGACGACCTCCACGACGCTGACCCTCTGGCCTGGGAGTCACCTGAGCTCGCGTACGTCCTGAGCGACGACGCTGTGGAGTCTGAACTGTCTGCTCCTCTGTCTCCTCTAGGTCCTTTGTAGGCTGCTCTACAGGTGCATCCACTGTCTCCTCTGTGGCCTCAGTACCAAGCTGTCGACCTTCAAGGTGAAAGCGACTCTCACCAATACGAATACCACTACTCCTGTCACCTCTCTCTACTGCCTCTGCTGCATCTGCAACTGCCTAAGCTACCTCTGCCTCTGTGAGTGTTCTCTTTCTCTTCTTGGCAGCTATCTTTACTCGCTTGCCACGAGCTACCTCTGTCCTCCTAGGAGGACTCTCGTCCCCGTCACTAGGTGCACCACCAGCATTCTTGCAGCGAACCATACTGACAATCTGCTGTGTCTGAGAAAATCTAAAAAGTGACAGATGGTGAACTGACACTCGTGAGGCTTGGCCTCAATCCGTATCCGCAGGATTGGCCTCGGATTCACAACTAATCACCTGACACACACAACACCGACAGGACAAACTGAAATGATAGAATAGATGGATCTACTATAAGCAACATATATTATCTAATAGATGAGTAAGATCCTAATGAAAGCAAGCATATAAGGTAAGATATGAATGGACTACGATAGCTACCTTGGATGAGCGAAGTTCCAATGAACGAAAGATGATCTCAACACGCTAGGGTTACCCGGAAGCGACGATCTTAACCCTGGAGTACCGAGAGATCAAAGATTGTATTAGTAATTCACCGAAAAATCAACGGCAAACCCTAATCCAAGGCAGTGACGTCACCTTGCAGAGACAGAGATGTTCGCGGAGACGAAAACTTCGTGAAAAACGCTTCGACGAAGAACTATCTTTGCAAGGCTAGGGTTCGGGTGGCTAGGGTTAGGTTTTTGCGGAAGCGGGCGCGGGCCTCGAAGCGGTGGCGCGCTGGATGGCAGAGTGTTCAGAGATGCGGTGGCGGTGCTTGGGCACGGTGGCGCGTGGGGCTGCTCCGGTGGCGCGCTGGACAACGGTGCAGGGCGGCTGCGGTGATGCGACGGCGCTGGGCTGCGAGCAGCGGGCTCACGGGCGCGGAGGCACGGCGAGGGCGCGGGCGTGGATGGCACGGCTGTGGGCGCGGGAGTGAGGGCACGACGATGGTGCGGTGGCTCGGCAAAGAGGCGACACTAGGGGTCACGCGCGAGATTAACGGCGGATTGAGATGAAGGTGGAAAAACGTGAGATCCGAACGTACGGTTAAAAAGGGGTGAGATCCGCTTTTCGCGTGATGACCGGACGCGGTGGTCGCATGACCGGACGCGGTGGAGGCAGCGTCTGGTCATAGTCCAGTAAGCTCCTGGAACGACTGGATGCGTCCGATTATGCACGATCGGACGCTGACAGAGTCCGGTCATATTTTGCCCAGAAAACTAAAACGCATGACCGGACGCGGTGGTGGTGGCCGGGACCGGACGCGGTGGTCAGCAACTGCGCGTCCGGTGCAGCGTTGAAAGTCCTATGTTTGGTGTTGGTAATTAGTGACAATGCCTAAGTACTAATCTCATGCCTAAGTTGTATGTAGCATATGAGGATTAGTACACTCCAAGGTTGGTGGCAAGATGGACATGGTGATCATGATGGCCACACTTGGATTTGGACGCAACCCTACGTGATCAAGGCAAAGGTATATGCTTAAGGGTTGTGTTTTAGTAACCAAGACACCTAGTGGGTGTGGTTACATTATAGGATAGATAGCCGTACTATAAAGAGGGGAATGACGCGGCTATTGAACTCCTAAGTGCCTCTAGATGTGCATTTCATGATCATATGCACTTGGATAGAACTAATATCGCCTCGAAAAATGATTGTGAAATTGCTAACACACTCACACATGACGAGATCACTTGGTGATGTTAGCACGTTTACGACGGCGGTGGAGTTTGAGCGGTAGAGAGGGTTTGGGGTCCTCTCTCCCTCCCACCGAGCGTGCGAGCGCGGGATTCAGGCGATTTCGGGGAAATGAAATGCCTATTTTCCACTACGCCGGAAGTCGGAAAAAGAAACGGAGGCGAACGGAGGTCACAGTGGTGACCGGATGCTGCACCGGATGCGGTCGCGGTGTGACCGGACGCGTCCGGTCAGTGTCCAGTGTCTGCGCGTTTTTCAGTTGTTTGATCGGACGCGAGGCGCGTCCGGTCACAGGCGACCTGACGCGTCCGATCGTCCAGGGAGCTTACTGGACTCCGACCGGACGCGGGCACTGTGGCGTCCGGTCAGTTCTTCAGCGCGTCCGGTCGCTGGTTCGTTTTGCGCGACTCAGTGCTGACCGGCGCGTCCGGTTAGTCACGGGACCGGCGCGTCCGGTCGTGACCAGCGCGTCCGGTCGTTGCGACCGGCGCGTCTAGTCAGTGTTTTGAAAAAGAACCATTGCGCGACCGGCGCGTCCGGTCCACGCGACCAGCGCGTCCGGTCAACGCGAGTTCGGCTGTTTCAAGTTTCTAACGGCTATATTCGAAGGGGTACGTCTATAAATACTCGTTGGCCGGCTCAAGGCTCTTACTCTCGAACATTTGACATACTTGTGAGCACTTTGAGCTAAGCAACTCCCCTCCCACTCATCTCTCTTGCTTCTTTGCATATTCGAAGTGAGATTGAGTGATCCAAGTGCATTTGCATTGTGAGATTGCATCTAGTTGGCACTTGGTGGTTGATTTGCTGCGGGATTCTTGTTTCTCTTGGTGGTTGCCGCCACCTAGACGGCTTAGAGCAGCTTGGAGGCGTTGGCAAGAGTTGGTGATTGTTCTTAGCCACCTCCGGTGATTGTGAGGGGTTTGTGCCTACCTCGGCGAAGCGCCAAAGGCAACATTAGTAAATTGCTTCGTGTCATTGCAACCTTTTGCCATTTGGTAGGTTCTTGTGGCGCCTTTTGAGAGGCTCGGTGTGTGACCGATTAGCCACCGAACCACGTGGTGAAGAGGGACACAACGGGGACTAGCGTGCCGGCAAGCACGTGAACCTCGGGATAAATCTTCGTGTCATCACTTTCATATTGTGATTGATTGATCCCGGTGTTCGGTTATCTTGGTATTCATTGTTAATCATATTGGTTGGCTCAATACTTCGCCCCTCGGTGATACCCTCCTAACTCAACTCCACATTACTTTCTTAGTTATCTTTGCTAGCTAGTTAGCTTTGTTAGAGTAGCATCTTTGTGTAGCTTGCTAGTTGTAGTTTCCTTCTCGGTTTGACTTGTGCGGTTGAGTGCAATTACTAGAATTGTGAATTGGTTAGGTGGCTTGCAAACACCCCGTAGGCTAAGCAAAACTCGCATCTCGCTATTTGTTTTATTGATAAACTTGTTTAGCTTGTCTTTGTAGAAAATTTTAATAGGCTATTCACCCCCCCTCTAGCCATCAAGACCTTTCAAGCGTCCGGTTAGAGATCTTGGAGAAGACCTTCGGGAATGACCGGACGCGCTGGTGGACATTAGGACCGGACGTGGTGGTCAGTAACGACGCGTCCGGTGCAGCGTACGGTCGCTGTTTAACGCCTTTCTTCAATCCGATCTTCGACGTGACTTCTCCCAATCAAGTTCCAATTCAAGGAGACTCAAATAAACACCAATTGGAACCTGATGTGAGTGACCTCACTCAAACCCTCAAGTTTTTCAAAGTATTTTGCCTTAGGCTAGTATTATTTTTTAAGAAAATATTCAATAAACACCCGAGGAGCAACGTATGGCCATGCAATAGAGTGAATGAACCCTTGGGAGCTTCAAATGCTCTCTCTATTCATGGACGAACATAGAGGTTACTCAAAGCTAAACCGTAAAGAAACGACAAAGCAACAACCATGCATATGCAATGCAAAGCGAGAAAGGTAGACTAGGTTGCTTGTCAAGTTTGATCCACGGTTAGGCTTTTTCACTTCTCTAAAGGAGGGTTATCGTAACCGTGTTAGACAAGTTCTAGATGCATTGCGGGTAATTAAACATGACATATAAACAATGCAATGCAGGGGACAACACAAGCTTATTTTTTAAAGTTACTAGAGTCAAGCACATTTAGTTCACTTCTCAACCTACAAAAGGTAGCCTCATCTAAAGGTTTAGTAAAGATATCCGCTAATTGATTTTCACTTCTTACACCTTCTAGTGATATATCATTTTTATCAACATGATCTCTTAGAAAGTGGTGGTGGATATCAATGTGCTTGGTGCGTGAGTGTTGTACCGGATTATTAGCAATTTTAACGGCACTTTCATTGTCACATAAAAGCGACACCTTTTCAAGAACAACTCCATATTCTAGGAGGGTTTATTTCATGTATAAGATTTGTCCACAACAAGCCCCCGCGGCAATGTATTCCGCCTCGGCGGTGGACAAAGCCACACTATTTTGCTTCTTAGATGACCAAGATACTAAGGACCTCCCAAGCAAATGGCACCCTCCGGATGTGCTTTTTCTATCAATTTTGCAACCGGCATAATCTAAATCGGAATAGCCAACTAGTTGGAATCTAGCTCCTTTGGGGTACCGAAGACCGATGCTTGGAGTGTACTTAAGATATCTTAAAATTCTTTTTACGGCACTTAGGTGAGGTTCTTTAGGGCACGCTTGAAAGCGAGCACACAAGCACACACTAAACATGATATCAGGCCTAGATGCGGTAAGGTACAACAAGCTACCAATCATAGAGCGGTAAAGAGTTTGATCAATTGGTTTACCTCCCTCATCTAGGTCGAGATATCCATTTGATGGCACTGGGGTCTTGATTGGCTTACATTCTTCCATCTTGAATCTTTTGAGAAGATCCTTGGTATACTTTTCTTGAGAGATAAAAATCCCTTCTCTCATTTGCTTGACTTGAAAACCAAGAAAGAATGTTAGTTCACCAATCATTGACATCTCGAACTCCTTCAACATCAATTCACCAAATTCCTTGTAATAATCTTCATTTGTTGACCCAAAGATGATATCATCAACATAGACTTGACAAATAAAGATCTCTCCATTAAGCTTCTTGGTGAATAGTGTGGTGTCAACCTTCCCAATAGTGAAGCCCTTCTCAATGAGAAAGTCTCGAAGGCGCTCATACCACGCTCTAGGGGCTTGCTTGAGCCCATATAGCGCCTTGGACAACCTATAAACATGATTAGGATATCTAGGGTCTTCAAACCCGGGAGGTTGTTCAACATAGACTAGTTCATTTATGAAGCCATTTAAAAATGCACTTTTTACATCCATTTGATATAGTTTTATTTCATGATGTGATGCATATGCAAGAAGGATACGAATGGCTTCAAGTCTTGCAACGGGTGCAAAGGTCTCTCTAAAATCAAGACCTTCAACTTGAGAGAACCCCTTTGCAACTAGTCTTGCCTTGTTCCTCACTACTACGCCTTGATCATCTTGCTTGTTGCGGAACACCCACTTGGTTCTAATGACTCTTGCACCTTTTAGATGCTCTTCAAGTATCCAAACTTGATTGCGGGCGAAGTTGTTCAATTCTTCATACATAGCATTCACCCAATCCGGATCTTGAAGAGCTTCTTCTACATTCTTAGGTTCAAGACAAGAGACAAAGGAGTGATGTTCAACAAAAGAAGTAAGCTTTTGAGATCGAGTTATTACACCCTTTGTAGGACTCCCTATGATGAGATCTTATGGATGTGCTTGAAGTAGAGGTGAGTTTCTTCTATCAACCACTTGAGGAGAGGGTTGGGGAGCATCAACATCTTGAGCTTGTGCCTCGGCTTGTGCATGAGAGACATGAGTATCTTCATTTTCAACTCTCTCATTCTTATCATCATCTTGAGGCACATATGATGAGGATGGTGGATTGACAATTTGTATATCGTCTTCATCATCTTTAGGCTTGATGTCTCCCACCGGCATGTTCTTCATTGCCTCTCTCAATGGTTCATCACCTACATCATCACAATTCTCAATTGCTCCTTGGGAGCCGTTAGATTCATCAAATTCCACATCATATGTTTCTTCAACCAAACCGGTGGCATGGTTAAATACTCTATATGCTTTGGACTTTGATGAGTAACCAACAAGAAAACCAATATCACAACGTCTTTGAAACTTCCCTAGGTGTTGACGCTTCTTGTAGATATAGCATTTGCAACCAAACACCCGGAAGAATGAGACGTTTGGCTTTTTCCCATTTAGCAACTCATAGAGGGTCTTGCCAAGAAACTTTTGTAGGAAGAGGCAATTTAAAGCATAGCATGCGGTGTTGATTGCCTCGGCCCATAATTTCTCCGGTGTGTTGTACTCATCTAGCATTGTTCTTGCAAGGGTGATTAAGGTCCGGTTCTTTCTCTCAACTACACCATTTTGTTGAGGAGTGTAGGTTGATGAAACTTCATGCTTGATTCCAATTTCATCACAATAAGCTTCAATGTTGGTGTTGTCAAACTCTTTGTCGTTGTCACTTCTAATCTTCTTTATCTTGACTTCAAATTCATTTTGAGCTCTCTTTGCAAACTTCTTGAAGCAATTTGCCACTTCGGATTTGTCATGAAGGAAGAAAGTCCAAGTGTATCTTGAGTAGTCATCCACAATCATTAGGCAATAGAGATTTCCACCCAAGCTCTTGTAAGTTGTAGGACCAAATAAATCCATGTGAAGAAGTTCTAATACTCTTGATGTAGACATGTAAGCTTTGGTTGGGTGAGTATTTGCAACTTGTTTGCCGGTTTGACATGCACTACAAGGTTTGTCCTTCTTAAACTTTACATCCTTCAAACCTCTCACTAATTCTTTCTTCAAAAGCTTGTTGAGAGTGTTCATTCCAACAAGAGCAAGCCTCCTATGCCAAAGCCATCCAAGTGTAGTTTTGGTGAACAAACATGTCATCAAATTTGCATCTTCGGAGGTGAAGTCAACAAGATAAAGATTGTTGTATCTAAAGCCTTTGAAAATCATTTGCTTGTTATCTATCTTTGTAACTACCACTTCATTAGGAGTGAACAAGCATTGGTATCCAAGGTCACAAAGTTGCCCAACGGATAGCAAGTTGAAACTTAATGAAGCAACATAGAGCACATTTGAAAGAGAGTGATCATTTGATATTGCAATCTTGCCTATATCCTTGACTTTGCTCTTTGAATTGTCCCCAAATGTGATCTTGTCTTGACATACCCCATTCTCTTCAAGTGAGATGAACATACGAGGATCACCGGTCATATGTTGAGTGCAACCACTATCAATTACCCAATGAGATCCACCGGTCTTGTAGTTCACCTACACACAAGAGATCAAGCCTTTTGTTTAGGGACCCAAACTTGAGAGGGACCCTTAACTTTCTCAACTAGTGACTTGGCAACCCATATTTTCTTTGACCTATTTTTGTTTGGGGACCCAAGAACATGACCTTCATTTTTTCACTTAAATCTTTTCTAAGCATGTAATGAGTATTGAAAGCAAAGGGTCTAGCATGCTTGGGCAAGGGTTGTGGTGGTGGAGTTTTGCACTCATGAGCAAAATGACCTTCTTGTCCACACTCAACACATCTCTTTGGCTTGGGCTTTGACTTGCTTTGTTGTTGTTGAGCCTTAGCCTTCTTCTCTTGATTTGCCAAGTAACCGATGCCACTTCTATCCATCTTCATGACGGTGTTCATGAGTAGCTCACTTTGCAAATGTTGGCCTCTTGTGAACTTGCTTAGGCTGGTCTTGAGATGCTCTTTTTCTTGCTTGAGCTTTTGTTTTCTTCAATAAGTGACTCATTTTGTGCTTGCTTTTCAAGAGCCATCAACTTCTTGTTCTCAATCTTAAGCATCTCATTCTCACTCTTGAGCTTGACATAGTCATCATAGTTGTCGGACTCAACCACACTCTTGCCTTTGCCGCTAGAGCCTTGCTCAAAGTTCTCAACAATCAAGTCATCACATGATGTAGCTATATCAATCTTAACAATTTGGTTAGTAGCATTATGTGTCTCAAGAGCAAGCTCATTAGCAATAATAAGACTATCATAATCGATTTTCAATGTAGTATATTCCTCTTTTAGCAAGTTGAGCCTAGTGATGAGTTCACCATGCTTCTTCTCAATTTTATCATGTTTACCTCTAAGCTCTTTGTTTGAAGTTTTGAGCTCCTTGAGAGAAGAAGACATAGTTTTATTTTGATCTTTGAGCTCATCACTAGTCTTATGTGCATTCTCAAGTTTGGATGAGAGTGATTCATTTTCATTTTGAAGCTCATCATTTTCATTTCTAGTTCTTCTTATGATTTTAGAATATTTATTCAATAATTTTACAAGTTCATCATAAGAAGGTGCATCATATTCATCATCACTATCGCTATCATCATCATCACTATCATTATTTTATACCTTCCGTTCACCCTTAGCCATAAGGCATAGGTGAGTAGTGGAAGATGATGGTGAAGGTGGCGGTGAAGGTGGTGATGAAGATGTCGGTGAAGATGATGATGGCCCAATCACAAATGCGACGACCTTCTCTTTCTCATCATCGCTCTCATCGCCGGAGGACTCACATGATGACTCAATGTCGGTGAGCCAATCACCAACAATGTAAGCTTTGCCTCCCTTCTTCTTCTTGTAAAATTCTCTTCTCTTGCCATCTTTCTTTTTGTATGGCTTGTTCTTCTTTTTCTCATCTTCTTCATCACTTGAATCATCTTTCTTGCCCTTGTTCTTGTTTTTGTACTTGTCTTTTGGAGGCTTCGGGCATTGATGAGCTAAGTGGTCAAGTTCACCACAATTGAAGCAATCCATTTCAGATATTGGCTTCCTTTTGCTACTTGTGAAGAATTTCTTCTTCTTGCCATCGAACTTGATGCCACTCTTGTTGAGCTTCTTTAGCATCTTGGTGGTTCTTCTCACCATGAGTGCAAGTGATGCATCATCAATATCACTTTCACTTGAGCTTTCTTGCACCATCATGGCTTGGCCCTTCTTCTTTTTCTTTTCATGGCTAGCTTTGAAGGCTAAATCTTTTTTCTTGGAAGATGATGAGCCCTCTTCCGGAGTGATGTGCATGTACATCTCATGTGCATTGATCTTTCCTAATACTTGTATTGGTGTTACGGCGGAGAGATCACTTTGGTGAAGTACGATGATAATGTGTCCATACTTCTCAACGGGAAGAACACTCAAGATCCTCCTTGCAACATCTAATTGACTCATTTGAGTGAGTCCAAGAGCATTGAGATCTTCTACAAGAACATTCAATCGAGTGTACATTTTATTAGCACTTTCTTTGGGAAGCATCTCAAAAAAAATAATTTTCTTTAAAGCAATATGATAGCGTTCCTCACGCTCACTCTTAGTTCCCTCATGGAGAGCACAAAGGTTTTCCCACAATTCGTGAGTGTTTTTGGCATTACGCACACGATTGAAGATATCCTTGCCTAAGCCCCGGTAGAGTGCATTTTTTGCCTTTGTATTCCACCGGTCGTACTTCTCCTCGTCACCACTTGGGTTGGCGGGATCCCTTATAGGAGGAAGCCCTTCGGTTGCGGCTCTAAGGCATCCAACATCTATGGCTTCGAGGTATGCCTCCATACGAATTTTCCAATATGGAAAATCATCTCCCTCAAAAGTGGGAGGTGGTCCTTCCCCATTAGACATCTTGCTCTAGGCGGTGAAGCCTAAATAAAGAGCAACACGGCTCCGATACCAATTGAAAGGATCAAGATGTCCAAGAGGGGGGGGTAAATTGGGCTTTTCTAAAAATTAACTGCAAGAATTAAATCCTATAAGCCAAACTTCACCCCTAGTGCCTACTAGTGTTCCTTGTGATTCTACCGGTAAAAGTTTTGCACCCTAAGTTCCAATCCTAGACTAGCATGGTAATTCTAGGAAAGTAAACAAGCAATGAAAGTAATGCACGAAAGTAAATGCTTGAAAGTAAGGGTTAGGAACACGGCGATGTTTTGTCGAGGTATCGGAGAGTCGTCACTCCCCACTAGTCCTCGTTGGAGCACCCGCGCAAGGGTGTAGCTCCCCCTTGATCCGCGCAAGGATCAAGTGCTCTCTACGGGTTGATTCTTCGACACTCCGTCGTGGCGAATCACCCAAAACCGCTCACAACATGAGTTGGGTCACCCACAAACTCGTCAGATGATCACCAAACTCCCAATCACCACCAAACCGTCTAGGTGATGGTGATCACCAAGAGTAACAAGCTAGAACTCTCACTTGACCACAACAAGCCTAATAAGAAGATGGATGCACACTTGCTACACTCTTGTCACTAGTGAGGAATCTCAAACTTTGATTCTCAAATCACTATCCTCACGAGGGCTCTTGCACTCCCTTGCACTCCAAAGGTGTTTCTCAGCTGAATAAATGAGCAAGAGACCTCTAAAAGAGGTGGAGGGAATGTATTTATACACCCCACAGACAAATCCAACCGTTACCTACCGAATCAGCAAAACGCGTACTGACCGGATGCGCTGGTCGACATGACCGGACGCGCCGGTCGAGTGTAACGGTCGGAAACCTAAAGTCAGAGCTGAGTGACCGGACGCGCCGGTTAGAGATGACCGGACGCGCCGATCATGCAAGAACCTTACTAGATTTTGATCTGACGCTCGACCGCGTCCGATCATAGATGACCGGACGCGTCAGGTCAGCATGGGACATTACTGGAACATGACCGGACGCGTCCGATCACTTCACAGTCACGTCCGATTACACTGTTTACCCTCTAGAACACGTGTCAGACTAACCACCGTGTCCGGTCCTCTCAAGGACCGCGTCCGGTCAGTCAGTTAACGACGCAGTGACTTGTTAGTACTGACCGGACGCGTCCGGTCACAGGTAAACTGCTCAAACAACTTCTAAACGTGACGCAACTTGAACCAAGTTGCTTCCAACTGAACTTTGAGCTTTTCTAGAGCTACCTAGTGCTAAGTTTGATAAGTGTGCACCACACCTAAACAAAAGACTCACCTAGGTCAAGCTACTCGCTCATGTCCCTCTTTATAGTATGGTCAAAGGAAGAAACAAAGATCCTAACGACTATTCTGGATGTAACTCAACACCTTGACATCCGAAACTAACCGTCCTTAATCCTGTAGTTGATCCTTTGAAAACCGAAACAATTTCCATCAAGGGACATGAATACCACAGTGCCCAAAGCAGTTATCAACTCCATGACCTAACTTATCACTGTTTCTGCAAAACACACGTTAGTCGTGGTAATAATGCGTTGTCATCAATTGCCGAAACCAACACCGGGGCCTAGATGCTTTCATAAATGATCTGAAAGCACATTACGCACAGCTCCCACAAATATGTCATTTGCTTCCTGTAATTTTCTCATATCTTCATCAGAGATATTTCCTTCAGGCAAGCCATTTTTGACCCAGAAAATTTTATGGCAGTAAGTCAATCCGTGACCTTGACAGGCCACCTCTTAAAATGTGCACTAGAAAACTTTTTCGGCCTCAGCGCGTCAACAAAACTAGCCATAGATAATTCTGGAAACGACCTAAAATAAGGTTTTTGGATTGTTAAGTAATTAGGCAATTTCTAGATTAAAAACAGAATATAAATCGTGTAAAACAGATTAACTAGATCAAGCATGTATAGAATACTAGTATGACAGATCGACATATTGGATAGTATGAATGATAAGATTAGATCACGAGGATTATACCTGCTGACTGTAGTTGTAGTCGTTGGTGATGCAGATGGTGGTGATGGTGGAACAAGATCGACGTCGAAGTCGTTGATGTTGAAGTCGTCGTTGAAGTCATCAATGAGAGGTGGAGAGAGAGCTCGACGCAGTTGACGACGAATACGCCGGGACGTAGCGCCGTCTGACTTGGATGGAAGATGAGCCGTTATGAAAGTTGGGAGCAGTCGCACGGATAACACTTCCCAAAACCTTATTCACCTTCTCCCGGTGCAGGATCGTAAAGACGAGGGTTCCGGAGACCTGCTCGTTCGGTCGCTGGTGCACGTAAGCGATCGAACTAGAGTAACTATGGCGGCAGCGCAACAGCAAGAATAGACAAAAACTCTAGCTCAATTAGATAGAATTTGACGGTAGATTGCTTATATAGTCCTGTCCAACCGACCTCGTGTCGCGATCACAATTTAAGTTGTTTTAGTACTTTTAATTTATAACCGTTTAGGACTCTGCAACTTGAAGACCAATAAACCAAAAACTAAAACTGCAAAAGGAGACCACGCTCCCGGAAGGCGAGGAGCCGGATTTCGGTGGACCATTCACGCAGGTGCCACGCACCCGCGCCCTTCGCTCCGCCCAGCGAGACGAGGCGAGCGAGCGAGCGCATGTGGGCTTCTCTTTCTCCTCCTCACACTAGACTTGAGAAAATAGAGAGGACTTCCATATTTAAGTATGACTACCCCCACTTCAACAAGCAATGTGGTACTAAAGAGTTCTCACGTTCACTCGTTCACATGAATGAGCCTTTGAGATTTATTAGGAATTTTATAATTGGTTATTGGGCCAATCTCATATAAATTCCAACGGGTAGTTCCAATAGATGTTTGACGCCCCATTTTTCAGAACTCTCGTGTGTTGAAATATTGTTGAAACTTTTATCATCTCTCTTTAGCTAGTTTCTTATTTAATGCACATGAAATTTCTAGCAAGACTAGTGGCCCTAGATTTATCATGTCATATATTTTTCATAGTATAAACGTGTTTGGAGATATTATAGTATTGATACTATTTTCTTTAAATCCAATTAAAGTTAAGATTGATGACTCGTCGGAATACAAAATACGGGACGGAAATTTATTTTAGGACACAGTGAGCACTACTCCTATTGCATGCCCTGATCATGATTGATGCCTGCCCCAGCATCAACATTTGAGCACACAACAATCGTTTGGCCGTCTGTTTGGTTGCACTACATGAAGGACCGTTCTGCATCCCAGACACCTGAAGTCATGTGGCCGTCTGTTTGGTTGCACGACGAGCACTACTACAAAAAAAATCTTTTTGAATGTAGGCTATTTGGATTAACGGAGGCGGACATTGCAACCGTTTTCAATCAAAAGTCACCATTAATGCGGAATTTACGGAGGCTGCTGTTTTGCCCGCCTCCGTAAATCGTTTAAAAAAACGAAAGCCCACCGGCGAGCC
Source organism: Saccharum hybrid cultivar R570 (assembly GCA_038087645.1). Classification (NCBI taxonomy): domain Eukaryota; kingdom Viridiplantae; phylum Streptophyta; class Magnoliopsida; order Poales; family Poaceae; genus Saccharum; species Saccharum hybrid cultivar. The sequence continues at coordinate 454,190 of JAQSUU010000090.1, forward strand.
GTTTCGGAGCCCACCGGTGAGCCCGCCTGCTCCACGCAGGCCCCGCCACCACCGCCTCCCCATGCGCCGTGCACCACCGGCCGGCGTCCCCGCGCCACACCACCACCGGATCTGTTGTCCTCGAGCCGCGCCCCCACCAGATCTGGTAGGTCGCCGAATCTCCTGCACCAGTGCCGGATCCGCCGCTCCCGAGCCCCGGAGGAGGAGATCCGCGCGGCCCCGCACCAGATCCGCGCCGCCCCTGCCCGGAGACGGCCGCGTCGGAGGCGAGCCGCTCTGCTCCGTGCCGCCCCTACCTCTGCTCCGTGCCGGAGGCGAGGAGAGCAGCAGCTGCCTCTGCTCCGCGCCGGAGGGGAGCAGCAGCCGCTCGCAGGTTCCAGCCCTGCGCCGCGCCACCCGCCGGGTCTGGCCCCGTGCAACCGCGAGGCGTGCCGCCGCCGGCCCGAGGCACCACCGCGCGCCCAGCCGCCGCTGGCCCGGGGCACCACCGCCGGACCTGCCACCACCTGCAGAGGGAGGAGGAGGAGAGGAAGGAGAGGAGGAGAGGGAGCGAGCCTTGCGTGCGCTGCTCGGAGGGAGTCAGAGGGAGGAGCGTTGCTCGGAGGCTGAGAGAGAGGGAGAGGAAGAGGGAGTGAATGAGTAAAGGAAGAAACCCTAACTTCCTATAATTATATCAAAGACGGCTATCGGGCCTCACCTGGGTCTGTTGGGTCTCGGCCTTTTTGGAGGCAGACCTCATAGTGTGTCCATCTCTGAAAATAGATTTGTGGAGGCGGGCACCTTAAAACGACCGTCTCCAAAAATAGGTCATTTTTTATGTGGTTGTCTTAGGGCGCCCACCTCCGTAAATCGATTTTAGGATACGGTTGGATTTTGACCGCCTGGGCAAATAAAAATGACCACCTCCGTTAATAGCTTAGCATTTTAGGAGGTAGTTGGATTTTGTGTCCGCCTCCATTAATATTTGGACACCGTCTTCTCAAATCATTTGTGTAGCAGTGGATGTTGGTTTTGCTTGTTTCTTCTGCTGGTTTCGCTGGGATCTTTTTCTTGATTCCATCTGAACAACGACTCAACCATTTGATGCACGCAATGCAAACGGGAGCATTGAAATTCAGTAGTAGCTTGGACTACCCGCAGTGGGTACTCTAAAGTGATACTTTAAAGCTTTAGAGTATGAATATAGAGTAAAAACTGCTGCACTGGGTACTCTAAAACGCTACTCTATCCTTTCTCTTACTCTATATTTAGAGTGGTACAGTGCTTACTCTATAGTGGGCAGTGGCGGGCCCCACTAGCTAAACAAAGGAAAAAATGCTATAACTCACAAACCAAAAATCCAAATTAAATTCCGATTGCACCATTAAATTTGTCTCAATAAAAATCCTTCAAAACTATATCACACATGGATATATTTAGATAAAGTGATAAGTGGGTCCCACAGTGGATAGGGTGGATATAAATGATAGATGGATGCGAAAGAATTGAGATAGAGGAAAGAATCTTGCTGACTAAAATATATAGAGGATGAATATAGAGGTCCATAAGTGCGGATAGGCTATATGCCTGCAGGAGTGCGGGATGCAATAACCCACCCTTCAGATCGCGAGTCGCCGTAGCTGCTGTTTACGTTGCGATCGCCGGTTCGGCACTGTGGCACTACAGTGGCGAGGAAAGAGACCTGCCGTGGTTTCTCCTGCAAGTGGTTGTCATATCATGGGCCGGGGCCCCGCACCTGTATCCAACCATTTCGTCAATGACAGTCGACAGCCGGACAGCGAGGCAAATTGACGGCCGCTCCTGCTCACATCACCACTCTCTACTCAAATGCAAATGATCGATGATGCCACATGGCCCGTGCTCTCTCTCTCTGCCTGTCTCCTCTCTCTTTTTCTGTGTAAAATAATTGGACAGGTAATTTATTAGGTTTTTTTCTGCAAGAGTACTCACAATGCAGGAAACTATCAGCAATTTTTATAGCATAGGACATCGTATAAAAAACTATTTTTTTCAAGTGCAAGAGTTTCTATACTATAGGACATAAGTAGAGATAGAAATCACGTTTGCTCTCTGAACCTGATTATAGTAGTTTCTTAGTCGATCGATTAACGTATTAATATCTATAAAATTACCATAGTTTCTGCATTGTGAGTGACCGAATTAGTCTGTGAATCAAGAAAAATGAAAAGTGTCCTGCACCATCTAGCATATGTACTCCCCTTCTGGTGGAATAGAGGCTGAAACATTGTTCCATTATCTAAAAATCCGCTAGCATATGTATGTCAAACGATATTCTTCCTTCCATGAATCAATCGACGCTATTCATTAATTTTTGCTATATTTGTTCTAGCATACAATCAGAAGAAACGGTGAGCAAAGCTTCGGAGGTCATTGCTTTGGATATTTTCGCCAAGAATAGATGGACAAACAATGATAGATTTTTTTTATTTTCCCTACTTTTTGGTGCTCTCTTATTCATCCGATTGTAATCAGCAGATAAGCGGAAAACTTTGTAAGAACTTGGAAATGTGCATTCGTAGAGGCCGGAATATTTCCTTTATAAAAAAAATACAATCAGATGAAATAGCTGTGAAGTGACTCGTTACCTTTGCTGGGAAAAAGAAGATTCAAAAGTTAAATGTCGATAGCTAGGTTTGAAGTTTGAACACATGCGCATTGTATTACTCCCTCAAATCAGACATCTTAGTCTATCAGCACACAATATATAAAGATAGATAGCGCTACTAGCTAGTCTAATATATTGAGCTTAGCGTATCTAGTTATTCCAACAATCGAATCCAACATCTTTTCACGTCAATGAATCAATGGCTCCGCTCCTCCGTTTTCGCTCAAGTTGCTGTCGAAATCTAATGCCGATTGTGATCTGGAATGGAACGTGTGTGAAAGCGCTTGTGTGGAGGAGCTAGAACGGGAATCGATCCACGTTGCATTTGACGCACAGTAGATGGCCACTGATAGTGACATTGTAAAAACGAAAGCACACAGGACTCAAGAACAACGAAACATTCGCTGAACCGAGCGAGGAGGATCGTCTCAAATGCAGTACTGATACAACGAACGAACCTCGTCGAACATACAGTATGCATGCCATGTAGCTTGTGCTATATTTTGACGCTACGAAACATGCAGCTAGTTCTTTCGAATATAGTACGGTTGGTTTTGATTCGTGTGTTTGGAAAGGAGAGAATCGAATGACGGCGAAGAGAACGTGATCAGTCCGTTCGCTTCGCTGAAAAGTTATGGCTAAAAGTACTATTCGCTAATTTGTTGTGAGACAAAAATATTATTTCAGTTAAAAAGATAAGTTGAAAAGTACAAAATATAAGACAAGCGTACAGGGATCCTGTTCTCTTCGCCGTCATATCTCTGAACTGAACTTTGGCCTTGTTTAGATCCCAAATTTGGGATCCAAACTTGGAATAGTGAATGTCCCGTCACACTGTAGCAACTTTTGTTTTTATTTGGTAAAAATTGTCCAAACTTTGACTAATTAGGCTCAAAATGTTCGTCTCGCAAAGTACAACAAAACTGTGTAATTAGTTTTTAATTTCATCTACATTTAGTACTTCATACATGTGCCGACATTTCGATGTGACGGGGAATCTTCTTTTTGCATAGTGAAATTTGGGGGGAGAAGTTGGGAACTAAACAAGGGCTTTGCAGATATTTTTGTTTGGTGCCATGACGTGGGCATGCATGGATCGATGGGAAGTGAAGGGATCGCAACTAGCTACGTAGCTAGCTAGTTCCTAGTCAGCAACCATGCCAAGCCTCATGTGCTCGCAGACTTTTTTTTTACCAAAAAACATGACCTCACAAGAAGTTCACATCCATTTGGAAAAGATTAGTGGCATGGCATTCTCCCAATCGCATTTCAGTACCAGGGGGTGTTTGGGACTGCTCCGCTTTACGTTTTTCAGTTCCGCTTCATATTTTTTTGCTAAATAGTTTTAGCTTCACGCACTCTTGTCGGTACCAACAGTACGGGGTACCACAGCTATCGCCAAAACACTAACAAAAACCGAAACCAGTAGAAAAGATAGCCCGCTCGACGGGGCGCCTCGACCGCGTCCCGGCTCCGACTCGTACGAGGCCCGCTCGACGGGGTGCCTCGACCGCGCCCCGGCTCCGACTCGTACGAGGCCCGCTCGACGGGGTGCCTCGACCGCGCCACGGCTCCGACTCGTACGAGGCCCGCTCGACGGGGCGCCTCGACCGCGTCCCGGCTCCGACTCGTATGAGGCCCGCTCGACGGGGCGCCTCGACCGCGCTCCGGCCCCTCGACGCCCTTTCTTTACCTACCCGGGACAAAAGTCATAGCATTCAATGCGGTTACCTACTACCACCGACCGATATGGCTACGGCATGGGTCAACGCGGGAACAATACCCACGTCAAGTCTCACTGTTTTACCGCCCATCCCGTGATGGGAGGTGAAAGCCGTCACTGTATCCACCATACCGCGCACTATTCACCATCAGTCACCCTCGAGGGAGGATAAGACAAGGTCCGTCCCCCGCGATACCAGGGATTCGGCCTTATCCATCCGACCTCGACCCAGCCTCGACCCGGCCCCAACGCTCGACTTAGCTCGAAGGACGGTATGGCCTGGCACTCTGGGTCATTTCACCCTCTTGTCCTGTACCGCGTCAGGATACCCAGGGATGGCCGGCCATCCCGAAGCCACGTCGCTACAGTCAACTCAACAGGAATCGACGAAACATCGCCTCAAGCCTCCCCTCGACTTGGCCACCTCTCGCCCTATAAAAAGGCAGGCCAGGGCGAACCAGGGGGGAGGAACAAGAAAAAAAAAGAAGGAAGAAGAAGAAAAAAACACGAAGCATCACGGAAAAAACGCGAAGCAACCATCTTTCTCCTTTTTCTCTTTGAGACTTGGGGCTCGACACCCTCTCTCGCCTGCTTGTAACCCCTACACGAGCACCCCGGTGCAAGGAAATACAAATCTCTCTTCCCCACTGGACGTAGGGCCTTCTTTTGCCCGAACCAGGATAAACCCCCGTGTGTTCTCCTTGCATCACCATCCAGGAAAGAGTCACGCAGCATTTACTCGTTGGTTTAGGACCCCTTTGGTCCGAACACCGACAGTTGGCGCGCCAGGTAGGGGTACGCTGCGTGCAAACCTCGCTTTGTCGCCGTTCTTCCTGGATGGCTAACCCCGAACGCCCGATCCCGTTGGGTACGGTGATCTGGTTTGGGAGTTTGGAGTTCATGTCGCTCGGCTCTGGCTACGACATGGTCCTACTCCCACCCAGGCACCCAACCGACGAAGATTACGAGCTCTCCCAGCCCGGGGGAGCAGTCAACCGGCACCGACGCTCCAGGCGGTCGCGGGCCGCCCGACGACGGCGAGCCCTGCACAACTACCGTCTCTACCTGACGGAGGGCGATGGGATCCCCCGGTCCGGCACCCCCCAGACAGGCGCTAGCCCAGATCTCCTTTTGGAAGATTTGGGAAGGATGAGCCTGGTCGAGGGTCGCGTGCCAACGAGGAATCCCGCCGCTCCCCCGTCCGGTGAGACACCACTGTCCATAGCATCTATTTCGCCACGAACAGTGACGTCCCCATCACCATTCCCGTTTGGACTAGACTCGGTCGCCCGGGTGTATGCATCCTCCGTGAGCACTCGCATGAGCGTTTATGAGGAACTCCTCGGACACCATCTACGCTCCACTCTGGACCTCGTTGCGTCCACGCCGGTCTCTGATTATCGGGACTCTACGGAGACACCGGAAACAGAACCCCGTGTGACTACTTCTCCACGTCACCACCTCGGTGATGGTTGGCATCGGCCACACATTCCCCCATCATATTACTACTTTGGCGCACCTGACTCCGACTCGGCCGACGACACCTATGATCCGACTCGTGAGTGCTTCAACATCGACGTTGAAAGCACCTCGGAATTAGAGGACGAAGAGCCGGTCGAGGAAAGGCACACGCCCCCTCATGTCGAGCTTCCTGCCGAGCGAAACGAGCCCCAGTTCCTTGCGGATCAAGGAGCGCAGCTCGGACAGATTCGCGAGTTGCAGGACCAGCTTGACGAGGAACGTGAAAACCTGGATCTCCTCTAGCAAACCCTCGAGCGTGAGCGTGCGGAACACGCATTTGGCGGGAGAGCTCGTGAGAGGGCTCGCGACGTCAACCGTCGCATCGACGAGGACCGGGCGGTCGACCCCCCGGTTTTCGCTCGAGCCAGCCAAAACGTTGTCGCCGCTGCCATGCTCCTGCGCAACATGCCCGAGCCGTCAAACCCTGACGCCCGTCGGGCTCGAGACGAAATCCGAGGGCTCCTCGAGACTGCCGCCATGCAGCAAGCCGAGAGCTCTGCCTCGAGGCGGCGCGAAGCAGCCTCAGAGCGGACCCTCGAGCCTTCCCGACAGGAGAGAGAAGCCTCGGTTCATCCCGAGCCTGCCCGGCGAAACCGGGTAGCACCTGCCCCTGAGCCCATCGCCAACGACCGCGAGCCTCGAGACACCCGTGGCAACATCGTCGAGCGTCGCACACGCAAACACGGTGACGGTGTAGCTCGAGGCTACCACGTCCACAGGGGTGGACGCTACGACAGCTCGGAAGACCGTAGCCCTTCACCCGAACCTCCAGGCCCTCGGGTGTTCAGTAGGGCTATCCGTGAGACGGTGCCCCCGGCTCGGTTCCGTCCCCCCACGACTCTCACCAAGTATAACGGCGAGACCAAACCCGAACTTTGGCTCGCCGATTTCCGCTTGGCGTGTCAGTTGGGCGGGGCCACCGATGACCGGGCCATCATTCGGCAACTCCCCCTGTTCCTCTCCGACACCGCCCGAGCCTGGCTCGAGGATCTCCCACCTTGGCAGATCCACGACTGGGACGATCTCGTGAGGGTGTTCGAGGGAAATTTTAAGGGAACCTACATGCGCCCCGGCAACTCGTGGGACCTCCGGAGCTGCAAGCAGAAACCAGATGAGTCCCTCCGGGACTACATCCGGCGCTTCTCCCGGCAGCGCACCGAGCTCCCCAACATCACCGACTCCGACGTGATTACGGCCTTCCTCTCCGGTACCACATGTAAGGAGTTGGTCCGGGAGTTGGGCCGTAACACCCCGCTCACTGCCAACGGATTGATGGACATCGTCACCAACTTCGCCTCCGGCGAGGAGGCGGTTGGTGCGATCTTTGGCGGCGAGCCGGCAAGGGAGGAGCAGAAGGTCGACGACCCCGCGAGTTCCACCCGAGGCCCCAAGAGAAACAACCGCAAGAAGAAGAAAGGCCAGCAGGGCAAGCTCGAGGCCCCGGCCGACGAGCTCGTCGCTGCTACCGAGCACAAGAAACCTCGAGGCCCCCCCGGCGGGGGCGTCTTCGACAAAATGCTCAAAGAGTCGTGTCCCTACCACAAAGGACTCACTAACCATAACCTCGAGGATTGTCACATGCTGCGCAGGTACTTCGGGGGTGCCGGCGCTAAGAAGGACGACAAGGGGGAGGACCCTAAGGGTGACGACAAGGACGGGGAATTTCCCGAGATCCGCGACTGCTATATGATCTACGGAGGACCCTCGACCTGCCTCTCCGCGCGTCAGCGCAAGCGAGAACGGCACGAGGTCTTCTCCGTACAGTCGGCAGTACCCCGCTTCCTTGATTGGTCTGCGGTGGCCATCACTTTCGACCGTGATGACCACCCAGACTACGTCACCAACCCGGGGGTCTATCCACTCGTCGTTGACCCCGTCATCGCCAACACACGCCTCACCAAAGTGCTCATGGACGGCGGAAGCAGCCTCAACATTATCTATTCTCGGACCCTCGACCTCTTGGGGGTCGACAGAGCGCGCCTCCAGCCTAGCGTTGGGGGCTTCCACGGAGTCGTGCCAGGGAAACGGGCAGAACCCCTCGGGCGGGTCGATCTGCCTGTTTGTTTTGGCACGCCGGCGAACTTCCGAAAGGAAACTCTCACTTTCGAAGTGGTCGGATTCCGTGGAACGTACCACGCTATCCTGGGACGCCCATGCTACGCCAAGTTCATGGCGATCCCGAACTACACCTACCTCAAGCTCAAAATGCCTGGCCCAAACGGTGTCATCACTGTAGGGCCCTCGTTTGAACATGCCTACGAGTGCGACGTCGAGTGCATCGAGCACGGCGAGGCTGTTTTTGGGTCAGCGATCTTGGCCGCAGACCTCGACGGTCTAGCCAATGCGATCCTCGACCCAAAACGCCATGCCGGCAGCTTCGAGTCCGCCGAAGACGTCAAGCTCGTACCCCTCGACCCCGCTGATCCCAAGGGGAGGGCGCTGAGCGTCAGCGCCACCCTCGATCCTAAATAGGAAGCAGTGCTCGTCGACTTTCTCCGCGCGAACGTCGACGTCTTTGCGTGGAGTCCCTCGGATATGCCGGGCATACCCAGAGAAGTCGCCGAGCACGCCTTGGAGATCCGGGCCGGAGCCAAACCGGTGAAGCAACGCCTGCGCCGCTTCGACGAGGAGAAGCGCAGGATCATCGGCGAGGAGATACACAAACTGCTGGAGGCCGGGTTCATCAAGGAGGTTCATCATCCCGAGTGGCTAGCTAATCCTGTCTTAGTTAGAAAAAAGAGTGGGAAATGGAGGATGTGCGTAGACTATACTGGTTTAAATAAAGCATGTCCGAAAGGTCCCTTTCCTTTGCCACGCATTGATCAAATCGTTGATTCCACCGCGGGATGTGAAACTCTCTCATTCTTAGATGCATATTCCGGTTACCACCAAATCAAAATGAAGGAGTCCGACCAGCTCGCGACTTCGTTCGTCACCCCATTCGGCATGTATTACTACGTTACGATGCCCTTCGGTCTCCGGAACGCGGGGGCAACGTACCAGCGATGCATGCAACATGTTTTTGGGGGGCACATTGGGTCGACCGTCGAGGCTTACGTCGACGACATCGTGGTCAAAACCCAACGTGCCGGCAACCTGGTCAGCGACCTCGACGTTGCATTCAAGTGCCTCAGAGCAAAAAACATCAAACTCAATCCAGAGAAATGTGTCTTCGGCGTCCCACGAGGTATGCTTTTAGGGTTTATCGTATCTAAACGTGGCATCGAGGCCAACCCTGAAAAAATCTCTGCAATCACCAAAATGGGCCCCATCCGAGATCTCAAGGGCGTACAGAGAGTCACAGGTTGCTTGGCGGCACTCAGCCGTTTCATTTCGCGCCTCGGCGAAAAAGCGCTCCCTCTGTACCGTCTCTTGAGGAAATCGGACCATTTTTCCTGGAACCTCGAGGCTGAGGAGGCTCTCACAAAACTGAAAGCCACCCTCTCTAGCTCACCGATCCTCGTCCCTCCGACCCCGGGGGAACCACTCCTACTCTATGTCGCAGCGACATCACAAGTTGTCAGTGCTGCCCTGGTTGTCGAACGGGCCGAGGAGGCACACACCTTGCTTGTCCAGAGGCCGGTCTATTTCGTTAGCGAGGTGCTCTCAGAAACAAAGGGTCGGTACCCACAGATCCAGAAACTGCTGTATGCTGTCATCTTGACACGGCGCAAGCTCCGACACTACTTTGAGGGTCACCCGGTTACTGTGGTTTCTTCTTTCCCCTTGGGAGAGATAGCCCAGAACCGGGAAGCCTCGGGTAGGATTGCCAAATGGGCGGTCGAGCTTATGGGCGAGGCATTGTCCTATGCGCCGCGAAAAGCTATCAAGTCACAGGCGTTAGCAGATTTTCTGGCCGAGTGGACTGACACACAACTCCCTCCTGCACAGCTCCAAGCGGAGCTGTGGACCATGTACTTCGATGGGTCATTAACGAAAATGGGAGCAGGTGCGGGCTTGCTCTTCATCTCACCCCTCGGGGTTCACATGCGCTACGTCATCCGGCTTCATTTCCCTGCGTCTAACAACGTCGCCGAATACGAGGCACTCGTCACAGGGTTGAGAATCGCCATCGAGCTCGGGGTCCGACACCTCGACGTCCGAGGCGACTCTCAACTCGTGATTGATCAGGTGATGAAGAACTCGAGCTGCCGCGACCCCAAGATGGAGGCCTACTGCCAGGAAGTACGGCGCATCGAGGACAAGTTTCACGGCCTCGAGCTCAACCACATCGCACGCAGGTATAATGAGGCCGCTGATGAATTGGCAAAAATTGCGTCCGGTCGAGCCACGGTTCCACCGGACGTCTTCGCGAAAGACCTTCAGCGCCCATCCGTCGACCTCAGGCCAGACGGGGAGGTCGACGAGGCATCGATCAACCTTCCACCTAAGGCAGAAGCCCCCTCGACCGGGGCTGAAGCCATGCAGGTGGAAGACTCGACGTCACCCGCCTGACCTCGAGCCTGATTGGCGCGTCCCGTATCTCGACTACCTCATCCATGGGGACCTCCCCTCGGATAGGACTGAGGCTCGACGGATCGCACGTCGGGCCAAAACTTTTGTGATCATGAGCGACAGCAGGGAGCTCTACCGTCGTAGCCCTACCGGTATCCTCCAACGTTGCATCACGAAAGAGCAAGGCAGAAATCTGCTCGGCGATCTTCACTCGGGGGTTTGCGGTCACCACGCTGCGCCTCGAACCCTTGTCGGAAACGCCTTTCGACAAGGATTCTATTGGTCGACCGCGGTCTCCGACGCTGTCAAGCTAGTACGCTCCTGCGAGGGTTGTCAGTACTATGCGAGACAGACTCATCTTCCGGCACATGCCCTACAGACTATCCCCATCACATGGTCGTTCGCCGTTTGGGGGCTCGACCTTGTCGGACCACTGAAAAGGACGACCGGCGGCTTCACCCACTTGCTCGTCGCAATCGACAAATTCTCCAAGTGGATCGAGGCCCGCCCTATCACCAGCATCAGGTCCGAACAAGCTGTACTCTTCTTCACTAACATTGTTCATCGCTTCGGGGTCCCCAACTGTATCATCACGGACAACGGCACCCAGTTCACTGGCAAGAAGTTTTTGGATTTCTGCGACAACCACCACATCCGTGTGCTCTGGTCGGCCGTGGCTCATCCAAAAACAAACGGGCAAGTGGAACGTGCCAACGGCATGGTTCTACAAGGCCTTAAGCCCAGAATCTTTGACAAACTAAACAAACATGGCAAAAGATGGGCTGCCGAGCTACCCTCGGTCCTGTGGAGCCTAAGAACAACGTCGAGTCGAGCCACGGGGTTCACTCCGTTCTTCTTAGTCTACGGGTCTGAGGCTATGCTACCAACCGATATAGAATACGGGTCCCCAAGATTGAAGGCATACAACGAAGTACACAACGACGCCACAAGACAGGACGCCCTCGACCAGCTCGAGGAAGCCCGAGATGTGGCTCTGTTGCATTCTGCCAGGTACCAGCAGGGTCTCCGACGCTACCACGACAGATACGTCCGCAACCGTGACCTCAACGTTGGTGACTTGGTGCTACGGTGGAACCAGAACACCAAGGGACGGCACAAGCTCACACCACCATGGGAAGGGCCGTACATCATCACAGAAGTACTAAAGCCGGGCACCTACAAGCTATCCAACGAAAAGGGCGAAATCCTCACCAACGCTTGGAACATCGAACAGCTACGTCGCTTCTTTCCTTAAAAAGCCTCGAGGCTCTGTATTTCCTTTTTCGTCAATAAAGAATACAGCGATGTTTAAAATTTCTCGTTTCGTAATAAGGAAGGATCGACCCTGCACTCCCAGAGTCGACCCTCCCTCGGGGGCTGGCAAGGGGGGAACCCCCGGTCCCCGAAAAACCGAAAAAACTTGCGCTCTTTTTTAAATTTAAGAACCGTTTCTTAGATCGATTTCGCTGAAAGAGCACCCTAAGGTTCGAAAGGGCTCTCGAGCCTGGAGCATCACCTACGCCTCCGAGGCTACGGTACCTCCACTCGACCCTTGCGCCTTTTAGAGGTACCCTTTCACGCTGAGAAGATCTAAACAACGGTTCCTAAAATTAAAAAAGAACATACCCCCTGTCGCTTAGATCAGGCTCTCACACGATTTACTAGGCCGCAACATCACCCTGAAGCTCGAGGGCAGTCGAGCCGCGAGATCACTTACGCCCCCGAGGCTACGGTACCTCCACTCGCTCCCTTACGCCAAAGGATGTAGCTGCGCGCTAGGTAAATCACGCGAGAACACGATCCGTGCGATAAAGGGAAGAAAAGCTCGAGTAAAACTAAATCAACCGCGAACCGGTTTATGTTTCGAGTCTTTTAGGCCTCCGCGGCCACCGCGATCAAAATTCGAAATACTAACTTATTACATGGGCCTTCATGCCCAGATTTGGCTCACAGGCCTTCGTCGTCGGCAGGAGGGACCACCTCGGCTTCAAAAAGCGAGGCCAGACGACTCCCAGGCTCTTCGGCGGCTTCGATCAGCTCCACGCAGGCGTCCTCGTTCTCCTCGTCCGTCCGATCGGGGTCTGTGATGAAGCCCTCGGCAACGAGCCTCATATCAAACACAAACCCCGAACGGACGACGGCCAGCGCCCTCTTCACGCCGTGATGGAGGCCGTTCCGTACCTTCTCCCGGGCAAGGCGGCCCAGCGCCACCATCCGTCGGACGAAGGAGTTCCCCGGAACATCTTCCCCGGTGTCGGTGTCGGGCTCGACCCCTAGGCCATCACACACAGTGGTGATCACGCCCTGGAGAAGTTGGGTCCTCCGGACCTCGGTTTCGAAGAGGCTCTGGAAGGAGTTGGCGCACGATTGGGCCTCTCGGTTCTCTCTCTCCAGCTCTGAAACACGATAAACAAGTTAGTGCCCAACGCGAGGCCTTCAACGTCGTGACTATAACAACCATACTTACCCTCGACGTGGGTCTGCAAGCCCACGACCTCGTCGCGGAGCCCCCCACATGTTCGCTCGAGCCCCAGGAAGGCGTTGTCCTTGTCACGGATGGCCGCCTTTAGCGCCTCGACCTCCTGCCGAGCAGACTCGAGAGCTGCGTCCTTCTTTTGGACGGCTCCCTGCAGCGTCGTGACCTCGGCATGGGAGGCGTCGCGCTGAAGACTGACCTGGGAGACATCCTCCTCAAGCTCCTTCACCCGCGCAGACAAGGGCTCGAGGTCCCTGCGCGCCTGGGTAGCCTCCTCCCGAGCCTTGTCCAGGCTTGTGCGCATCACGGCCTCGGCCGCCCATGCCTGCGCCGCCTCTTCCTTCAATGTGGCGTATGCGACGCGCAGTTCAGCCATCTCGGCGTTCCGATCGGATAGCCGTTTCTGGGCCTCCTCGACCAGAACCCGTTGCTGGGACAGCGCGCCCCACACGCCACTCTCGTCCCGGATGAAGAGTGACTTGCAGCGGGAGTACTCCTTCAGCTCCTGAACGCAATTCGAAAAGGTCACAAATCCGAAGAAAAAACAGCCTATCAAGCGAGCCGACGGGTCGATCATACCTCGGTGGCATCCCCCATACTCCGCACAGCGCCGGACGCCACTCGAAGCAACCGGTCGAGATGCTGGCGGACGCCCTCGAGGTACTCCCATCGGTGCACTTCGTCTTTGTCGCTAAGGACAAAGACGGGCTCGGCGTCGGGGTTCGTAGCGTCCCTGAACTCAAGGGACGGCCCCCCCACTTCGGCAGCTCCGCCTCGACCCGCGCTATCGCCAGCGCGGCGATGTCGGGCCACGAGGAGGACGACCCGGCCGGGGCGTCTCCCGGTCCCGCGGAAGGACCGGCCTCGCCCGCGGTATCCGCCTCTCCAACGGCCGTCGAGACACCGGCCTGGTCCGCGACCTCACCCCCCTCGACCCCTATCGTTTGTTTTCCCTTGTCCAGGGAGATGTTGTCGAGGGGAGCGTGAGGGCGGGCACTTACGACCGCCGGCACCACCGGAGCCGGCACCTCGACCGACGACGGCTCCGGTACCCTCGCCTCGACCGTCGGCACCGCTGGAGCCGGCGTCTCTTCTTCGGGTGCTCCGGATGGGGGCTCGACCGCCCCGATCTCCACCACGCCCGCTGGCTCTGCCGACGGGCCTTGTCGCGGCTGCGACCCCTTCGCCAGGAACGTCTCTTGCCCCGACACCGACGCGACCTCCTCCTCGGTCACGTCAGCACCCGCCCGCTCCGCGTCGCGGACGGGTGCCTCGCTCGTCGCGACCGCAACAGCAGCCTCGGCCGTCCCCGACGGCCGGGGCCCCGCCTCGACCACGTCAAGAGCCGCCGCCTTTGCCGGTTCGGCCCCCCCGACGGCGGGCTCCGGGCCGGCAACCGCCGCGGCGTCGGCCGACCCTTGCTGATGTCGCAGGCGCCCTTTCGCTGCCTCGACCTGACGGACCCAGGCCGCGTCCTGCTCCGCCGTCCGGTTGAAGACAACGGCGCTGGCTCGCAGCGACTTCACAGGGGTAGGCCCCATTGGCTCCGCCTTCCGCTTCAGCCTGCGAAGTGAGAAGAATTGTCAGCCGACGGACTTTGGGAAAGGCAGGACAACCAAGCTGAGATACTTACCCGGAAATCGGCACCAAGTACCTCGACCCCGCGCGGCTCGAGCCTCCCGGGACGGCCGCTGGTGGCCTCGCGGCGGCCTCACCAGCGGGCCGAGCGCTCCTGGGGGCCCCGGCCGACGCACCGCCCTGCGCCCTTTGTGCTTCCGGGGCCAGCTGGCCTCGGGTCCTTACTCCCGCCGGCGCCACCACCGATGACGACGCCGGTACCGCCGTCTCCGCCCCTGCCGGAGCTTGCGAGGCCCCGGCTGGAGCGGACGTCCCCGTCGACCCCTCTCGCCGGGTCCGGGGTAAAACGGCCCCTCCCCTCGAGGGGCCCCGCTTCCTTCTCCACCTTCTTCCCCTCGACCTCCTCGACCACGACGACCGAGGAGGACGCCCCCCCGATGGGCTCCAGCAGGGGGCGAATGTCGGGAAGGTCCCCAAGCCTGGTTGCAATCTCATACCGCGACAGGGCATCATCATCTTCGCCGCTGCTGCCGTCGTCCTCCCCCCGAGACTGTCTCGGAAGGCGACGGCGACAGGGGCACTCCGTCGATGGTCTGCTGGCGCCGGCGCCTCTTCAACGCCTCCGCCTCTTTGGCCTTGCGGATCGCCCGCTTCTTGGCCGTCTCCTTGACCTGCTTCTTCTGGGAGGCATGCAGGCGTCGAGCCTCCCGGGCGGGCCGGTCCTCTGGGACTGGTGGGCGCGTTTCCCGCAACGCCGACAAATCCTACACGCCGGCCTCGACCACATCAGCGAAATCCACAGATAAACGAAAATAGCAATACCTCAGCCCCGGGATACGTACCACGGATTCGCACCCTTCGGTAGGCCTCATGGGAACCTGATTGGCTTCCTCCGCCTTGAAGTTCCCGACCATCCGGCGAGCCCGCCGGAGAACCTCCTCAAGGGTGAGGGATTCGTGGGACATCCGGGTGCCCTCCAGGTTCGCCTCCGGAGTCATCTGGTCCAGGCGGAGACGACGCTGGCACAACGGCATCACTCTACGGCGATGGAAGCCCGCAGCCACCGCCGCAGCCGTCAGGCCCCGAAGGCGAAGCTGCTGCAGCGCCGCCAGCAGCGGATCCAAGCGCGTCTTCTCGGCCTCGGGCACTCCGTACGACCAGTGCTCTTCTCGAGCAGTCAGCACGCGGCCGGTGTACCTCGGCAACTGATTTTCATCATTGCGGAGATAGAACCAACCCTCGTGCCACCCACTGTTCGAGGAGATGAGTCGGGCCGGGATGTATAGATCCGTCCGACCCGATCTCACTTGCAGCACGCAGCTCCCCACTCGGGCCGCGGATAGGACGCCTTTCTCCCTGCCCTCTTGGCGAAGAGCTCGGCCTTGAAAAGGTGAAGCCACAAGTTCCACTGTGGCTCCACCCCAAGGTAGCCCTCGCAGACCGCCGCAAAGATGGCGGCCTGCGCTACGGCGTTGGGGGGGAAAGGTGGTGAAGCTCCACCCGATAATAGTGGAGGAGCGCACGCATGAAGACCGATGCCGGCACGCCGAACCCCCCGCTCATGAAAGCTGACGAAGCTCACCACGTACCCTTCGGGGGGCACTGGCTCCTGGTGGGCGGGGGGCGGTGCCACCCACTCCGGCCACGCCGAGTTCGTCCTCGGCCGCAACAGCCCGTCCTCGACCAACTCCTCCAACCTCCTCTCCGTCACCGAGGAGGCGGCCCAGTCGTCGGCGGGAAGGATCTGGCTCTTTCCTGCCATCGATGTCGTCGGAAGGGGGGAAAAGGATGCGGTGGCTGCGGCAAGACGGGCGGAGAACGCGATGTGGCAGGGGATGTCTAGGGCAAAGGATTGCAGGGATGCAAGTAATCGGTGGGGAACGGAGACCCCAAGGCCTTAGCTTTATATGCTCAGACGGAAGCCCAACGGCCGCGCGAAAAGTAAGGAGCAGTTTCTCGCGATAAAACCGCTCGCCTAACCGTTTCCTTATATCTCGCAGGAACTGAGCACGTGGCCGCTCCCCACGTCGTAACCATACGCCGATAACGCGCCGGTCTCGCCTCCCGAAAAAACACGCCCGGACAACGAAATATCTCCAGGTATGTCTTAAATGGGTGCGAAACCCGCAATAAGTCTCGAGGGAACGAAAGCTGGCCCTCGAACGGGGTTCGACAGCTGCCCTCGAGCAACAGAGTTAGGGACGACCCAGGGTGCGCCCGTACATGGCCAAGGGCTCGAGCCACGCTCTCGAGGCACCCCAGGACGTATTCGAGGCCGAAGGAGAAGGTTGTGGTAGGAATCCCTCCGGGGGAGGCATCGAGCCCTCGAATCCTGTCGAAGGGAATCGAGATCCACACGACCACTTCTTGGCATTTTTGAGGGCGCCTCCGGGCCACTAGCCGACCCCTAACGAACGGGGCACGGGTTCTCACTCGAATTCCCCCGCTAGCAGCTCACCGGAGATCGTCGTAACTCGGGCCCAAACGAGGGTAGTGCGACATTCTCCACCCATCCTCCTTTTTTCGAAAAAGGAGCGTGAGGGTCGCGAAAGACGGCCGGGACTCTGATCGACCTCGTGCGTGCGAGGCTCGGGATCCCGACCGCAAAAATGGGTGCGAAGCCCGCAATAAGTCTCGAGGGAGCGAAAGCTGGCCCTCGAACGGGGTTCGACAGCTGCCCTCGAGCAACAGAGTTAGGGACGACCCAGGGTGCGCCCGTACATGGCCAAGGGCTCGAGCCACGCTCTCGAGGCACCCCAGGACGTATTCGAGGCCGAAGGAGAAGGTTGTGGTAGGAATCCCTCCGGGGGAGGCATCGAGCCCTCGAATCCTGTCGAAGGGAATCGAGATCCACACGACCACTTCTTGGCATTTTTGAGGGCGCCTCCGGGCCACTAGCCGACCCCTAACGAACGGGGCACGGGTTCTCACTCGAATTCCCCCGCTAGCAGCTCACCGGAGATCATCGTAACTCGGGCCCAAACGAGGGCAGTGCGACATTCTCCACCCCTCCTCCTTTTTTCGAAGAAGGAGCGCGAGGGTCGCGAAAGACGGCCGGGACTCTGATCGACCTCGTGCGTGCGAGGCTCGGGATCCCGACCGCAAAAATGGGTGCGAAGCCCGCAATAAGTCTCGAGGGAGCGAAAGCTGGCCCTCGAATGGGGTTCGACAGCTGCCCTCGAGCAACAGAGTTAGGGACGACCCAGGGTGCGCCCGTACATGGCCAAGGGCTCGAGCCACGCTCTCGAGGCACCCCAGGACGTATTCGAGGCCGAAGGAGAAGGTTGTGGTAGGAATCCCTCCGGGGGAGGCATCGAGCCCTCGAATCCTGTCGAAGGGAATCGAGATCCACACGACCACTTCTTGGCGTTTTTGAGGGCGCCTCCGGGCCACTAGCCGACCCCTAACGAACGGGGCATGGGTTCTCACTCGAATTCCCCCACTAGCAGCTCACCAGAGATCGTCGTAACTCAGGCCCAAACGAGGGTAGTACGGCATTCTACACCCCTCCTCCTTTTTTCGAAAAAGGAGCGCGAGGGTCGCACAGCAAAAGACGGCCGGGACCCTAATCGACCTCGCGCGCACGAGGCTCGGGGGCTTGACCGCAACAAAATGTCCCCCAATCGAACGCAAACAAGACCTCGGAGGAGTCTCCATACTCCACCGAGGCCTCAGGGGCTACACCCGGCGGGTGCGCTCGCGCGCCCCCACCGGAAGAATCACGACGCTACGACTCCAGTTCTGACTAACCTTTGGGAGAGTGATCACACACTCACCCAAAGGCTCGGGGGCTACTGTCGGTACCAACAGTACGGGGTACCACAGCTATCGCCAAAACACTAACAAAAACCGAAACCAGTAGAAAAGATAGCCCGCTCGACGGGGCGCCTCGACCGCGTCCCGGCTCCGACTCGTACGAGGCCCGCTCGACGGGGTGCCTCGACCGCGCCCCGGCTCCGACTCGTACGAGGCCCGCTCGACGGGGTGCCTCGACCGCGCCCCGGCTCCGACTCGTACGAGGCCCGCTCGACGGGGCGCCTCGACCGCGTCCCGGCTCCGACTCGTACGAGGCCCGCTCGACGGGGCGCCTCGACCGCGCTCCGGCCCCTCGACGCCCTTTCTTTACCTACCCGGGACAAAAGCCATAGCATTCAATGCGGTTACCTACTACCACCGACCGACATGGCTACGGCATGGGTCAACGCGGGAACAATACCCACGTCAAGTCTCACTGTTTTACCGCCCATCCCGTGATGGGAGGTGAAAGCCGTCACTGTATCCACCATACCGCGCACTATTCACCATCAGTCACCCTCGAGGGAGGATAAGACAAGGTCCGTCCCCCGCGATACCGGGGATTCGGCCTTATCCATCCGACCTCGACCCAGCCTCGACCCGGCCCCCAACGCTCGACTTAGCTCGAAGGACGGTATGGCCTGGCACTCTGGGTCATTTCACCCTCTTGTCCCGTACCGCGTCAGGATACCCAGGGATGGCCGGCCATCCCGAAGCCACGTCGCTACAGTCAACTCAACAGGAATCGACGAAACATCGCCTCAAGCCTCCCCTCGACTTGGCCACCTCTCGCCCTATAAAAAGGCAGGCCAGGGCGAACCAGGGGGGAGGAACAAGAAAAAAAAGAAGGAAGAAGAAGAAAAAAACACGAAGCATCACGGAAAAAACGCGAAGCAACCATCTTTCTCCTTTTTCTCTTTGAGACTTGGGGCTCGACACCCTCTCTCGCCTGCTTGTAACCCCTACACGAGCACCCCGGTGCAAGGAAATACAAATCTCTCTTCCCCACTGGACGTAGGGCCTTCTTTTGCCCGAACCAGGATAAACCCCCGTGTGTTCTCCTTGCATCACCATCCAGGAAAGAGTCACGCAGCATTTACTCGTTGGTTTAGGACCCCTTTGGTCCGAACACCGACAACTCTGTTTGAGAAAAAAGAGTAGAGTTATAAAAGCACCTGGAGAGGTACTCCACAAACATTTTTGTGGAGCTACTCTGAACTGGAGTTTATGGAGCAGTCTAGCACCGTAGAAAGTCCATCGATCGCAGCCTCGCCCACAGGCTAGTGGTCCTTGCCTAGTTGCCTGTCCGATCAAAAGAGAAAGAACGGGGAAATGTATAAAAACACGTCAGCTCTACTCCGACGAAGCTGCGTTCGTGCTTTCTAACTTCAGGTATCGTGCACCACCTTCTCTTCATCACAGTTTCATTAGAAGATGCACCAAGCTCTGGACAGTACTTGACCGAGTACGCCTACGTGACTCTGAGAACGATTTGGCACTGGCTCAGAACCACTTGACAAACCCCCAATGGAATGACAACTTAAGCTTAAGGCATCGTTAACGATACAGGGAAACAAAAAAAATATTTGACAATGTTCAACACCTTGCTCAGCAATCAAAGAGAATATAGTGCAAACTTTACAACTCTGGAAACACAGAACAAGGAAGGAACCAAGGAGTTTGGCTATCAAAGCATGGACACAAATTTGGGAACAACCGGTTGCAAGAACAAGAGGGCCATCAAATTGATAATTCAAAGATACTCCGAATGTTGTTCAACTCAGTTCAATTTATTGCTGTAGGGGTGCAAACCCCTCTAGTTTCGTTAAAAAAAAGCTCAGTTCAATTTACTTTATTAGTTCTGCAAATTCTTTCTCTCGTACTTTGTAGCTTTTTCTCTAAGACTCTTGGCTTTGCACCTTCGTTTGTACAGTTTGCGATTTTAATACAAATTAGGTAGGGCCTTCCCTCCCGACTTCTAAAAAAACAATACTAATGTACACGGCACCTCTTTACCTTCCTCGATAAAAACGATCATGACAGCCAACCACTTGTAAATCTACCTTTCCTATTTCTTGAAACTTAGCTGAAGATAATAATAATGGTCAACTCACATGAGCTACGAGACATCTCTTTTTCAGGGGTACCATGCAGGCATCGCCTAGCTAGGGCCGTGCCTAGGGCTATGACAAGGATGTCTGGATGTGGAGGTTTAGGTCGTGTAACTAACTCGACAATGTTTAGTTTAGAGAAGGGAAAAAGGTTTACAGTAGAAAAGAAAAAAAGAAAGAACGTTTTAGAGGAAATGTATTAACCTTTGTGTGATCGAACTCGTCAAAACATGCTAGAAAACATCAATTCAACCAACTTAATAACATACTTAAAGCTAATAGCCAGGGTTTTCTAATAGTACGTGTTTGAATGCAATACATGAGTGTATATGATGTTGGTTGGATTGGATCACTGGAGCCTAGACCAAGAAGCATATCAAGCCCTTTAGGTTCAAAATCTAACGCTCGAAGCGGCACATTTGCATAGTATGCAATGACGGATCTAGGATTCAAAATCTATGGGACTAAATTTATTGATGGTAAGTCAATCAACACAACTATTACACAATGAACACATATACAATTGCAAATTTTATAAAGGGGGTTAAATGTATCTGGGCAAAAACTCTAGGGCAAAGCCAGGCAGCCTCACAATTTATACATAGATCCATCGCTAATGGTATCTAACGAAACACATATTTGTTGGCCCCACAACTTATATATAGATCCGTCACTCACGGTTATATAACCAAACATGCTCTACATGCCTTTGACAAAACAACGAGAATAAAGCCGTCTCTTCGTCAATACCAACTTGGACACAAAAGATTGAGGTTACAGTCCTAACGATACATTCACCAAATTCAACCGGACTCATGGAAATTCTTGGAGCAATCTCCTCATCCAAGCAATCCAAGAGCCCAGATCGAGCCTCTCAGATTGTTGGCAATAGCGGCAAGCAAAGACTTACAGTGACATGAACGAAGGCTACTTGGCCCTGATCTGATCCAGTGATGCTTGATCAGACGGCCAGAATTACCACACCACGCTGTGCTCAGTTGCTGACGGTCAAGTCATCCACCGACTCACCGCGCGCCACTCTTGCTCCCCTCCGTGTCTACTCCTATATAAGAGGCTCTCGCGCTCTGTGCACAGACGACCTTCCCTTCCCTGTTCCCTCTGCTTTCCTCTGCTTCATTCCTCGATCGGCCATGGTGGTCCTCGCCAAGGGTGAGCTGGAGCAGATCGCCCTGCCCGCGGCGGAGCCGCCCCCGGCCGACGTGCGGTCGGTGGACCTGTCCGCCCCATCTGGCCCGGCGCGCGAGGCCGCGGCGCGCGCGCTGGTGGCGGCTTGCGAGGAGCACGGGTTCTTCCGGGTGACGGGCCACGGCGTGCCGGCGGAGCTCGTGCGCGCCGCAGAGGCCGCGGCGGCCGGGTTCTTTGCGCGGCCGCAGGGCGAGAAGGACGCGGAGGCCCCCACGCTCGGGTACGGCAGCAAGCGCATCGGCGGCAACGGCGACCTCGGGTGGGTCGAGTACCTCCTGCTTGGCGTCACCCCCGCCGCCGCCTCTGCGTCCTCCTTGACATTGCCGTGCGCCGCCGCCGCGGCGGCCGCGGAGGCGTCTGCCTCGTCGCCGTCGGCGCCGGCCGGGCCGTTACGGTGAGTCGTCGCCACTCGCAGCGGGACAGAACGGTGCCAGCGTTCGGCGTTGCACCGGCATCGCTTCGCAGCTGGCTTGCCTTGCCTCGTCTGCCTGCACGCATGCACACACGTCACCTCTTTGCCTTGCCTTTCCTCAGCTCCATGCTCTGCTCGTGCTTGCAATCTGTCACGTGGAGCAATACCACACCGCATACGCACGTGCTCGTAGCATAAAACCCCAAGAAGAACAATCCCAACGCGCTAGCAGCAGTGGATCTTCAATAAATCCATGATGCTCAATAATAAACATATAAAATCCTACTGAATCTATTGGGAAGAAAAATGAGAAAAGAAAATGGTGTCGTATCCGTACGTGGAAGATAAGACTGCCCGAGGTACACGCCATTTGACCCACGTGCCGCGCCAGCTGCGCGCGCGCGCGACGTCGGTTGCGTTGCATGTTCTCCGTCGACGCGCCGGCGCCGCCCATCGCAATTGATTGCCGTGCGCGCTGCCGGCCGCGCGCTCTAGTGACGTGAAGCCGCGCGGGCGGCGGGCGCAGGTCGATTCGACACGAACGCAAGCGCGCCATGCCGAGCGTCGCTCGTCACTGTCGCCGGATTTAAATTATAGCCTGGTTTAAGGCGACGGTGTTGTATTCGGATATTAATAAAAAAATAAATTACAGAATCCATCGATAAACTACAATACGAATTTATTATACATAATTGATTCGTTATTAGCACATATGTTATTGTAGCATTTTATTGTCAAATTATGGTCTGATTAGTTTTAAAAGATTCGTCTCGTAAGGTAGTTGTAATCTATGTAATTAGTTATTTTTTAATTTATATTTAATACTCTATACATACGTATATCTAGATATTCGATAGACAGAGTGTAAACTTTTGGAGAAGATACTGAGCAAGGCCTAGGGCCTGTTTAGTTTCCCAAATTCATCCCTAAATTCTACTATGCAAAAAGAAGATTCCCCATCACATCAAAATGCTGGCACATATATGAAATACTAAATGTAGATGAAATCAAAAACTAATTGCACAGTTTTGTTGTACTTTGCGAGACGAATATTTGAAGCCTAATTAATCAATGTTTGGACAATTATTAGTAAATAAAAACAAAATTGCTACAGTAGAGAACAGTGATTCGGCTGGCCCCTATTTGGCCATCTAAACACGGCCCTATATTCGATTGTGATTTTTTCGCCGGCGTGCGCGCGTCTGACAACGTATGTTCGGTGGCACGCATGCTGACGCAGGGACCTTCTGGACGAGTACACGGTGGCGGTGCGGCGGATGGCGTGCGCGGTGCTGGAGCTGATGGCGGAGGGGCTGGGCATCGCCGCCGGCGCCGGGGACGGGGGCGCACTGACGCGGCTGGTGACGCGCGCGGACAGCGACTGCATGCTGCGGGTGAACCACTACCCGCCGCGGCCGCCGGCGCTGTCCCCCTGCAGCCTCACGGGGTTCGGCGAGCACACCGACCCGCAGATCATCTCGGTGCTCCGCGCCAACGGCACCTCCGGCCTGGAGATCGCGCTGCCGCGGGACGGCGCCTGGGCCTCCGTCCCGCCCGACGGCGACGCCTTCTTCGTCAACGTCGGTGACACCCTGCAGGTACGTACCTCGATCTGCTTACTATTACTATTCTTTTTTTTCTAACCGTGTCATCATCAGCCATCTCTAGCTATCTGGTAGGAGCTAGCGAGTAGGGATGAATAAATCCGGCACCAGTCGTACTCGAGATCTTTTTCGATCGATCAGTCAACGTCAACAACCATCCGTCAAACACGATGGAGCTTACGACACGTAATTAGCACGTACGGAGTACATACACGTACGATCATATACCTAGGTACGTACTAGTAGCTAGGCCCCAAGCTGTGGCCGTGAAACACTGGTACGTACCCGTAGACGTACAACGGTAGATAGTACGACGTAGCCTTTCGTTCGGGACGGAACGGGCCAAGCAAAGCATATGCTGCACGTACTGCATCAGCATGACTGCATGCATGCTAGCTTCTTCAGTTCTTTGTTCGTTCCTGCATGCGACGTACGTATGACGACTGATGATGCTGTGCGTGCGTGCAGGTGTTGACGAACGGGAGGTTCAGGAGCGTGAGGCACAGGGTGGTGGTGAACAGCGAGAAGTCCCGGGTGTCCATGGTCTTCTTCGGCGGCCCGCCGCCCGGCGAGAGGCTGGCGCCGCTGCCGCAGCTGCTGGGCGACGGCGGCCGGAGCCGGTACCGGGACTTCAGCTGGAGCGAGTTCAAGAACAGCGGGTGCAGGACCAGGCTCGCGGAGGACCGGCTGTCCCGCTTCGAGAACAAGTAGCTTGCTAGAGGCTACGTTACATAGTACATATAAGCTACGTATCAGCTAGCACGGCAGGATCGATCATGCATGTATGCTTCTGATGTATGCCAAGCGTATATGACGCATATAAGTGGACGAACGTGCTAGTATAGCTACCGGCACCGGTCTATATATATTAGAGGTCATGCTCCTTGCTCATCGTATTATATTGTACACGTGTATGCACGCATGGTGCACCACACAGGGTATCTATCTGTCTATCCATGGAGTACCATGCATGGTTCTGTTAGCTTACAACTCGTACGTCAGTGCGGCACTGCTTCGAGACAGGACGCAGCAGGAGCCACCTGTTTGACATACGGCCTGCCGCAGCCACGGCGCTTTTCCTTGTAAAGGCGTCCTGTGCACGAGAGAGTACGTGCGGCACTGTGACCCGCGCAGTGTGGGACTGCGGGTGCGGTTGGCCCCCCTGGATCGGAGGTAGCTCCAGCGGGGCAACAGCGAAACGCGCGCATCACCAACAGCAACAGGGCTAGCGTAAAAAACGGACGACCCGTTCGGATCTGTTCCGTTTTCTTTTTTGTCCGTTCATTTCTATATTTGCTGGTCTCGTTTTCGTATTTATGAAAATAGGAGAGGGGTTTTTTCATTCGTTTCCGAGGGATTCCGTTTTCACCCGAAATTGACCCGTATTTATTCTATTTTTCATCCCGTTTTAAATCTATATGAGATGTGTAGAAATTAATATGTTCATAAACCTATTAATCACCAATTATGCATGTTAACACATGGCATGCTAGTAAATACTAGACCAATAACTTCGTATGTGTATATTAATTTGTGACTTTGCTTATGTATATTCATGAATATTTAATCATATTATTCTAACTTAATTTTCTGGCTCTCTATCCGTATTGGTTCGTTTCCGTGCATCCGCATATCTCGATTCCGTTTCCAAACACACATTTTTCGAAACTGATCCCGTTTCCGCTAAAAAATATAAAAACGGAAGTAAAAATAGAGTTTTTCCGTCCGTTTCCCTCTGTTTTCATCGCTTAACAGGCAACAGGGCGCTCGATTAGAGGTGAACAGCGAAGGTAGTCTATGGTGTTTGACCCTAGGGAAATGACATTGTCACCTTACTGTGTGACAGCGTGCCAGGTCATCAGTCAAACCAAGAACCGGCCGGCAGGCCCGGTGAAGCAATCGTGGACCACTTGATCGAATTAAGCAACATTATCATTACTAACTTGTCAATTGTCATTAGTCATTCAGAAAAGAGATCTCGGTGCAAAGCTCGCTTTCCAGATGCTATAGTACTCCACTACTTCTCAGTTGTCATTAGTCATTCAGAGAGAGATTTTGGTGTAACAGTGTAGTATGCCTTGGCCTTTTTCTCATCACTAGCAAATCTGATGATCGTGTGTTGCTTCCTCTCATCTCTTCAACACTGCTACAGTACAGGGAGGCGAAAAGGAGGAGGACCGGTGAATTGTCGTGCGGTTGTGCATAGACTAGGTAGTTTCATATCTAGGTCTAGGGTTTGCCGAGGAGGCATGGCTTCTCTGCGGCTTCGTGTTCCTGGCGGCACCGGCGAGACGGTGATGGCGGCGTCGCAGGGGAATAAGATTCCCCGGTCTCTTACTCGCCCCTTTGGCGTTCTCCTCCGACGTCAACGGCGGGACCGGGGAATAGGGGATTCGGCCAATCTAGTGAGTCCCTATGTCAGAGTCCGCGCGGTCGGCTGCTCCGTCATCTTATGGAGACGATGGCAACAGTGGCTGTGGGCGATGCGGCAAGTTGGAGTGCGGATCGAGCTCGAGCTTCCTACGGCGCGAGTCGTCGGCGTGCTTCGATCCGGGGTCGGAGGGGCTCGGGGTGCATCCCCGACCGATGTTCTTCCAACGGTGACTTCATCCCGGCCTCGGCGTCGGGTGTCTATTGCGGCTCACTTCAAAGCTTCCAAGCAATGGGGCTTGGCCATGGCATCTTCTTCGGCGTTGGCGGCCGGCGATGGATTGACGGTGGCGGTCGGCGGAGGAGACGCCCGAAGCTTTCGGGAAGCACAGGGTCCTTGGACCTTAATGTAATTGGTAATTTTTTTAGGGGCCCTTTGTGTAAGATGGCAGGGACAGCTGTCCATGTATCCTCCTTTAGCGTATCTGTATTCCTACGTGTATTTGTATGTTTTTCTTATCCAGTAATACAGATATGTTTAATAAAAAAATATGATGATCGTGTGTTGCAACTGAATTTAAATCCCGCGTCATTTGTTCTAATATGTTTTGAAATCATACTAAGTGTACCGTGGTTACGTTGGACATATGTTATTCTAACTTATATGAATATTGGTCATGAGTTCAAGCCAGTGATGGGACAATAAACCAGTTAGAACTTAGTTTATCATGTACTACAATTCTGAGTAAAATCGGCTGTGTTCATATGCTGCGGAGAGTGGAGGGACACATGGACAGGGAAAGAGTGTGATGGACCAAAACTTGAAGGAATAATTTTTTGCTCTTTAATATTACGTGTAGGTGTACATATGATATAATTTGTCGTGTACTACAAATCTTAGTAAGACCAACTAGAACTCTTATGCTCCATCTATCTGCACGAACTCCATGTTGTTATTGTCGATGGATTTCTTGGTTTAAATCTTAAATCTCTCTCTCTCTCTCTCTCTCTCATCTTCGTTTTTCGCACTTATACCCATGGGTGTGAATTTCTACTTATGCCGAATCAAGGTAGACTTTACTTTTAGCTCCGTACGTCCTCGGTAAACTATTGTCCAAATCTCTCACAAATTGTTTCACTATAGCTTCTTGGCCCTTTTCTTAATTTAATTTTCGGATCACCTTATGCCACTGGCCGATCATGTGTTGATTTTAGCCCGGCTATCCATGCCATTCTACGTACTACACGTACTGTTGTCAGTCATGAGGCCACGACGCATGATGATATGCATGCTTTAGCTTACGTACATAGCTGCCGATGCTGACTGTCTCAAGTCCCTTGCCTGGCGTGGCTCTGGTTCATCTTCATCCTTGGAGTACTATTTACCACGCACGCACATGCCACATGCCACATGCATTGCCCCGGCCATGGCCCGGATTGAACGTACTGGTACTCGACATGATCGAGGGACTGAGAGGGAGACATGGATCCAACACTCTAGCTATAGTAGAAGCTACTAGGCAGCGCCAGCCAGGCCAGGCCGGGGAGCACAGAGATACTCCAGCTAGCTTAGCTGCGGCGTCAGCTGACGAGACGGACGGTACAATCATATCGCAGCCCAGTCCCGGGCTGTTCCTAGCAAGCAGCAGCAGCACTGCCCACTGGCCACTCGTCCTAGTGTGGTGTAGTAGCTGCCTAGCTGGGCCTCGCCGATCGGAAAGAAACCGATCGCCATGCATGCATCACCCCTCCCATTGTGCTAGCTAGGCTGCAGGTTGGTATACAGTGCCATGCTCACGCAAGCGCCGCGCGCGCGGCATGGCGAGCTGGCATGCACGCGCGCCTACGCCGCGACCGGACGGGACGGCGGCCGGACGAGCGAGCGAGCGATAGGGGTCGGGGTCCCGGTCCCCGCCCCGTGCGCGCGCGCATGCATGCACGTGGTGAGGCCGGCCGGCCGGCGGCCGCGCCCGGGCGCTGTGGCATGTGGCCCGTACGTGCTAGTGCTACTCCTTGCTTCGTTCGTCGTCGGGCAAACAGTAGTACGTCGCGCACGCAGGTGCGTGCTTGACGGCCGGTCTGATGATGAGTCAGGTTCGCTGTTGAAGCAACGCAATCTGCAGCGCTGGCTAGCTGGCTGGACGTGTGCCCCCCCCCCCCCCCCCCCCCAGTCGGGTCGGGTCGGGCGTAATCCACATTGCTGCTACAGGGCTTTATTCGGAGCCGTACCACTGATCTCAGTGGTGAGTGGTCACTGCTCAGTCCCCGGCGCTGTTATTCTGTTAAAGATGCGTTTGGTAATGAGAAATGTTTCAGATTCTTACCGTCGAACTTCACAAAGAGATCAATGTTTAAAGGAGAATATAATTGGCCAAACAATTTCACAAAGTGGTTTTGATTCAGCTGAAAAATGTTTCTAATAGAATCCAGATCTGAAACGTTTATGAGCACTGCCAAACACATCCTAAGATATGATACGATGCCGACCACCTAGGCCTTGGACCAAAGACATTTTTCCCCTCCTTTGGTAGACTTTATTTTGCTTACTTTCACAATAGGCGTCCGGCTCCTGTTCTAGTTGCACAACAGTGTGTACAGTCGTACAAAAATTTCTTGTTCTTTTAATGTAAACACACACATATGTATATGTATCCTTACCCACGCACTCACGTCGTACCAATATGAACGTATCCGATAGACTGAGCTGACAAGTATTGAGACTGATGAACTCATCGTCACAAGTGCCTATGTTACTGTTGACAAGTATGTCTAAAAGAACAATACCGTTAAATCATGAAATAAATAAATAAAAAGTACAAGCACATTTGTTAAGGGCACTTGAATCCCGATAAGAAGGTTCCACACAGTAATCTTACCTCCCGGGCTACGCTACATTTGCTACAGTGTATCTATTCTTCGTCATTGTACGTTTTAATTTCTCTACAGATACCAATTACTTTTTACAATAGCAGGGGCGCGCCCCCTGTCCATTGCATTGTGACGTGACAAGTACAAATGTTTACATGTGTGTTGTTTTACATCATTTTTGGGGTTCAGAAATGCGACACTCGCGCAAAGTACACCGTACATGCTTTGGGCAGCTCATACCATCCTCGTGTGTAGTCTGCACTGCAGTCAGCAGGTTCTAGGCATTATTAGCTGATTAGCAACAAGCGTCGTCCAGGTCTTGTTGCCAAGGCTTCGAAGCTTTAAGTAACTATACTTTGAATTTCTGCATGAACTATTTGCAGGGAAAGAATATTGCCCATATATAATTATTGTGGTCTACCATGCATATGTTCTCCGAACACCTTAAATAATTTATTCTTTCAAATTTGCATTGCTAGGAGTATGAGAAGGTAGCATTGCGCTAAAGCCTAATATAAACGGGTGGTACCGTGCTAGGTAAGCAAATTGAAATTAATTAGCGGGCTTGCTAGCGTCCGGACGACATTTCAACCACGCCTGTAGTGATTTTTCCGCGCCGTTTCGCACGCCCACATAGGGCCTGCGCCGCCCCAAACATCACTAACATCAAGAAGAGAGGGAGGAGGCGGTGGATGCCAAACCGGCGCCGAGATGCAACACTTAAAACATATATCTGAAATATTTACAAAAACACTTGAAGAACACTTGACACCATTGCAAAAACATACACAACATCCAAATAAATCACTTGCAAACATATGTGTAAAATATATGCAACATCCAGATAAACAACTTACGACATACATCTGAAAAAACAGATGAAACATTGGGAACAAAAGCTTGCAACATATGTTACAATCTCGATCTACTTTTGCAACATCCATATGAAACACTTGCAACATACCTATGAAACATATGAAACACTTGAAACAGATGCTTGCAACAAGCTCTTTCAAGCGCAACATCTACTAGCTACTTGGACGAAAATGGAGGCTCGTCGACGCGAGCTCAACACCGGCATGGAGCTCGATGCTACGGAGTGGCGCGGAGGTCGCCGGTGTGGAGCTCGTCGGTGGCACAGACCTCGGCAGAGGCCACGGCAGGCGGATGGAGCACGACCGCAACGGGAGGCGTGAGTACAAGCGGGGGCAGCGCAGGGGAGGGCGAGATCCGTCCGGCGAGCAGGGGCTGCAGTGGGAGAGCGCGGCGCGAGCAGAAGCGACGTGAGGGAGGGCAGGACCCGTCCCACGAGCAGGGCCGCGCAACGCGCAGACGCCGCACAACGAGCGGGCGATGCGGAAAGGGGCAGCGCAGGCGGGGTCCGTTCCATGAGCGGGCGACGCGGGCGGGTCTGTCTATCCGAACGGACAACCAAACATGAGCATTACCGATTAATTAGATTTCAGGTAACGTAATGCATGTTACAGCATAGTGGAGTATATATCTCTAAGTTTTGGTCACATCACACATATATTTACATTGCTTTCTTATTTGGAAACAAGAACACACACAAGCTAGGCCACAAGGGTGCCGGTGCCAGCCCAATAAACAAGAACACACACAACGTTCTGCAAAACTGCAGCAGAACAGGCGAGAGGATTTTCTTTTCGGTAATGCCAGGCACAGGCCATCTGTCCGCCCGAACGGTGCCGGTGGTGCAACACAACCCAACAACCGCTTATCCACTCGGCCTCGTCTCAAACCGTTCTAAAAAAAAAGAAAAAAAAACCTTCTTATCCCTTTTCGCTCCCTCCTCTCCATCACAATGCTTTGCAGCTGCCACTCCGTCCGTCCGGTCCCCAATGCGGATGCCACTCTGCCTCGCTGCTACGGCGCCCCCCATCTGGTGCCGCTCACTCACACCCGCGCCAGCGCTTCTCGCCACTTGCGCTGGTGCTGGTGGTGCTCGCTCCGCCCATCACGCGAGCCGCCCACCTGGCCGAGCCAAGTCTAGTGCTAGTGGCGCTGGTGACAGTGGTGTGCACGTTGTGCGCCGCTGGTGCTGGTGCGCCCGCCCGACCGAGCCACGCCCGGTGCAGGTGGAGGTGGTGCTCGCGTGTAATCGCTCGCTGCCGGCTCCTGTCCTTCCCCTCCTCTATGTTGCATATGTATGCTTCAGTTGTTTTAGACGTTTCAGATATATATTGTAATTGTTCTATTATGATGTTACAAATCGGGGGATGTTGCACATGTTGCAAGTGTTTAAAATACATGTTACAAGCGTTTGTTGAAAATATTTCATCTGTTTCCAGACATATGGTGCAATCATTTTTTTATCTGAATGTTGTATATGTTTCACACATATGTTGCAATAGTATGTTCTAAAATGTTTCAACTGTTTCAGTCTTATGTTGCAAGTGGTTTCATGTTCCAAGTTGCAAGTGTTATATTTTTTTTTCATGTGTTCCACACACATGTTGCAAGGGCATGTTCCAAATGTGTCATCTATTTTCAGACTATGTTGCATTCAAATGTTTTTTTTCATGTTGCAAGAGTTTTATGTTGTTTGGCCAAGGGTGAGCCAGGGGGGCAGGCGGACAGTGCGTGCGGCGCGTTGGGTGGGAGCTACAGACGGGGGCACCAGGGCGGGTGGATGGGTGCACCGGGTCCTGGCTCTCGAATGCCTCCGCGCGAAGAGAGAGGAACGGGCCTGAAGAATAACCGGCGGGCTCAGATACGAGGACAGAGTGCGTGCGTGAGGTGGAGCGAAGCCGGGCGAGGGTGGGGTTGTGGCGGACTGGGGCGGCCTGCGCGGATGTCCGGAGACGCGTGTCCGTCCATACCGGGCGCTAGCCACGCCCTTTTCTTTTGTGGGACCAAGGGGAAGCTTCCCATTTCCCAAGCAATGGATGTGCGCTTCATACACACACAGAGAGAGATTGCAAGATGATTAGGGGACGGCAAACGTGATTCACGTTGATTACTCACGATCGAAATGGAAAATGGGAATTTGGAGTTCTTTTTTGAGAGAGGAAGGTAGACTTTTATTAATTCATAATGTTTTGAGGTACATGCAAAATTTGCCAAATATAGGTGCATTGAATAATTGGCCCAACCCAAAACAACTAGCCCATATATTGGTTCGGAGGTGCCGCCTCCGTCCCTAATCAGCAGTGAAAATAATTTTCAAATAAAAAGATTTATATAATATGAAAATATTTTTCAAAATAGAGCTCATATAAACTATTAATATCAATCTTTACAGATTTTAGAAATTGCTAGTCACAGGCTCACAGCTAAAAAATGGGTTGACTCAGAACAAACCAAATGGACTTGTATTTGTACAAGGATCATCGGAGGTAGAAAAAAGTAGGACAGCAAGTGAAAAAATAGGTTTACATTTTCTCTAATCAGCAGTGCTAGCAGTCAGTAGATGACTAGACAAATCTCAATTCTCTTATCAAAAAAAAATCTCAATTCTCAATGGGAACTTGGACAGCAAAGGACACAATCAATCAATTCAAACGAAGGGGCAGGATAGGAAATGCCCACGAACCCTTCCAGGTCTGGTCCGGTCCTTCAGCACACATGCCCGATGCAGCCTTCTAAATCCCAACTGGATTTCATATCAAAGGCACAAAATCCTTACATATTTCAACGTTCGGTGTTTATTTGGTAATTTAAAAACACAAGAAGGATCGGCCAGCTAACTCAAGAATCCACGTCCTGCATCCCCGCTTGATGGCAGGACCCTCTAATGGTGCGGTGCAGCAGGTCAAGTCAAGTACTATCAAGCTTTCAACTTCTTTGAGCGGTGCTGCAGGGATACCTTCCGTGATTTTTGCTTCAAGGCTATTCCCTTCTTCGGTGGAGAGTGTCTCACCCTCCTAATAAAAAGAAAAATACCACAAATGAATCAGAACACAGCATATGAGCACGAGCACGACATACATATAAATTGCTTCTGTTCAACGAAAGCAAATAATATAACCAATCAGAACAGTAAAACTTTGAGTAGAAATCCACACAAATTTGTGTTTTCTTTAATTCTTTAATTAATTCCATAAGTACAACTCGCTCAAGCCTCATATGATTCCATTCCCTTCTCACATTCACTACGGATGCAACCGATCATGTATGAGAAGAAGGCCACTTCCATAAATGCACAATGAAAGCAAATAATATAACCAATCAGAACAGTAAAACTTTGAGTAGAAATCCACACAAATTTGTGTTTTCTTTAATTCCATAAGTACAACACGCTCAATCCTCGTATGATGCCATTCCCTTCTCACATTCACTACGGATGCAACCGATCATGTATGAGAAGAAGACCATTTCCATAAATGCACAAATATGAATGTAAACCAATGTTGCTGCAAGAAACCAGAAAGCTTACCCAGGTTCTCAGTGCAGTGAAATGGTGCCACTAGCACCTCGGGCTTATCTACTAGGTGCATTGAATTTTGCCCAACTATTCGAAAGCAAGAAACTAATGTTCGTGACTGGGAAATTACCACAATATGCCAACTACAAAAACTCATGTTCTGTTATCTCACAATTCAAACCTAAGAGCTATACTTTCTTGTAGAATTTTGGACTAAATCTTAATATTAGATAATCCTCGTGCCATGGGTGGTGAAAAATACATCAATAAAATAAGGCAAAACTCTGCATCAGCTTAATATGAAGTCATAAATCTTTCAGCAAACTCATCCCCCTACATGTCAAGTGATGCTCAAGCCTGGCCCAACAAGGGGCCCATGTTCTTTGCAGAACTATAATAGGTAGAGGCCATTTAAAGTAAGTTAATGGTTGTTTCAATATAACACTTGAAAGAACAGACACAAGGATGTAAAACTCAAGTGTCACCACAACTCATGCAAAACTCAAACTAATAAGAAGATGCTCTCACCAAAGGCAGTTGCTCACAAAAAAAGAGCAACTCAACATGGAATCACAAGACCATCCATGTCACCAAGGAGCCACTTCAAATCCAAACAAGTGAAAAACAGTGTACATCTAGCAGAGATACCATTGTCAGCTCTGTATACAACACAGCACACCAGCGTTGCCATTCAAAAACTGATGCTACTTGCCCACCCCAGTTCTCCAAGCTTTCCATGTCCGGGGTTGGGTCTGCGTCTAGCCCTGACCACCAGCTTGTGATTGCTCAGTGTCTGAAAGCTCTGACCAAAGTCTGTGGCCTCAAGCAAGTCAAGGTTCTGATTCATCGTTAACTTTGGATGCACTATTATGCCATACTTGTGTTATTCTAGTATTGATGGCTTCCCAGCATCCAGTGTGTTTTATTTTATTTGCTGCTCTATCGTGCTACATTATTTGATGTAATTCCAATCACTGAATTTTATTCAGCTCATAGTTCTGCTGCATCACTGATGGCTGCATGGACAGTAGCTAGCTCATGTAATTTCTACCCGGGTAGAGGATTTCCTGAACATTTATTCAGGAAATGTTAGAACTCAGAGATCGTAAGGAATAGGAGTGGGAGAGAGGAGGCCGAGGCTTGAATCCCCAGCGACGGGTTGGCGGCGCCGTGCTCGGCGCCTGCTGTTGTCGGCACGGTGAACAGTAACGCGAGGGCCAAAGAGCGATAGAGATAAACTCTATCTCTGGCTAAACTCTATTACTCCAGAACGTTTGACACTTATACCAACTAGATAACAAACCTCTCCTCAATCTAAGGGCTAACAAACTAGACTCAACAAACTCCACTCAAATAACAATTCCAATAACTGACTCCTACTGAGCCGGCTGAAGCCAACTGACTCCGACGCCTGAACCTGGTGACCACGCTCTGGTGCACTC
This sequence comes from Saccharum hybrid cultivar R570, assembly GCA_038087645.1. NCBI lineage: Eukaryota > Viridiplantae > Streptophyta > Magnoliopsida > Poales > Poaceae > Saccharum > Saccharum hybrid cultivar. Next base: position 488,764 of record JAQSUU010000090.1, read on the forward strand.
CTCCGCTTGGCCCGCTCAGCCACTAGTCTTGTTACGACGCTGGTATACCTTTCCAACCATAACAGGAAAACTTCATTGTTTGTGGCTGACGAAAGAAGTGAACAAGCTTGGAACCCAATCAACTGCAAGTCGTGGTTTTCAGATTCACATCACCCTATTGTGCTTCTGATTAGTATATAGGATGAATTTATTTTGTTGCTTAACTTCATTATCTACAAAAACTAGTGCAGTTCAGTTGATACCTAGCAGTACACTGTTGTCTGCTTTCTGTGTTATCTTTTTCATTATGTGCAGTACACTATTGTTTGCTGACAATTGCATTGTCTAGACATAAAGGCCAATTGATGCCTTGCATAATTGTTTGGACCTGTATTTTCATTAATTATCGACAGGCACATCATTTACATGTTCTGCAACGGAATTTGGAAGCAATCTCTTGTCTATGTACTACAAATATCTTAAACTCTCTGAATCATAGCGTATTTAGCCATGAGAGAACTCATGCTGCTATACAAAATAGCAAATCAAGCAATCTTTTAGGTTTCATGATACAATGATAAAAAAAAGTGCTTATTTCTTTGTAGTTTGTAACAATGCTTCTCACACAATTCAATTACTGTACTCTACATTGCAGGTTAGTGGCAGCAAACAGCAAACCATGTCAAGATCTTGCAAAGCCGAAGCATCTATTGGCCTAGGAGTACAAAGTGAAACACTAGCTGAAACAATCATGGATAGACAATATGTTTGAGTTTACTACCATTGACGAATCAATTACAAACTTTAATTATGTCCTTCTATCTGAGCTTAAGATAATTACTATTTCTCTAATGCGTTAAGCTGCTAGGATGATATACTAATTCAGACCTCCATTTGTTTGATTTGCATTTGTGATTCTATTATTCACTCAAACATTTGGAACTAGTCTGATACTGTACTTCTGAACAAAAGTTTATAAGTGGTTAATCGTCGACTGGTTTTCTTGCACATCAAAATACAAGTGTAAACACTTTGCAGGAGTATATATATATTTCCGTAACATCCAAACAGGGCCTAATAAGATTCAAGATTTCAAGGCACACAAACATTTTGTTCATCACTGATGAGAGTGGAGAGGTGCAGAGATCCTCACCTCGGTTTCTCGGTAGCCAGGCGCATCCCGGTCCACGGGAACTTGGCGCCCTCGTCCCCAGCTTCCTCCTTCACCTTGCCCCCACCCCTCCTCTTCCTCCCCAGCCTCCCAGGGTTCCCGTACACGACCTTCCCGCAGCCGGCCCTGGAGAAGCCTTCCCTCTCGTCCTCCATCCAGTGCTTCCCCTTGCCCTCCCCCTCCACCTCGGCGCCCTCAACCGCCTTCCTCCTCGCGGCGGCGGCGCTGGCCTTGCGCTCCCGCTCCGCGAGGATGGCCCCGATGGGGAACAGGTCGCGCGAGACCGCGAGCGGGGCGCGGAGCGTGACGTAGGCCTTCTTGTAGTCGGGCTTGGCGGCGAGGAAGGGGCCCCGGCGGAGCTTCTTGCCCTCCATGTTGAGCGTGCGGACCTCGGCGACGGAGAAGCCGTACATGGACTCGAGGCAGCGCCGGATGTCCACCTTGGAGGCGGACGGGACGGTGCGGACGGCGAACTCCTGCACGGAGGAGAGCGGCGCGGGGGGAAGCATGAGCTTGAGCGGGAGGTTAGCGAAGTGGATCACGCGGCGCCCGAGTCGGCTCCCCATGGCTGCCTCTGCCTCTGACGCGCCGCGGCGGTGGAGGGTTTAGGCGCGGCGGCGGTGGATCCGGGGTTCTCGACTGCTGCTTCGAATAGTGGAAGACTGCGAGCTGGTGCCGCTGCTTGGGCTCTTTCAGTTGGGCTTTGGCCTGGGCGTGTGTGGCCTGGTGGACCGAATAAGATCCGCATGTAGCTTCGGGCTCGAGGGCTCGAGTCTGGACGAGTCCGCCGCGTAGGAAAGGAGCACGGACGCGTTCCTCTTCCAATCAAAAAAAAAAGAAGAAGAAGAAAGGAGCACCGAGTCACCGACGCCTCTTCCGGCACAATTCGAGTCCGAATCGACCACAGCGCACACGGCCACGTCTCTCTACAGGGTAGTACCCCGCATTCGATGCGAAAACTCTAACATCAGTCTCATTTGATAATTCGATAGCGTACAATAAAATAAAATAAAATTTAGATGGAACACCCACTTTCGATGCAATTTTCATTCTATAGTTTTATAGGTATTTAAATTTATGACTCATAGAGAGTTGTTAATTGTGCAAGGAGAATTTTATTTAGATGAAACTTATTTCTTCTCTCTCTTCTTATTAAATACACTGTCATGTCATAAAAAAATACATGTGGCAACCTATTTAATACAGATGAAACTCACGTTAAATTTCCACTGAGACTAGCCTAAGGTGTCATTTTGAAATGGCTTGTGAAAAACATAACTTCTAAGAACACATATAATTATATACTATTACTAGTTGAAGATAATTGATAAATTCATCATGTAATATCATGTTAAAAATGTTAGAATTATTAATGCAAGATTTGGATAATAAATAAAGTAGAACCAAGGCTGCAGTGGAGAGAACCCATGGACATGACGGTAATTGATCGTGCTCATGCACATACACAACTCAGTGTATAGTATGTAAAGTTCTTTTTTTTGTGCAAGGAATGTAAAGATCGAAATAGATTATAAATAGTGTGGCAACTGGAATCATTCAAAGAAGGAGAGCATGTGACTTGTATGCATTATTGGAACACTGCACATGAGGCAAACACTACTAGCTTGTTTATGTATTAGGACACCTGCAATCGATTCATCAAAAAGAGAGAATGCCGCGCAAGCCGAAAGAAAGAATCCACTTCTTCACCTCGGGCAGAGATAAAAAAAAATCATGTATACAAAGACTCGTCTCATTTCCTTCATCCCTAGTTCCCCATGGGATGAACGCGGCCAAGCATAGATGCCACCCGTCAGTCCAACCACGGTTCTCCCCACGGGCTGGATGGGGCACTTCTCCCTCACCGGTTGCGCAACTCCTTCCCAAGTGCGGCACTCTCCTCCCCCGAGCCGGCCAGCGGCCACAACGCTTCTCCTAACATGAGCCAACAACCACCGCTGATCTAGATGTATTGTGATGAGCTAAAGGGCAGTGGCGGCAAAAACGGACTCTCGGTGGCGACGATGGGCTACCACGTTTGTGGCTCAAGCTCGAATCTTCCTGATAGGTGGAAATTTTCTTTTTTTTTGAAGGGGTAAATGCTTGATGCGAACAACTCATCAACTTGGCTGAGCCCATCATTCTATCAAGAAAAACTTTTGATGCAGTATGAAGGGGTGATGATACACAAAGGGAGAGAGATGATGCAGAGTCCACATATCTAAATAAGGTTGCTAGTTGATTCATGTTTTCCATTTACTATGTGGGCGGATGATGTGGAAGCGGCCAAGATGGAGAGGAAGCGCAGGCGGTGCAAAGATGGTCGATGGGCTGAGTAGACACCAAGTTAGTTTCATGTTAGGTGCAGTGTCGTCTGCTTGCAGAGTGAGAGCTAGAAGTAGTAGACATAGGGAAGAGTTAATGGCCAAATCATCAAAATTCGTGGTGATCCAATGGTTGTGAAATATATATGATGGTGGCTCACTATGGTTACAGCTTTATAGGAATCAATGATTGCTAGTGGCGTCCATCTATAGGTTATATTGACATGCATCGTGATACCACGAGTAATTTTCCTAAGATCTTTTTTCGTTTGGAGAACTAAGTAGAGATCTGTTGCATGTTGGTTAATCCAAGTCGTGAGGCCAAAGGAGAACCATGCCGAAGCCCACCGCCGGTGATGATGCGAGGGGTGATGGGAAGTGATGAGTACAGGCCCGATCTTCCGAGAAGTAGCCGGTAAGTTCGATTTGTGGAGATCTCGACGTTGGCGATCCGGCTTCAAATCAGACACGATTCGAACCATGCAACCGTTACACCACTACTCCGTTGGTTATCAACCAAGCATAACTTAATTGACCTCGCCAAGAAGGCTTTTCCTGCAAGCGAATCAAAGAGCACAAGCAAGAAGGTAAAACACGCAATCTGAAATTACAAATATGAATGACGCGAATATCAGTAGAGGGTTCGAGAACTCGGTTCCAAAGGACTAATCGACACAGTGGAGGAGATCAAGAACAGGGGCCCTAGATCACTGTAAAAGGATTTGTCACCACAGTTACAATGAATGATTCAGTTTCTCGATGGAAAACTAGACTCTAAACAAAACCCAATTGTCTAGCAGCGGTAGCGGCTGTGTTTATAGTCTAAGACTCGACCTAGGGTTGGGGACGGCCAGGGGTTGGGCGCCCACAACTTGGGCTTAAGGCCCGACACAATACATGACCAAGTTGGCCCAAATAGGTGACGCAGCACCTTGCCGTGGTCACACAGAATGATCCATGGACCTTGTGGAGCTAGGACCAGATCCAAAACGATGACATCGTCGTCTCCTTTCTAACGCATCCAAGAATGCCCCGTTTCGATGTCGTATGAGAAAGTTATGACCGAAACAGTGACGACGTGTCTACTGAATCCGAGGGTGACGTGACAGCTGAGTTGGGGACGAATTGCAACTTGGGGAAGACCATGACGTTGGTGTGTCCAGCATGGCGATGTCCTCATCATCCTCCCCTTCTCGAATTGGAGTCGTCCTCGACTCCATCTTGGCGATGTCCTCATCAGGAAGGGTGCTGGTACTAGCCGTGGCACCGTTCGCCTCCATCGAAAGATGATGCCCAAGGAGAGGATGAAGATGCAAAGGTTCCTTGGGGTAGCATGCAAGGAGGCGTCATGGTACATCGCCATGATGGAGAAAGATGTCGAGGAGGAGTACTGCCTAGCTAGAAAGCTGCACAAGTATGACCCAGACACGGAATGGATGAATCAATGCGCTAGGGTTACGAGGATGTACCCTGCTCGACTTCATCGCCCTAGATCTCGATGAGTACATGATGTACGTGGAGGAAGACGAACAAAACTATGCTATAGGATTGGTTAGTTGTGTTGGTATTTTGGAGGAAGATGATAGTGGGATTGTTTTGCATGCATGCTCTGAAATCAAACAAGAGTAGATCCAGGGTCGGAGTCGATGAGCCTATTTGGTTCTCGACTCCTACTCCCAAATTAGCTTAATTAAGCTCTAGGCTAGTAGTTCGTTTTGTTATTAGTAGCAAACAACTTTGATTTTGAAGATCATTTTGTTCTAGATGTTGGGGGAGTCCATTAGGTATATGGCCAGGGCCTTCCCCTTGAACAGACCTAAATATTTGCTAGAATAATGTCATGTAAATTCCAATCCTGCCAAGGAGGCTCTTGTAAATGACCGCAACCTATATAAGTGCTCAAGGGCATAAGGGCAAGAGAGACTCACTTCCACTCATCCTAAACCCTAGCTCTCGCCTCTCCTCTTTAACCTGTTTGGGATCCCTTGTCCAACACTACAAATGGATAACTTCAACTTCTTACATAATATCGCCGAGTATTGTGTCATTGTCATTTCTAATTAGATGATGGATCCATTGTTCAATTTACCAGAGAAGTTTTGTATAAAAGCAACATAAAGCTAATTATAGATAATATAAAGATCTTGTTATAAGGCCTTTTTACCTTTTATAAGGTATTTTTAAGGTCAAAACATCACATGTAGAGCCTCTTTCTATCAGCAAACCATTGACTTATTGAGTCTACGTATCACAGATGAATAACATGGTGGATTCAATAACTGGTACAATACACAGTAGAGCTATTAAGTTAAGAAGAATATGTTCTTGTCTCCAAATATGTTGTCAGAATATGTTGTTAGATTTTCGTCACTCAGATAGCTCGGTGTTGTTCATTGCTCTTTAGTCGCTTCAATCCAACAAAATCTTTTAGACTATGCAAGTGAACAAAGACACAAAATATTATAATGCACAAACTCAACTAATTGTGCAAATCATTAGAACAATAACATGATAATGCAATATATTGTACCTAATATTATCTATAAGATTTACACGTTTTTTTGTTATGGGTGTGGAAACAAAATAATATAATCAAATACTTAAAAACACAAGTTATTATAGTACAACAAGCTTCATTGATTGTAGAAAATCATCATAACAATAACATTACGATGCAACATATATATTATACCTATATATAAACATTTGAATTTTTTTTTGTTATGATATGGAAAATAGGAGAAGGAAATCATTGACAATTAAGGTACTTACAAGCATATGAGATCCGCCTTAAATGACTTCACGAATTTGTGATGACACTCGAGCTTCCGAGCCACTTTCTTCACATTTGGAGGTCTTATGTCTGTGTTCCTGATTATTTCAACTACCTTTTCCTCAAGAAATGATATGCAACCCTCTAATGTAGATAGGATAATCTTGTGATACTCATTTGAATACACTTCATTCCATCCAAACATGAAAATCAATTCACTAAATGAGACAGTGCTGAAAGTGCATCTAGCCTTCTAGTGGGTTTTGGTGAATTGAATGGCAATATCATTAAAGGTCTAACAAGTATGCTAAGTATTGAAACAGAAAATTGAGTATATTACATATACTTGTGGATTGTGTATTAACAAGTATATCCAAGTTTCAATAAGTAGGCAAACTTGATGGCATTCCACATAGTGTTGAAAATGAAGGCTAAAATTGTGTATTGTTGTATTGGAAGATCATGAAAATAATTTAGTTTAAACAAAAGACAATAATGCAAATGGAATCAATAAAATGGCTTCTATGGTGGGATATCATAGCATCATGTAAAAAGCAAGCATATTTGGCAAATGGCAAAAGAGACATGAGTTGATGATTTTGGATTGGTCTCAATAGTGGCTTACTTTGCATGAACAAGAAGAGGTTGATAGTGGATTAGTTTTGATCAAGTATTGAAGTATAAATCAAGGATGCATACATACCAAGCAAAGGTCAAATGACAGAGGACACAGCTCATATTGGATATAAGATGGTCTCTACTTTGGTTTGCTTATATGGATAAAGATTTGGAAAATTACTTTGCATTGATTTGATCAAGCTAGAAGTATAAAGATAAATATTGAAGTAAGTGTTAGGAGTGTCAAGCCAAAATGAATAGGATATAAGAAATCGTGAATTGGCTTGACCATATTGATGTTGATCCATATATGTCTCTATGTGAGTCAAACTGAAGCTTGATTAATCTCAATATTCATATCTAGGAGATATTCAAGCAAGGATCACAATATTGAAGAAATGATTTTTCAATGGATGCTTAATATGATGTGACTTGAGTATGGCTTGATAAGGTGAAGATATCAAAGAAAGGGTTTCAAGGGACTAAGCGAAGGTGAAGGGCAAGCGAAGGTTTGAGGACTGAGGTACCATGGCTAAGATAAAGAAGAGAGTACTTACATTGAGTCGAGGAACTAATCAAGCTATGAGGAGTCATATTATGTTGATGATCAAATCATTTAGTGAAGGTGACTTGAAGCCATTGAGGTGAATTCAAATGTATGAAAATGGTTCAAGTCACATGCTCAAGGTATGTTTGCTCGAAGAGATGAGACAAAGATGATTGCAACCCCTTATGAAGTGATATTAAGAAGAAATGGCATAAGAAGACATTAAAAACTTAAGTGGTTGAAATGGTTATATTTTATTGATCTTGAGTATAGGTATGTCGTACTATCAAGGGGGATGTAATACTTGTAACGGATCAACACGATTATACGAGATTAAGTAAGAAAATCTTTCACCGAGACAGATAATTTACCAAACTTAAGCCCGTACAACCCGAGATGCCGTGAAATCATGAAGGATTTCAAACCAACTAACAACAAACCAAGATCATACTGGTTTAGCAGTCACCGTCACATGTTACATAAAGTTCGCAATGACAGTTGAATACATCGGAGTTCAGAACATAAAGTTATTACAACACAAGTTCAAAAGACATAGCGGAAGCAAGTAGTTTTAAAACACACACTTAGTTCAGATACAGTGTCAGTAGGTAGTCATCTACAACAAAAGCATCAGAGGGGAGATACAGAGTGACTATTGCCCTTGGTCCTAGTTGTCACCCATCGATGGATACAGGCAATTAATGTAGTAGCCGTAGTATATTTGATCATCTACAATAACAATAGGAACAACGCCCTGAGTACGAGAAGGTACTCAGCTAGACTTACCCGTCTTAAACTAAAAATAAATGACACCAAGGAGTATGCAAGGCTTTTATAAGGTGGACTGGCTTGACTTGTTTTGCAGAAAAGCATAAGTTATTATCTATGAGCCATTTAAAATATAAGCATCAACTTGATTATACCTGATTAATCTAAGTAACCACCTATGCTAGAGCAATCACTTGATTAACCATTAACATCAATGTTACCATCTCAGGTTTAGCATTTCCAACATTATCCACATAACCATTCGTGTTCCATTATTATTACTACAATGTCGTAGCTCGAGTCAAGTGCTCACTATCCATGAGCGATGGCAATTCGAATTGATTCCTAACCAGCTGGTGATTTATTCCTCACATAAACCATACTCACCGATTAAGTGAGCTACAGATCACCAATGACAAGATTCCGGTAAACGTCGCGGGATAAACTGGGGCCGCAGTACCTAGGAACCGCCCGACTGCTAGAACGCACCTTGGGCTCACTATTCGCGTCCCTGTCATACTCCCTTCAGCACCAGTACGCGCACCCGTGTAGGTCCCGGCCCGAATCATGTCACTAGCTTCACGGTCTAAAGGTACTTTATTCGGCCAGCTAAAATGTGAGGCATGCGTTCAACATGACAAGAGGGACGAGCAACGATCGGTCCTTAATCGACACAGACGGAATCACAATAGTCCAAAACCCTATAAAACTATGCCCGGTCTCCGTTTATCCATCAACACTTAATTACTTTCCATGATAACAATTATAGACAACCATAACCATGTATCCACCTATATCTCGCAGGTGACAGGAAATCACCCGACTTCTACCGGTCTAAGCATGGCTAAGTAATACTTTCAATCCTAAACTAAAATAGGATTTCAGGCATATTTATGGGACAAGAAAAAGGTATATATGCAGCAAGTGTTTTCACTCAACTCCTATAACTTAATGCAATAATATATATAACTCATATATAAACAATTGTTTGAATAAAATAGAGAATTTAGAATGCTCCGGGACTTGCCTCTTTCAAACAAACTAGGCTGGTGATCTACGCACTCGGGCAACTCCTCTCCTTGCTCCTCGTCCTCGGGCACCTCCTGTGCTTGGAGATCTTGCGGATCTGCTCCGGTCTGCTCTTCCGGCACTGCTATTGGCGACTCCTCCTGCGATCCTGTATGATGCAATTGCATAAATAAACATGCAAACGGTGCATCAGATGCAGTGGAATGCCATGTTCATGATGTCATGATATGCAGATGAACACATTGAAACCTATGGTATAGACTAGAGACAAAATCTTTGTACAAGGTAGTCAACATCATCCAAGAATATGTACCACAAAACATGTCATCTATTATAATACTAGTTAGCATATAACTCTCACACAAGTGTTGCTATACTTTATCAATCTCTAATACCTTAACCTATCAAGTAACACAGCAAGGTAGTTTGGTGCTTATTACTTATTACTTTAATTACTCATAAAGAATAACTTTTTATTTCCTATTTAAACTAGGGTTACACAGTAACACCTATTTCTGTTCCATGGAAAAATCTACAAAAATTACAGTAGTATAGTCCTACTCCAAATAGAATACCACGAAAATTTCATGGGATTTGGATAAGTAAAACAATCAATACAAAATTAACAAGCTATAACATAATATTGAGAATGAAAATATTTAGTACTATGAAAAGTATCAAACAACAGAATTAATATTTTTCCTATGTTCTACACCACACACCATCAGTATACAAAAATTATCATAGGCATGTTTTATTCATATTTTTCCCTATATCAAAAATAACAAATCTAGGCAATAAATAGCACTTGAACTAGACATCACTAATTTTTACAGAACAGGCATGATATATATTTTTCTCAGAAACTATAGTATACAAGAAGACCAACAAACTTAGAATCATATTTTTCTGATTTTTCTTAGATTTACTACACATTTTCTAAGATATTAGCAAAAACAAGGATTAAATAAATCTCCACAGAAATGTACCACAAATACATCATGCAATATTTTGACACTGTAGACATACTCATGAGGATTACTACAAAATTTATTTCATAATTTTTGGAGCTAAAATGGATACACAACATTTTTCCCAAGCATTTCTCCTTTCAAAAGAAAATGAAAATCAAAATCTGTTTCCTTTTTCTGCCTAACAGGCCGGCCCGCGAGCTCCATTGGCCCACTGCCGAAAACGGCCCCGGCAGCCCGTGTGGGGGAAACGAGTGGCCCGGCTCGGTGACGCGGCCCACTGGCGCTGTGGCCCAAGGAAAAACAGAGAGGGGGAAAGCGAGGCACGGGCATGACGCTGTTCTCCGCGACGTCGCGGCGGTGCGGTGCCCACGGCGGCCAACGGCCAACTCCGGTCAAGCGGGGACTAGCGAGCGGGCGCACAAGACTCGCGGGAAGATGGCAAACATCAGAGTAGAGCGCGTGGGGGTCGAGAGAGGGCAAGGACGCCGGAGGGGCGGAACACGAGCTCGGTGGCCGGAAATTGTGGCGCGGCGAAACGCGCACAATGGAGCCTTACCGGAGGCGGAGGTGGAGCGCGGAGGTGCGTTCGGAGGAGAGGAGATGGCGGAGCGTGACGCGTGAGTAATTGCTCGGAGAAAGCTCGCCGGCGGCGGAACGTGGCGATGGAGTCAGCGGCAGCGGTGGCGAGCGTGCGAGAGGACATGAGGGCGTGTTGCGTTCTCTCTGCGGGCGAAAGAGAGAACGAGTGAGGGAGAGGGAGAAAGCAGGGGCGCGGGCGTGTCGCCATGGAGCTGGGCGCCGGGGGCCACGGACGACCACGCGAAGGACGGCGACGGCGCATGGCGGCCACGGGGCGGCGAGGCTCTGCCGCGGTTAGGCGCGAGCGCGCGCGCGTGCGGGTAGGCACAGACACGGGCCGAGCTGGCCGGGCCAGCTGGGCTGGAAGTGGGGCGGCGGCCCGCTAACTGCGAAAATGCTTTTTCTTTTCTATTTTAAATTCTTAGAATTTCTAAACTGTTTCAAATTCAAATTTTGAGGAAGAAAGAGACATTTTCACAAGTTGACCCCAAAACAAAAGTTGTTCAAAATTTAATTCTCTACAACTTTTATTTAGGGCATTTTTTAAAATTCTAAATAGATTTTGAATTAATGATTTAAAGTCAAAATTTTAATTAAAAACTCATTTTCAAGAATATTTCTAAAAGCAAAATTTGCGGAGATTTTGAATACAAAAGTTGCTCCAAAAATCATGCTAATTAATTCTAGGTTATTTTAAATCATAGCCAAACATGTTTCCCTAACCTAGCAAGCATAATTAGGGCAAACATAAAACTAACAATCATATGCAACATACATGTTTCAAAATGATGTTTCACATGTTGTAATTCAGTTTTAAACTTACATTGCATGTGATTATGAAATGCATTTGATGCTAATACTCATGCTTTGGGATGCTAATGCATGCTTAACACCGAGGTGTTACAATACAAATCTTAGACAAGTCTCAAGTGTTCAAACTAACAGAATTCAAGTGCTAACATAAGAGAAAACACTTAGCATTGCACCTGCACCTGTTGATCTTGGAGCTTGTTCTTTGCTGGGTTTGATATCCCTCGAAACAAGCTTTCCAGAAAGTCCAAAATCACTTAAAACAGAGTTCGGAGTAAAAAGTTATAGCGTTTTTCATGAGGTGACCTATGCTGTTTCACGGAGCTACGCTAGTGCCGCGCCTTACAGACTATAACAGCTAGTTTTTGAATTCTAACGGCTAGTTTTTGTGGGGTGACTATATATATACTCATCTCACGTCTTCTGGCTCGGCTGCTGACCTCCAGACCATTTCAAGCACATCTCTAGCCATTTGAGAGCTCTCCTAATCCTTCTCTTTGTGAGAGTGAAGTGCTTAATGTGTGATTAAGTGTTGGGGCTGAGAGATTAAGAGTTGGAGAGCAATTTAGAGCAAACCAAACCTTGAGCACTTATTGGGCTTCGTCGATCTTCGTTGTGCATTTGTTACTTTTGGAGGCGAAGCCTCCTAGACGGCTAGGCGTCGCCCGACAAGCTCCCGTGCTTGTGGTGAGCTGCGACAAAGTTTGTAATCATCTATTGATTTAGTGGAATCACCCCTCATCTCAAGAGTTCACTCTCTTGACTTGAGAACGAGGAGAAGGGTTGCAAAGCCCAAGCCTTAGTGGCTACCTCAACAATGTAGACATAGGCGAGCCTTGATGGTGAGCTGAACCACAGGATAAACGAGTGTCTTCACTCTTGTGTTGATTTGTATTATTTGTGCTCCACTCGATCTACTTGGTTGTGAGTATTTGTGAGTGCAGGCACTTGGTGAACTTGTCACTGGACATCTCTAGTACATCTCCACCAAGTTTGGTCTGCGTTAAAATCTCTGAAGGGGTGAGGCAGTGCCGCACTTTGAGTTTCACTTCCGCTGCGAGTTTGTTTTAAACAGGCATATTCACCTCTTCTAGGCGACATCAAGATCCTTTCAAGAACAAACTAAGTGATGAAAACTTATGCTATACGAATCCTTACTGTCTGTCGTGAAGTGGTGAAATATCAAATATACTATGTACATTGTGACATATACATACCTTATTTGGTTCTAGAGCCCCGCACGGTGGGGGTGTAGGAAAGTTGATCTTGAAAAGGGTACGAAGTGCCTCTCCACTGTAGTTACATAAGCAAATAGTTATATCCCCTAACACCTTAAAAAATTAATTCTTCACAACAAGAACAAAAAAAACTATGCATTTTACAAACTACAAAAGAAATTTAAGATATTACCTAACTAAGATAAAAAGGCTCTGTTGACAACGAAAAGTGGGCAAAGTTTATAATGGACTCTATCACCATGTTTCTATCGTCAAGGTGGTTAGAAAACATATTTGGATCATCTCATTTGGAGCCTGAACGAAGAAACAACGATTTGGGGTGCTAGCCTAGCCAGAACCAGATTGGTCACTGCAGAGAAAAATAATATTCTATGGTTAAAAAGTAGGTGAACATGGCGTAAAAAGCACAAGCGCGGTTGTCGGAGACTTTTTTAACCTCGTGTCAAAACAGGTTTTTAGGAGCGTAGTACGTATTACTCCCTCCGTTCTAAAATATCTATCGTTTTCTTTTCTAAGAAATAACTTTGACAAAATATATATTAAAAAATATTAATATTTATGGTACATAATTGATACCATTGATAAGATCTTTGAATCTAATTTTTTAATAAATTTATTTGGAGATATAAATATTATACGTATTTTCTATAAATCAAGTTAAACTTAGGGTACGAAAACCAAAAAGTGACAGATAATATGAGACAGATGAGTATGTTTTTTCAACTTGTCTGGACGCTCTAAGGAAAAGTGCACGAGATGCCATCCTAGAGAAGCAGCCAAGCAGCGGCATAAGGCCTTGATCACTTCCCCATCTCAACCCAAAATATTTCCTCTTCCACCCATCACATCAAATCTTTCGACGCATGTATGAAGTATTAAATGTAGGTAAAAAAGATAACTAATTGTATAGTTTGTCTGTAAATGTCGGGACGAATCTTTTAAGCCTAGTTAGTCCATGATTAGACTAATTTTGTCAAATAACAGCGAAAGATACTACATTAACTTTTCACCTACGAAATGAAATGGAATCTTAGGAACAGGCTCCCAGAGCCCTTCTCTGCTCTTCCAACGCAAGGCTGCAGCAGCCTGAAAGCCAGCTGATCAGAGTGCAAATCTCTACCCCTCCCCCCCCACACACACATCACCCCACTGTGCACGGGGCCCGCCCCGTATTAAACCCAGCCCACCAGTCACCAGTCCAACACCCCGATCCGGGCCCACACGAAGGGTGCCGCCGCGGCTGCGACTGTGGAGCTCGCAGTCACTTTACCCACCCCACCAAGCAACCTCCTGCCCTCAATGGAAGCCAGCCCACTGATCCCGGTTGGCGGTTGCGTCGACGCACCCGAGGCCACTCACTGACATCTGGCCCGCACAACCTTCCGGCCCCGGTTTCCAGTGGGTAGCAGTAACCCCCTTCCAACCGCTTGCGTGCGGGTCTCACTCCTGAACGACGAACGGGATATACGGATGCGCCCCGGAAACGACAAGCCATCCTTGTGGCCACGCGTGTACGAGCACCCGGCCTCCCCGCGACCGACATGTGGTCCCTCCAGACGCAGGGGCCCACGCCCCGCGCGAGGATGGCATGAAGCAAAGCGCATCGCCCAAGAGTGCACGGCCCGCGTCAGATGAGAGGAGCAAGAAAAGACCTGACGGCCCGCACCGGCACCGTTGCGGGGTCTAGCCCAAGTCCCCGCGAGCTTGACCCCACGCATCCTCTAGACCCACGTGTCCGCGTGCCACCGCGGGGTGCCGCGTATCTCGCTCGCTGGGTGCGCGTCCGGAGTCGTGGTGCCAATTATTAAAGACTTCGCTTCTCCTTGGACTCGGAAGAAAAAAAAAAACAAAAAGGCCAGGACGCGAAGGCTCTCTCCTCCCTCTGTCTCAGTTTTCTCTCATGAGTTTTTATTGGGAGGAGGGGGGAAGCAGCGGCGGAGGGGGATAGAGAGAGAGAGGGGGGCCGGAGGACTCCGTCTCTGGAGGGAGACGACGGGGGAGCTCGAAACCCTAATCCCGCGGCGGCCCGCGGCGGCGATCGCCTCCGCTTCTCTGGACGTGAGTTCCCCCACCCGCTCCAATCTCCGATCGCAAACCCTCCCATTTCGCCTCGCGCTAGGGCTTTCCGGTTCTGGCAATGTGGGGCTCCGGGGGGCATTCGGCCGCGGTTTCCCTGTGTTTTGGTGCGTTTCAGCCGCGGCCTCGCTGTTTTCCAGCATTGCCGCGGTGGTTGATTGCTCTAGGGCTTTGTTGTGGCGGGGCGGGGGTTTTGGTGAAAATTTGGTGGGGCTTTTTGTTTTTGCCCCGGTGGTTTTGAGTGTGCTTTGCTGCTGAATGCGGCGGTTGGCCGCGATCACTCCTGTGGTTTTGGTCGCGGTGAAATGTGGGATGTTTTGGCGGGCGATTTTTTCTGGTATTTATTGATTATTTAGGGCAGCTAGGGAAGCTTGTTTTGATTGCAATATCTGTGTATTTAGGCTTGCCTGTTGACTGTTGTTAATCAGCTATTGTTTTGCTTTGTCTGCAAATCGATGCATCACAGAGAAAATGCCTCGGTTGTCTTGAGTTTTGGTATTATTTTAGTGGGATTGGTCACTGCTATTCCTTTTTACTATATAGTAAGTCTTTGACTCGGAGCATTGAAGACTAATTTAATTTGAGTACGAGATTAGTTGTTTTTTGTCATTATTAAACTCGCATTATCATCGGGTTAAGAGACCATCACTAGATTTTAGAGCTCATGTTTAGGTGTACTTTTGCTGCATGCACCTCTCAGAGTTCAGGATTTGCATGTGGACCCCTGATTTGTTGAGGGCTTGAGGGTAGATAAGCATGTGTCTTTTTTGTTGTTGTTGTTGTTGTTGTTGTTGTTGTTGTTGTTGTTGTTGTTGTTGTTGTTGTTGTTGTTGTTGTAATGTTGTGAATGCAGCTTACAAAGTTCTGGAACTTAATGAACCGTGTAGGAGATTCCGTGAGAGGGAAAGTACAGCACACAACTAGCGCATTTTGGACTATTACTCATGTGCATTATGATGATGTAGCCTGGTGCATCTTTCCTTCAGGCTTTTGGAGCTCAGGAACTAATGTTGCACTGTCATTAATAGCCCGATCAACGAATATTCTATCGGTGCCAGCGAACAAATAGGAGTATTTAGTATAACGTGTATAATGGGAGTCCTGTTTTGGTACACAGTAGAAATTGTTCATTTAATTTATTGATGGAATGTAGTGCAGAGATGATTTGGCGCAATATTTTTCTTAGCACGATAATGATTACGCCAAGAATAGATAAATGTGATCTGTCTATTCTAACAGTACAACAACTTGCGAACATTCGTAGTTGCAGACTAAATATTTGCTTTCCTATGAAGAAAACATCCCATGCTTTGTACAAGCAAGCAATAGGTGAAAAACTACAATTATTTGAAGCAAGCTTTTAATAGGATGTATGGTTCCTGGGGTCTCACTTATGGAATATGCCAATTTATAGACAAAACTTACTCAGGATATTTTGATATTATTATGGATGGAAAAAGAGCGCTTCTTGGTCGAGCAGAAAGTTTATTACCATACCAAAGGTATGCCTAGCTTTAATAATTAGTTGGCATAAAAGCTATATTGTCATATTCCTTGATTAAACTAACATAGGTCGTTTGTGTTCAGAGGTGCTGGCGTTTAAGTTGTTTTCTTTAGCTGCTGTGTGCATGTACAAAACACTTGTAATTTTGTTGTTTTCTCGTAATGAAATTAGGTTCTACTTCTACCATTGTGGGAGAGAAAAAAACCTTGGTTAAATTGTGCATATTTGAAAATATACTTTTAGTAGGGGATCCTCACATGGTTACTCACCAAAGTTACACTTCTTGTTATTTGATAATTTTATTGCCTCATTGAACCCTGATCTTTCAAGCTTTGTCATGATTTATAATTCAGAATTGTTGATAGAAGTTTGTGCTATGCTTAACAATGCTTTTCACATATCTGATACAAAGCCAATGATGCCTGCTGAAGTGGTAGATGCATTGCTATGTCAATCGAGCTTCATATTTTGCAACATCTATCCGATGTTGTTGTTTAGATTAATCATGTTCTGAACTGTACATCCTTATACTGTATCATATTCTGGTAAGATAACTCTTCTTCTATTTTCAGTTATCTTGCTTCTTCAACTATTAAGGCGGAGTCACCATGAGCGACCAAACTAATGAAAAATGTCCACTTTGCTTGAACAAGATGGATTTGACAGATAAACAACTGAAGCCATGTAAATGTGGATATGAGGTGAACATCCAAGGCTTGACTGCTTGAGTACCATTGTGTCGTGACAATTTGTCTTATGTTTTTTCCATGGTCTTTATTTATTTGGATGTATTTCATACCTTCTGTTTGCTAAGACTCTTCTCAATAATTGTAAAACTACATTATTATACAGTAATTTTTTTTATATGATTATATTTTCATTTCTCATGCTAAAAGATGGGTAATAAATACCTGTAGTTATGTGTTCTCTTCATGGTTTGTGAAGCTTATTTTGTATTTTTTGAAAAAGGGAAAGACCAAGAGATGTCAGTATTGCTCTTGTCCAGTAAATATTACTGATGTAGTATGTTTTTAGAATTTGTAATGCTGTAGCATTGAGAAGTATCTGTAGCATCCTATTTTAGATAACATGACCCGGTTAGTGAAATAAATTAAATGCTTCTTCCATTTCTACCTTCATGATTCAGTATTGTGCTTTTAGTAAATCATGGTTTAGTTAAATATGTACAGCTCAGATGATTTTTTTTCTTGTGTTTCTTGTTAAGTTAGCATATTTATAATCATCATTTTCTTGGTAGATATGTCTTTGGTGTTGGCATCGTATAATTGATGAATCTGGCGGGAGGTGCCCTGGATGCCGTTCTGTATATAACAAGGATAAGATCTTGGAGACAAGCGCCAGGAACCAAATGCATGTGATTTATCTCTTAAGACTAAGATTCGATGTTTTTATCAGTAAAAAGTCCACTTCTTCACCATATGCCCATTTTCATTTCTCAGAGCGCTAATTCATCAAACTTCTTATTACAAAATGCAATAGTAATTGATTGACTTGAATTTTCTCTTCCTTATTTTCCCAAATGCCAGTTTGAAGGAACTTTGTGCTGATAAGTCCAACTATCAAAAAGAACAAACCAAGTCTCATAAGCAAACATCTGCAAAAGTTCAGTTGGGACAGTCAGAACCAAAAGATCCAAATAGCGTTCGTGTGATTCAACGGAAGCTTGTCTATATTGTTGGTATGCCGACTGAGTTCGCCAGCGAGAAGGTAAATGCTTTGCACTGAGAGTGCAAGCATTATGACCATGGTTCTTTCTTTTTCCTGTAAGATCTCTTGATGCACCAAGATAAATTCTTACTGTATGCTACTCATGCAGGTGCTGAGACAGAAGAATTTCCTTGGACAGTATGGAAAGATAGAAAACATTATCATTGATAATGTTGGAGCTAACCAACAGATTCCTGACTCTGGCCGTGTGTAAGTGATTTGTATATACAATAGATAGAATTCTTCGTATCTTTGCTGTTATGACCACAAACAAAAGTTGCACAATTCGGAAATTTGCTTGCATGCCCTTCCATTTTGTAGTGACGTGGGCAATCCACCTTTGTTTGTGACATTTGATATGATTTTGCTGCAAGGATTGCAGTTCTGATTTTACTTAATTTTGTTGTTGGTTCCTACTAGATACTCCCTCCATCCCAGAAATAAGTTCGTTTTGGACATGATTTAGGATACCAAGGAGTGATTAATTAGAGTCTATTTTCCCCTGCTTGCCCTCATTAAATAACCTCTTGGGCATCTGTTAAACGAATATCCATCTCAGTCCTACCGGCTACTGAGGCTTGCTCTTAGCGAGCGGGCGCGGGTTCGACCCCTTGCTGGCTTGTTTTTGTTGCGTTTTGCTACAGTATTATGGTGTGTTTTTATGGTGTGTTTTTGGCTATTATGGTGCGCATGCGCTCGTACTCTGAAGCGACGGTATTAATTACTTCAAGCGCATGCAGCCGTGGAAGTGGAGCGGAAGAGTCCAGGCGGATGTTAATGACATGCACTCGAAACGAGAGGTCACGTTAATGACTGCATGCGAGGTCACAGGGGCAAACTCGTCTCATGTCACAGTGGTCCAGCTAAAACGATTTTTTGTGTGAAAACTTTCCAAACCTCCAGAACGAACTGTTTTAAGGGATGGAGGGAATACATTTTGCATGCGGCAGAAATTACTCTTAGCAAACTTAATTATTTATATATAGTAGGTTTGAGATCAGATGCTTATTTATTGTGTAACTCTTTGCACACATCTCTTTAGATATGTTAGATTCTCAAAAGAAGAGGAGGCTATCAGATGCATACGGGCAGTTGATGGTTATACCTTGGATGGTAGACCTTTAAAGTAAGTTGGCTCTATATATACTGCAATTTGACTAAACGAATCATCATCCATCTTGTTATTCGTCTTATTCTAATGGTATGGCTTGCTCTTTTTATGCTTACCCTATAGAGCAACCTTTGGTGTCACAAGATATTGTCATATATGGCTCAACAATAAGGTATGTCTATATATATATATATAAAATTCCCTGGAGCCATTGGCTTCTTTTTTTTTTCTGATAATTGGTTGTGCCTTGGCTCAGGACTGCTATAAGCCAAACTGTTCATATGTGCATTATAAAGCCTCAGCAGAAGATATTTGTACAAAAGATGATGTTTCTGTGGTGTGTGCAAGGTATATTATTTTAGTACTAACATTTTATTATGTAATACTAATAGTCAATGTGAATCGTCATTTGATGGAGAAAAGGCTGAAAACAATCTAATTATTAGTCACTGGAAGCACGATAGAAAGAGGGTCAGGTCAGTTATGATTAACATAGTAATTGATATCAGGACACCATACATATCTGGGCTATTGGAATTTGGATTCAACACTGGAGGACTTATTAGATTGTTGTGAGACATCCATTGAATATGTCAACTTGTTTTGGACCTATGTTTGTTGTTGATTAGTAGCAAATACTTACAACAACAACAACAACAACAACATAGCCTTTTGTCCCAAGCAAGTTGGGGTAGGCTAGAGATGAAACCCAAAAGAGACGAGAAACAGGGAGACACATAAAGGGACATAAATAAATACTTAGCATAAATAAATTGGGACAACCACATTTATTCATTGGCATCTAGAGATTTTAATGTCTTAAAAGATGCACTTATGTTGTTTCCTAATCTCGCCTTTTGGGATATGAAAACTTCTTGATCTGCTTAGGATAATAGGCTGATTCGAAGATACCTATAAGGGTGCCTAACTGCGAACAAGCAGCAGACATTATAAGTATGGTGAATGTGAAACATTGAGTACCACATGTGTTTTGCTCAAACTAAAGCAAAACAAAAAGAAGAGGAAGGGTCATCCAACTGGTTGATGTTGACACTGGTTATTGCATTACCTGGATTATCTGTATGCTGGTTAGGTTGCAGATTTGCACAGCACTTATTGCATAAATGCCCATCATGTTTCTACAAAATATTAAACTTCCATATACCTCTTTTGCCCATCAAGTATCTCATATCTATTAAAGCCCTTTGCTGGGGCCAACCAAGTATGAAGATGAGCAGTCCAGCTGAACATGTAGAACTAATAACTTAATAAGATCGTTCGAGAAAAAATGACCTTCATAAGATTCTTTGTGCAGCAGCTGTCATTAAATTGGACTCTTGAGATTTGTGTTGCCTTGACAGCTCCTGATGCTGCAGTTAGCATGTCTGAACTGAATTCTTCAGTTCTGCCATGTAGCATAATTAGCTGAATCTGTACTTTCGAAAAGATGACGTTGTACTACAAACTCATTTATATTCAATGTTCCTATGCTCAATTTGGATTGTTAGATGCTAGGTTGAACAGCCACCTTAGGGTCAAATGATATATAAATTTATGAAAATCACCCACATATATCTGTTAATATCACCTTTGATTCTTTCTGGAGATTAGGTTGCAGCACTCGATGGGAATGAGTACCAAGTGTCTCCACCATCGTTCAGGACGTACTTTGCCCCCTCCATGTGACTGCAGTTCAAGAAATACAACTGGTAGTGGAATCTCCAAAGATGTAAGAATCACAATGTCATTAACATTTCTCTTGTGTTTATGTTTTTGTATGCAACTTTATGGTTTTGCTTCAAAGGGATAGAAGGATTGTGTTTTGTTTATAGTTTGTATATGCATTACTTGCCCATCATTGTACTAACTGTGAGTCCTTTTGTGCATAGATTTGCGTCAATGATGACAGATTACTACCCAATGGTGCTAACAAGAATACTAGTTTACTACCAGTCACCACTCCACGGTAAATGCTTTTGTTGCTAGGGCCAGATCCTAATGTATATTAACCTTCAGTCCTTCACCAATAAGTGATGACCACCCTTCTTTTCTGTGTTGCAGGGACTCAAGCCTTTCTTCTGCCAGTCCTCCATCTATGGCAAATATTGTTCTTCATCAAAGAAATGACCATGAGAGATTACACAATAATCAGCAAAATTTGTCTGACCTCAAATCTCAAAGATACATACCACCTGGAGGGCGTAACCGTTCAAGTGAAATGACTACATCAGTAAAGCATATGCAGCCTATTGAGGGCGCTTCGTTGCAGATCTCATCAAATGAGCATTTGGGCACCAATAATGACGAATCTCAAGCATCTTCACAGTTAGGAAATGACAATTCAAATCCCAAGCAAATAACCTCAGCAGAAAATGGAACATCTGACACCTTGCAGCAAAAGCCACAGTATGCTGATGTAGTTTCACAAGGACAAGTTGCACCAGCTCGGCGTCTTACTGTACTTAGCAGGCCGTCGATTGCTTCTAGTGATCCTAGGCCTAAAGCAACAGGACAAGTTGACAATGGTACTTCAACAAGTTCCACAAAACTTACTTTGGTACAAAAAGCGCAAGGGAGCTGCATTACGGTTCCTAGAAGCCATGCAGTTTCCCAGAACCCAGAGGAACCTGCGCTTCTGTTGATTTCAGCTACAGCTAGTGTTAAATCTCATGCTGGAGTAGAGATAAAGAATGAATGCTCAGATATCAGTGAAAAGCTAGTTCTAGGAGATCATAAGCAACTACCAGAGAGCACTGTGTCACACAGATTGACTGCAGCACAGAGTATGAGCAGCAGAACTCTGCCCGGTAATCTTTCTGCATCTTATGCCAAAACTCAAGGTTCAGCTGGACCACATAATCTTTCAGATTTGAACATAAAGCTTGTAGCACAGAATCAATCACAGCTGGTAAATCAACAAGATGCACCTGTGTCTAGTACAGGTATAGCAAGAGCAAGTTTCTGCCGCAGCACTCTTGATAAGAATGCATCTTTGACTGATGGTGAGAGCTTGCACAATAGGGACACAATTCGGTCTGGTCATATTGTTTCCTCTCATTGTTCAGATAGCACTATGTTATCAAGATCAGTCAGTGCAGTATCATCCACTGATGTGGCATCTCTGCATAGAAAGGAAAGGAGACAAGCTTGTCCTCCTGGATTTGAGAAGCCTCATCAGTATTCTGATTCAGACAAAGCTTGCTCTGGACATTGCTCTGCATCTGATGCCCTGGTACAAGATTGTGGTATTCCAGATCAACAAGGCTTCACTGGCTGGGCTACAGATTGCCTGAAAGATGATGGAGATGTCACACAAAATCTAAGCATGAGCATATCTTCACCACCCAGTTTGACTGATACCAACCGGAACCGGAGTCAGAGTCACAGACAGTTTCCAGGCACCCTCTTTGGTTGGTCAAATGACCCTCACTATTCATTTTATCCTAGTGGCTTGTTACATGCACATCATAAGGCTGAAAACCGGGATGGAACTACCAGTAGTTACATGGCTACTGGGGGATACAATAATGTGTTTTCCCAGGGGATAGCTTCAGGCATGAGGGGTGGTATGGCAGGCACATTGCGCCAACAGCCAATAATGTCAAGTCATGATGGATGGACTGTTGGAAGCAGAGATTCTGGAACGAACTGCCCACAGGTTGACATTTCGTACCGCATGTACAGCCTATTCTAGCACCAGGGCGAGAGGTCTGCTTCCCAGACCCTAACAACAGACATGTACAAGTCATACCTTCTAACCTAGATGGCAAGATGTTGGATGGTGGCGAAAATGGTGTTAGGGAGTGCTTCGTGTTTGTTGCTAAAGCTTGTAAAGATCAAACATGGAGCTTCATGTACAAAGACTGCAGGGGGATGGTCCTTCAGTGAACATTTGGTAAATAACCATTGCTAAGCTGTACTGCCAACGGTGTGAATGTGCCGTTACATTGTCGTTCTTTCACGCGTTTGGATTTGCTTTGCTTGGGTGAATCTGCTCTCTCGTTATTTGCGACCACCCTCGAGTATCTTGTTGGTTTGTAGGCTTGTCGCGGGTACCCAGGTAGGTGCCCGGCGCATCTCCTTTTCTGGCCCTCTTTTTTTGTTGTGATGGAATTTATTCGTCCATCGGCGAACGATGTGAGCCGTTGCTTTCACGGCCATACAGATCCCTCACCCGAAGGAAGGAGGGACAAGGGCACTGCTGCACACTTCTTGGCTAGAAAAAAAGCGAAGTGATGCTTGTCTTTAATCTACTGCATGTCTTTTAGATTCCTTTTGGTTGGTCAACCAGGCCAGGGAGCTTAATCATGGGCTTTAGTAGCCAATTCCTTTCCAAAGAGAGCATCTTTCGGCGACAGAATTGCTGTTCTTCCATTGAAGTGAAACAGTAAGAAGCTCTCAGAAATAGTAATAGTACAGTATTAGTCAGGTCCACTGTAAACACAGCTCAACCTTAGGTTCACCATCAGCCCGATGCCTCCTCCCTCAAGTAGCCAATAGAGACAGGTGCAATGCAAATACCATCATAGCCTTGCAATGGAAATTCCAGCGCCGTACGAATCGTATGTTGAAAAATCGAAATATCTTATCCTGTATCTACTGCATTCGGACGGACTTTTTTTTTAAAAAAAACTCCATTCGGACGGACCTGCATCTGCATCCCATTCAAACGTGGCATGATGCAACGCAACGGGTACAACAGGACAAGTTTGACACCCTGTTCTCTTGCTGGTGCAACTCAAGTCCAACTTGGTTTTTTAATAAAACCACAAGAAGAGACCACAATGGCAACTTGGCAAGGCCAAACTGCCAAAGCCTACGTTGCTCCTGAGTTGTGACGCAAAGCAAGTCCTTGAACATAGTACCAGCTTTATGGTTTACTGTTCCCAACTTGCATTTGTAAGTTAGCTCGGAAAAGGGAAGCTTCCAGGATGCGCAAAACTCTGCATGGAGCGTGGCAGATTGTGACACAAGCCACATGGATTAGGGGATTCCGGCTGTGTTTAGTTTTCAAATTTGGAGTGTCAAAATTCACTATAGCGACACTGTAACATTTCATTTATATTTGGTAATAATTGTCCAATCGTTAACTAATTAGGCTCAAAACGTCCGTCTCGCAAAATACAACTAAACTGTGCAATTAGTTTTTGATTTTATCTATATTTAGTACTCCATGCATATATCGCAAATTTGATATAACGGGAAATCTTCTTTTTGCATAGTGTATTTTTCCAGCAACTAAACACAGCCTCCATACTCAAAGTTGTAGCCTCCTTTTTTAGAGCTGTCGCCTGCTTTCAAAGTCTCCGCCGCATGAACTTGTTTTTCCCTTTGTTCACTGGTAGACGAAACTCAGTCTCCGTTCACGCGGTCGTGACACGGATATGATATGAGCTCTTCTTGGGTTTGGCCGTTTGGGTCAAAAGGAGCAAGGAAGTCTTGCACGGTGCACCACCACCCGTGCGACGCGAATACAAACTCGACCAAGTCCCTGCCCGTCACGGTAAAATTTTGGCGAAATTCGCGGACAAAAATGTACTAGCGCAATCCAAAACGAATTGAGCCTCCTCGTAAGCCTGCCTTGGATTCCACGGCCTTGGCATCTGGCGTTATCCTATCTATCCCAATCGCAATCGGTCTTTGTTTACTTCCCTCTCCCCTCCAATACGTGTGGTCCGTGGATGAAAACCAAGCAACTGTTTGTTATATTTATATACTACACGTATATAATAATAATAATCATGCAAGCAATTCACCTTGTCTCCCTCATAATCACTAGTAATAAGGCACCTGATCAGCAAAAAAAATGACAGGCTAAACTGTCCCCGCGCGGCCGGATGCCCGGTCAAATTGCAGCGGTGCAGCCATAAAAAATGGAGTCATGTGAGTACGGGAGAAAGTGGCCGGGAATTGGTCCGATTCCGTCGAAGACGGGGCATCGGTTTTGACACTGGTGAATTTCTTGTTCCAGCAGGCAGCAGCTTAGCCGTCCGTGCGTTTGTGGCTTTGTGCCCCTGGTCTCGCATAAACCAGTGCTGATGCTGCTCTAACGACCCCGGCTTTCCACTCTTGTTAGATTTGGACATTTGGTTTGCAGCAAACTTTGTCAAATGAGAGAGGTATGACCATCTAATGTTGCTTCCTCGGTCCGTTCCAAAGTCATTTTTTAGCTTGTGCTAATTTAAACTTCTATACTTTTAACCAAATTTACAGAAAACATTAGCAATATTAAATAAATGCACTATCAAAACATATTCCTAAAGATTTTAATAAAAATACTTCGATGTTATAGATGCTTGTGTTTTTTTTTAAAAAATAGAGAAATCTTATCACAAGATGACATAATATATAGGCAAAACTATATCTTGTGTTTTGATGTTACGCGACCCATCTTCTTCGCCTCCATTGTGAACAGATCTAGGAGGAGGAGGAGGCCTACCTCACCGATGTCGAAGAAGATGGCTCGCCGGAACCCACCACCGCAGCCGAAGAAGACGACTTGCTGGAACCCCAGCCGCGCCGTCATCTTCTTCAGCTCCGGTGGGTCGTGGGCGTGGTAGCAGTCCCAGGCAGTTGCGGGAGCCGAGAAGGAAAGGGAGATATGGGAGGGAGACAGGGTTGCGCCGTCACGGAGAGCGCGGGTTGCGTAGTAGAGATTCCTATCATTAATATCTATTGTCAACCTAACCACTAGGAGCAAAAATATAGTAAGCATAATATCTCTTCACGGTCCTAGTATACCTTATATTTTAGGACAGAGGAAGAATAAAAGTCAAATATCTCTCCACGGTTGAGAGTGTAAAAGCTAAATGGAGAGGACCCTTGATTTAGACATCAATCCATTGTCGGAAACAAACAAATCCAAAAAAGAAAAGAAAATGAGATGAATATAGAGGATGGAAGGAAGGGAGGAGGTAAACAAGCCAAACCCGATGAATTAACTCTGACAGCTTCAACTCCGAAGATCACGGGAGGATCAAACACGGTCAGGGTCAGGGTAGGGATAATGATTCAATTGGAGAGGACCAAAAGTGCCGTGACTGAATCCATCATGACCGCTTCAAAATTCTTTAATCTTGATCTTTTTTATTTAATCTCTATTGCGCATAATAATGAGTTTATTTTATGCCTGAAAGTTGGTACCTAACATTTCACTACATAGTTAAATCCACATAAGTGCTTGGTCTCTTGGATCAAACCATACAGTCCTATTTTCCATAAAAAAAAGGAATAGAAAAATACATGTGGTTGTTCAAGCGTAACCCTCAGGTTGGACAGATATGAGCATTTATTTTCTTACACGTGCCTAATTGTTATTCTTTTGCTTGTCCCTGTTCATGGTTGTCTCTGCATACACATAACACATCGGATTAGACCTGCATCTAACTTTTCATGCTTTTTGTTGCAACATGTTTTGACGAGATAATATATATAAAAAAATCTACTATTTGATGGTTTTACTGAAACCACTGTTACCTGTATCGTGTGAGGTTGTGAGCGGTGAGCCTGAGAGTATGGGTCCACGCTACGGAAGTTTGCTCAATGACTGCACACGGCTGAGACTATGGGTCCACACTAGGGAAGTTTGCTCAATGACTGCACACGGCCGCCTCTGATCAAGTGGCGAGACTCACCAAATTTCTCATACGACAAATAAAGTATAGTAGAAGATAAAAGGTTTCCTTTCTCTTTTTTTTGCACAAATTAAAGAGCTAACACCGGTACTTAATGATTTCATTCTTTCATAGTCTCATCTCAACATAGAATGGAATCAATTGGTTGGATTTAGGTATTTGCCTTCTATGTAAAAAGGAGGGGTTTAAATTTCTTGTAGGTGTTGCTATCTTTGGATATAGTTGTTTGAGATCTCTAGCTGTTAAAACTCTATTTAGCTGCACCCCTGTCCTTATAGTCATTTTGGTTTTTCTAGGAGATAGCTTTTGCTATATATTTAGAAAAAGACAAAACGACATATAATTTATATGAGGTAGAGTAGTGATTAAAGCCCCATTTGGATCTGCCTAGCTAACTACTCGTATTAACCATTTTAGTCAGAAGAAACCAGCTAATAGTTAATTGTTAGCTAGATAGTAGGTAAAAACATTAGTTGACTTGTTAGCTTAGGATCCAGTCGGCTAATATCTAGCGACTAACTATTAGGGTGTGTTTAGATCCTTCAAACTTCCAAAAATTTTACAAGATTTCCCGTCACATCGAATCTTTGGACGCATGTATGGAGCATTAAATGTAGGTAAAAAAATAACTAATTGCACAGTTTGTCTGTAAATGTCGAGACGAATCTTTTGAACCTAGTTAGTCCATGATTGGATAAATTTTACCAAATAACAACGAAAAGTGCTACAGAAACTTTTTGCCAAAATTTTTGGATCTAAACACTGCCTTAGTTACCTGTCATCCAATAAGCGTCTCTTTGGAACACATGATATTCAGAACATAGGAACGTGAAAAATATAGGATTGGAGTTACATGTCACCTGCAATCCTATATGAATTGAAATCGCAGGAAATTCTCTAATGGAGCATGTGGATGTAACACAGGAGAAACATGGGAATTACAAAGAGAGATAAACACATAAAAGTTTCTAAGAGGTTGGACCTCATGTTAGATTTCCTTCAAAATTCCTATTGATTATGAATCATTTGTTGCAAAGAGAGCTCAAACCCTAACTGTTTAAGGAAGCAAAGCAATAAATATTGTATCTCATGATTTATAACACCGCTCAAAATTATAAATTTCTATGTAGATAGAGGGTGGATTGAGCATAACTAAGCTGGTTGAGTTCTTTGTTGTGAAACGTATTCACGTGGATTTAAGTTTTTGATTTGACATGTTGGTATTTTTTTTGATTTATCGACTTTATTATTTTAATGGTAGGTGATGTTACCGATGACAATTAGATGCGTCTAACATAATTTTTTTTATGTAGACAGAGATATAAAGCTGCAAACTCTAAATACTACGGGTAGGTTTAATTTTGAGAGCTGACTTGCACGAGCAGCAGACGCCTGATCAAAAGTGTCGTTTACCGTCAAGCAATGCTTCCAGATGCCCGTGCTGGTACGCACGTGCTTCACGCCTCCCCGTGCAGTGCAGAACCATTGGACTATGCCCACGCGGAACCCGATCGGGCGAGCCCAACCGCCGGCCCTCCTTCTCCTCCTTCCCCTGTCCACTCTCCAGTTTCCGTCTCGCTTCCTCGCGATTCTCTCTCGCATACATTTCCCACACCGGAAATAGCCAGAACCTTGAGGCACTAGTAGAACCCACCCACCCTCGGCTCGCTCCAGCAGCCCCCATCGACGCCGTTGGCGAGCGAGCGCACAGGCGCGCGTCGCACAACGTCAGCCACCCACCCATCACCGTCCTCAGTTCCGGTGTGCAGCAGAGCCGCTGGATGGCCTCGCGCCAGTAGAATCCGTCCGGCACTTCCTACCCCACCCCACCCCACCCATCCGGCCGCGGCCGGGTTTGACCGAGATCGGCAGGCGGCCGCCGGCGTCTGGCTTGACCGATCCGCCTCGTCTCAGTCCTAGGTATGGCGGCGGTGGCGGAGGGATCGGCATCTGCGGCGGCGAATGAGGTGGAGTACCAGGCGGGCGTGCAGAAGCTGGTGGACCTGCTGTCCAAGCTGAACCCGGCCGCCAAGGAGTTCGTCCCCTCCGCGGCCGCGTCGCCGCCCAAGAAGGCACTGTCGGCGGATGCGCCGGTGTTCGATTACCACTCCATCGGAGGCGGGGATGGGGCCACCGACTCTACCTTTTACGTTGGGTTTGGGAACCAGCACCGCAGGGTATAATTCCTGACCCTGCTTTTGTTCTAGACTTGATTCTTGATCGGAGAGCGGGGCGCTTGGATCGGCGCTGTGGTTGGGTTTGTGTGTAGCATTTTATTGCTTTTTCTCACCAGTTGTTTGGTAAAGTTTGGGTTTTTCCTTTCTTCTCTTTGTGTTGAATTGCGTTACCGGTTGATCGTTCCCGTAGTGCGGTGGTTGGCGTTACTCTTTGGGGAATGGGGAAAGGTTTGCGCTCTTTCTTTTGATGTAAAAGGTTTGATCTTGACGAGGTGCCACTCCGTTAGTGGGACTGATGATGCACTATCTATGCAATTTTGTTCTTTTAAGCTGATCTGTTTTTTTTTAAACTAAGTTGATCTGTTTTTTTATGTGTGCTTGATTGGACAGCGATTGTATTTTTAATCTGGTGCCGATTCATTTGATTTGATTAATATTGCGGTGGTGTCAAATCTTACTGATTCAATTTTTAGTTGAAATCACCTATTTTTGGGAATGTTTCTCTATTTCCACAGATGTTTGCTTTATCAGAATTTTATCCTACAAGGTTCGTCTGCACTCAATAGTAGCAATGGTAGATAGGCGTGGGCATTTCGAAGGAACCAATATATTTTTAACTATATAACCATAGCATTTTTCCATACTATATTTGTCATGGGAGTACCTCATTGACCCGTTCACTGTCCTGCAATTATGTCATTCAATACCCATACTGAACTTTTAGACAAAATGTTATGGTACTAAACTTCTTTTCAAGTATTTGATCAATGTGGTATTTAGTTTTTCAACTATGTGATATTTTCCCCAGGATTGCTTCTTTGTTTGGTTATTTAATTGCCTCGGACGTACTAGATGATCAGATGTTTGCAAGTGCTAATATTGGACGAGGTGACCCCGTTGAAAAGTATGATGCAAGTGTTTTGTTTTTTCATCTTCAGAGGGGAAATGGATACATCAACCAAGGAAGGAGGAAGACAAATGATAGGGTGAGGTGTGCAGAGAGAGAGGACAGCATTAGGCGAACTGTTTATGTCTCTGAACTTGACCATACTGTGAGTAGTTGATGGTTGCCTCAGCACCCATTACTATATATTATGTGTTCTTGAGTTGATATAAGATCTAATGATGTTGACCATCTGTTAGGTGACAGAGGAGAGACTTGCCGATATCTTTGCTACCTGTGGGCAAGTAAGTTATTTCATCTGAAAAGACTGATTCTTACTTGTACTTGTATGCTCATGTGATATTTGAGCACTTTATTGCTTGTGCTGATCAACAGAAGTTATTAAGCAGAGTCTATTAAGTTATTCATGTTTAGTGTTCTATTCTGTCAACATGATTAACGATGTTTTTCCTAAATCCTAATGAACTTTCTCTCTCTTAGGTCGTTGATTGCAGAATTTGTGGTGATCCCCACTCAGTTCTTAGGTTTGCATTTATTGAGTTCTCTGATGAAGGTATTACATATTGACCTACTACTCAGATGCCTTTTTCTATAATCAATTTTCTTTTGATGAATTTTGAGTTCCATTTTCTCTGTAGAGGGCGCAAGAACTGCACTTAACCTTGGAGGCACAATTTTTGGTTTCTACCCTGTTAGAGTTTTGCCTTCAAAGACAGCTATCTTACCTGTTAATCCAAAGTTTCTTCCCAGGGTGAGCAGTCTTGCACTTGTTTCATGCCCTGACCCCTGATATCATTAAGTATTCTACTATTCCACAGTATGCTAATACTGGTGGTGTTGGGTTTGTCCCGTAGACGGAAGATGAGAAGGAAATGGTCATGCGAACTGTCTATTGTACAAACATAGATAAGATGGTACCATCTCTTTTCTATGCCATAAAGCTTACTGCCGTTCACTTATTTGTTTTTTTGTTGATGCCTTGTATTTTATGGTCCTAGATCTTGGGTGCAAGTTTCTGAAGCTAACACTATCAATTAGATGCTTGGTGATCTCATTTTGCCCCTTCATCATGTAGGTTACTCAATTCGATGTAAAGAAATTCTTTGAAGAACTTTGCGGTGAGGTAAGCATTGAACTCTGTGGTTTGCCAAATCCACCATCAAATATACTATTTGTTAAGAGTAATAAAATCTGATTGATATGTTATATAATTTGCCTGCTAAATATATTTCCTTTTGCAGGTCTCTCGGTTGAGACTTCTAGGGGATAATGCACATTCCACAAGGATTGCTTTTGTTGAGTTTGTCCTTGTAAGAACAATACATTTTTATTTTCTGCACTGGTTAGCTCCTATTTATTATTGTTAAATAATGCTCTAATGCCTACCTACATTTAATTTACTAGCAAGTGATGTTTCCTGGTTAAATCCTCTAGCACAATGAGCTAGTTTAATTGGTCTATTTTGCATAAGGTTCTTGTGATACATTCACTCCAATGAGTAGTGACAATAAGTTGATAAGTTTGTTCAAACAATTGAGATTTTTTCCCAGTGCTTATTGTTTTTTTTAATTGTATATTGACCTGCAACATGATTGTGCTCATACAGGCATGCGTTATATTTTGTCCCTTTCATAGTATATCCACTTAAGATGGAGATTCTGATTGTAACTATTGAACTCTGAATCACAGGCTGAGGGTGCCATCATGGCTCTGAATTGCAGCGGGATGATTTTGGGAACTCTGCCTGTCAGGCATGACCTACCCCTACCCACCTCTTCTATTTCTGTTTATTTATGGGGTATCTAGACTGAAAAATTGAACATTTGGTATTTGCTAATGCTGATCGCACTGTGGAATGTTCAGGGTGAGCCCTTCTAAGACTCCGGTGAAGCCACGTGTAAATCGAGTGGGATCTAACTGACTCTGCGTAAGCTGAACTGGATTTGTTCACGGGAAGGCATTGCCAAAGGCTTCCGCGGTCCAGTGCATCATGATGCATTTGCTTACATCCTTACAAACATTCTCTTTGTACCCTTTTGCAAACCTGTTGGAAGGGAACTGGTTAGATCAGGCCCTTTTATAGCCAACATTCGGTTCTCTTGTTTCATTCGACATGATGGAACCATTGAGAATGACTACTCGGTTATCGGCCATCAAAGTAACTTATGTTAATGTTCCTACTGTTAAACTAATTGGTATTTTGACGCCTTACTTGTGAATCATCACAGTTACTAGGCCTTGGTCGGTTGCAAATCAATACAAGGGGGTTGGAGGGGATTGAGGGGGTTTAAATCCCTAGAAGTCAAAATTTCCCCTAATCCGTCCTAAACCCCTCTAACCCCCATGGAATGGGGAATAACCGAACAAGTGTATCCTGAGTTCCTTGTGCTCACATGCATTCCAAATCCCCTCCAACCCCCATGGAACGGGGAATGACCGAACAAGTGGTACCTGAATTCCTTGCATACATGCATTCCAAAGTTTTTTCTTGGCCCCTAGGCTGTGTTAAACTAGCGGTTTTCCCCTGCAATTGAACACTAGTATCAAGAATCCAAACATGTATGTACCAACTACAGTAGTGTTTGTGTCAAAAAAAAAAACTACCGTAGTGTTATCCCTGGAATAAATGATTGCAACGCCGAGTCACCTGTCCTCATCTACGAAGGAAAAAATCCCAACTGGCAATTTATGTTGAAATTCTCAATGGGCTTCCGCCGCTTCTCTAACATAGTTGTTAAAATCTGTAATTTTGCTGTGTGTTATACGCCTTTACGATCTTAACAGGTCTGATTCTATGATTCTAGTCAGTATTGATTCAAACTAGAATCTACGATATCGACAACCTGATTCTCAAGTGAGAATGATACGACATACAAGTAACAACATAAATATACATAATTCAAATGCCACTTAATCACACTTATTATATATTTTCATTTAAATTATAAGATGTTTTGAATTTTTTAGATTCATAACTTTTCTACGCAATTAAATATAATAAAACGTCTTATGATTCTTTTAAAGTGAGAATGATACGACATACGAGTAGGAATGACAAGGGGCAGATTCACATTGAGTGGAGTCTCTGTGGACCCAAACCTGAAACGTGAACTCAAAACCCGAAACCACCCTGAACACCAGGTGATAATCCAAACCGAAAACTAAACCCGGTGGATCCCCGAAACCGATTGGTTCTCAGATACCCGAAACCCACCACTATATGGCAATAAAAACAATAAAGAGTTTCTAGCAACACATGCGTGATATATTTTCTATATCGGTAGCACTAGCGCCCGGACGGACCCCCTACGTTCGGACGCCCGCGCCAGTGCTTGCTGCACGCACAGGCGGGACCCGCCCACCCACTCCCCCACACTTCTCTACTTCCCGCACTCCTCCACGCTTGCTACGCTGCTCCCCTCCATGCACATCGCCCAGTAGCTGCAGCAGGTAGCTGCGGCAAGTGGCTCACATTGCAACATGCACGACACCCCTGATCTACTTTTGAAACATCCAAATGAAACAACTGCAACATACGTACGAAACAGCTGAAACATTCAAAACATGCGCCTCAAACACATGAAAAACACACATGAAAGACTCTTGAACAACAATTTCAAACATATACAACATCCAGATAAAACACTTGCAATATATGTGTGAAACATATGCAACATCTAGATAAACACACTTGCAACACACGTTTGAAAAACAGATGAAACATTGGGAACAGACACTTACAACATACATGTACTATCATTACAATATATACAACATCCCGATCTACTTTTGCAACATCCGTATGAAACACTTGAAACGTACCTACGAAACATCTGAAACACTTGAAACATGTGCTTATAACATGAGGGAGCCCGAGGCCAGGCGATTCCAATCGTCGGGGTCGAAATCGGCGCCGCGCGAGCACCACCACCACCATCGCTAGCAGCACTGGGCTTGCCTCGGCCGGGCGAGCGGCGCGCACGACAAGACAGGAGCGAGTGGCGCGGGATGGGCGAGCGTGATGGGCCGGAGCGAGCGGCGTGGGATGGGCGCACGACAGCAGCGAGGTGGAGTGGGCACGCGGCGTTCGGACGGGAAGGTCGCGACTGTAGAAGGCCGTCGCGTTAGAGAAGGCCAGCAACCGGCACAATGGATGTGCCCGCGGCAGTAGCATGCGTGCGGGCAGTGGGGAAAGGAAATGTGGTTGTGTTATTTTTAGAGAAACCGCGTTGTAAAGAAGGTGGAGCGGTTGGGCAGGCTTGGAAACGAGCCGTCCGGACGGAGCACGTCTGGTCAGACGTCCGTGTGCCAGCATTATCGTTTCTATATTCACATTTATAAACAAGAGACAATAAACAATACATAATTTCGTGACTCGGCCTAGAACAAACTTAATAGCTTACATAAAAAATTATATATATTAATAAAACACATGAGTTTTTATTCAATTAGAATCGCAGTGCTAACAGTACATAATGGTCACATGAATTACTCTGTTACGAAGTGCGGAGTAATTCATATGATCAGTTAATGGCGTAGAAGTCTTTCAAGAGAAAAATTAACTGCGTAAAGAATGCATCAAATTCACAAGGCCAGGAGATCTCCAAGGCCAGCCAATTGGTTGGATGACTTCTCCACAGCCGCACCGCCCGCGTCGCCATCTCCGGCGACCTCACTCGGCGCCACTGCCTTCTTCCCACACTGGTGCCTCCTGCACTGGCACGAGCGGGTGCTCACCGCGCTCCCGAGCCGCGCCAGCGGCCCGCTCCCGCCTGCTTCCTCCCCCGCCACCACGACGGCGCCTCCCCTCCCGCCGCCGCCGCCGCTCATCCGCGCCTCGCACAGCGCCTCCTCGTGACCGTCCGCGCCGCAGAACGAGCACCTTACCACGGCGGGTGTGGCGGGGCCGGGGGCGGGGGCAGGGGCGCAGGCCGCCTTCGCCACGCGCCACGCTTCGCGCACGCCCTCGGCGCGCTCCCAGATCAGGGCCAGCGCCACCGCGTCGTCCAGCGCCTCCGGATGCTGCGGCGCCACACAGTCCCTGAACTCGGCGAGTAGGCCGTCGACGAAGGCGGCCTTCGACAGCGTGTCGGGGACGTCGACGCCGACGTCCGAGCACCGCCGGAGGACCCCCTGCAAGCGGAGGTGGAACCGGTTGACGGCCTCACCGGGGCCCTGCCTCAGCGCCGCGAGCTCGGCGCGCGCGCGGTCCGCGGCGCCCGGCGGGCGGAAGAAGTCGAGGAAGGCGGCGCGGACGGCGTGCCACGGTGGGGTCGGCGAGTCATCGTCGGCGCCGGAGACTCTGAGGTCGTACCACAGCGCGGCGTCGGCGTCGAGCGACGCCGGGAAGATGCGGGCGGCGGCTGCCGGGGTCGCGGCGCCGTAGGCGCGGCGGACGCGGTCGAAGCGGGCGAGGTGGGCGTCGGGGCACTCGCCGGGGTCGCCGCGGAAGACGGGGAGAGGCGCGACCGCGACGTAGGAACCCATGGCGTCCCCATCGTCGTAGTCGTAGGGGACGGGGACGAAGGACGGTTGCTCCAAGAATGAAGCGCCAGTGTGAGAAGGGCTGAGTTCTTGGGA
The DNA here is from genome assembly GCA_038087645.1 of Saccharum hybrid cultivar R570. Taxonomy (NCBI): domain Eukaryota; kingdom Viridiplantae; phylum Streptophyta; class Magnoliopsida; order Poales; family Poaceae; genus Saccharum; species Saccharum hybrid cultivar. The sequence goes on from JAQSUU010000090.1 coordinate 524,288, forward strand.
AGTTTCGTCGATGGAGGAAGGGGTTGGTGAACGGTGGCGGAAGAAGTGTCGCCGGCGGCGCACAGGCGTGCCGTGGCCGGAGGTGGTGGGATCGGCGGATGCCCGGCCCATGGCTGACTGTGCGCCGGTGCCTGTGTGCTGGACTCGGATTCAGTAACGTTACTCTTGCAAGTCACGTCGTAACTTTCGGGTCTGTATCCGACGTCCAAGCAACATCCGACGGCTAAGAAAAACTTCCCACCTTTTCACGCTGGGTCCCCCACGCTGAGCCGCTGCATATGCCGCCAGCCGTCCTTACGCACCTCGCGCCCACATCGCTAAGTCCTACACGGCACGCCGCTGCAGCCCTTCGGCACCGCGCGCTGCTTGTTCCAGCCCTCCTGCGCAGCGCCACCAGTCCACCACCGCCATCCTGTGCCTCGCCGCCATTCGCACCTCCATTGACAAGGAACAGGAGCGCGTCCTGTGTGGGTGCGCGCCGGCAGAGTGAGCACGACAGGGGCGATACGGTGGAGCTTCGGGACCTGAGGAAGGCGTGGAAGGGAAGCAGCACAAATGCACAACGGAGGCGGCCTCGACGCTACCCAAGGCGACGGTGGAGAGAGGCACGTGTTCGAACCAGCTGCTCCGTGGTCGTCCAGGCCTCCTCCATGCTGTGTCCCGTTGGCGGCGTGCGGAGCCGGAGGTCTGTGGCCAGCGCTGCAAGCGTGCGTGGCCGGAGTGGTGAGCTCACGCCTCGTGGCCAATGCGGTGTGCGTGCACGGCCAACGCGTGGGGCGGCGTGGCGAGTGGCCGACCGGCGTGGGCACAGGGCACGGCGAGCGGGCGGCTATCGCGTTCACAGCATGCGGCGAGCGGGCGAGGCCGTCGCGGAGGGCTGCACGGCGAGCGGCGGCCGTCGCGGACATGGATGCGGCGAGCGCGCGCCGCCATCGTGGAGGGCGGCGCGGCGAACGTACGCGGCCGGCGTGGAGGAGAGAGAGGAGCCTGGCGCCGCGATGGCCGGAGATGGCTCACAAACCTCGTACGCCTCGGTCGTCATCCCTCGTGCAGGAGCATGCCCACGATAGCGCTCTTACTCCCTCTTAGTGCTCAAGAAGCAAGCGCGACGCCCTTTTGTCACCGACGACAATGAGCTATTGCGCTTCCGCGGCAGCGACGCGGAGGTCTGCAGCAGCGGCGCACGACGCGTGGGAGCGGGAGGGCTCGCGGCGCGCGACGCGGAGGTCTGTGGCAGCGACGCACGGTGCACGACGCGGAGATCTGCGGCAGCGGCGCACGACGCATGGCGCGGGAGGGCTGGCGGGGCGCGATGCGGAGGTCGGGGGCAGTGGCGCACGGCTCGCGGCGCGGGAGGGCTGGCGGTGGCTCGGCGTGAACACGTGAAAGGAAGGATGGAGTACTTTTTCCTTGAGCCGTCGGATTGTGGCTGAACGTTGGATGTGGGCACGAAAGTCACGCCGTGACTTGCCAGAGCAACGTTACTGAATCTAAGTCCGTGTGTGCTTGCGCGCGCGAAGGAGAAGGACAGGGAAGTTTTTTCTTTTTTGATCTCAGAAGGAGGACAGGCGTTGCGGCAGTTCCAAAATTTTGTACTTCCGCCGTTTCGCGTGGACGCAGTAGCGGAGCTACAGGGTGGTCCCAGTGGGCCGTGGACCACCCTGCGTCTCGGCCCAACTAACAGAGGCCCATAGGATCCAGGTTCCAAAATCTCAGTCTCGGACGTCTGCCTCACTCGCCCCCTCTCGCTCTCCGACGACTGGTGGGCCGCCGCCGCCCTAACCAGGTGTTGAGGCTTTAGTTGGTCTCTTCGCCGGCGACGAGCACCCACCAGGTACTCCCACCCTTTCTCTTCCCTTCCCTTCAAGCTGAGCACCGAAACCCTAACAGAAAGCTATTTAGCTATTTGATTGACACGCCTCCTAACTTTGAAGTTTTTGCAAAACATTATTGGGTGCACATGTGTACACCCATGTCCCTTTACTGGATCCGCCCCTGATCAGCACCACCAGTTCCAAGTGGCAATCACCATGGCAGAGCAATCTGGCAAGTTTCTTCTCTGCTCACGTTGCATTCTCATCTTTTGCTTGTATGTTGTGGACATCTTTGGTAAAGATTTAAAATCTATGCTTGTTGAACTAGTCAATTAGTTTCATTGTGGCTTAGTTTTAGACTTTGCATATGATCTACGCCTTCAACTTTTCAAGTAGTAAAGGTTATGAATCAATTAGTAGTGGTTATCAGGTTATGCCAAGGTTCTGTGTAATTTTTGCAAAAATAGCTAAATGGCTTAGCTGCAGCTATCTCCGGCTATAGCTACACTTAGCTGTTGTGGAGGACAACAGCTAAGAGGCTTAGCCAGAGATTTAAAACCTTGGTATATACATTATCTATATCATAATCCATACCCACTAATATCGAATTTTGGCGAAAGAAATATTGATGTACACCCGTGTCCTAAACTGTGTCCCCACCCTTGTGCTGCTGACTTTTGCTGCTTTATTTGATGTTCTGAAGGTTCTAGAAATGGACCACAACAGAAGTCCATATCCTGATGCTGTTACATTTCAGGGGCCCAGAATGCTTGGGATATGCTCTCTGACGAGCAGTCACAGAAACACATCACTACTGGTTCTAGTGACCTCAATGACATACTTGGTGGTGGAATTCACTGCAAAGAAGTTACTGAGATCGGTTAGTTTACTTTCTAATACTGTTCCTAGCGAAGGGTCAAACAGGAGCTATTGGGAAATTTTTTAATCAATTAGCTAGGTATATGTAACCTGTGCTTCTTTGTTTGCTTCATGTCTACTAGCGATGATCTCTCAAACTTTTGTGCTATTCTGAAGAATCATAGAGCTTAGTGTGTCTCTTGTTCTATCATGCTTCGCTCCTCGCATTCAGAGATCAGAAAATGCCCTTAATTTCCCTCTACAACAACAACAACAACAACAACAACATAGCCTTTTGTCCCAAGCAAGTTGGGGTAGGCTAGAGATGAAACCCAAAAGAGACGAGAAACAGGGAGACACATAAAGGAACATAAATGGCACAAGACAAAAAGAGGTCACGGTTCGGGCACATTGATTGCCAATCTCCAAGCGCTCCTGTCTATAGCTAAATCCTTGGAGATATTCCACTCCTTAAGATCTCTCTTAACGGACTCGTCCCAAGTTAATTTAGGTCGACCTCTACCGCTCTTTACATTATCGGTCCGCTTTAGAACTCCACTACGCACCGGCGCCTCAGGAGGCCTCCGTTGGACATGTCCAAACCATCTCAACCGATGTTGAATCAATTTCTCCTCAATTGGTGCCACCCCAACCCTATCCTGAATATCGTCGTTCCGGACTCTATCCCTCGTGTGCCCACAACACCAACGCAAGTAGTTTACATAATTTTGATTCTCTCAGTTGATGTATCCGAAGCAACTGACCTAATTCACAACACTAACTTTATTCAGGTGGTGTCCCAGGGGTTGGTAAAAGTCAACTGGGGCATGTTGTGCTTACTAATCAATACAAGTACAGCAGATCTCCCTACTAAATACGTACTTTTTCTTCAGGATTCAACTAGCAATCAATGTACAAATCCCAGTGGAATATGGTGGCCTTGGTGGGAAAGCAGTTTATATCGGTAAATAGCTTCACACAGGAATACATATCATCTAGTGCTTTACTGAGAAAGCCTAATAGCAATTGTCTTCATCATAATAGATACAGAGGGCAGTTTCATGGTTGAACGTGTCTACCAGATTGCTGAAGGGTGTATCAGGGACATACTGGAGCACTTTCCGCACAGCCATGAGAAGTCCTCTTCTGGCAAAAAACAATTACAGCCTGAGCATTTCCTGGCCGACATCTATTACTTCCGAATATGCAGTTACACTGAACAAATTGCAGTCATAAACTACCTGGAAAAGTTCCTCAGAGAGCATAAAGATGTGAGTTTCTTCAACAGTTGACTTCTCAAGTCTAACTTTAATACAACTATTTCTGCTGTGTTGTCACTCTTATTTAATCTTGATACTTTACCTTTTCTTTTGCAATAAGGACATTATAATGTACACTAGTTTTTTCTCTCCTAGTTCTTTTTCTTTGTTTGCAATGTACAACAACTGACCTGGTGTTCAAAAATAAAGATTTGGCTATCTACTTCGCAGGTGCGTATTGTTATTATTGATAGTGTTACTTTCCACTTTCGACAAGACTTTGAAGATCTAGCATTGAGGACCAAAGTACTAAGTGGATTATCATTGAAGTTAATGAAGATTGCAAAGACATATAACTTGGCAGTAAGTTACGCATCATGCGTATGAAGGGTATTAATTCTGATCTTATGTTACCTATTTGATGAGGCTAACATATTTATCTTGTTCTGCTGAGCAGGTTGTCTTGTTGAACCAAGTCACTACTAAATTTACTGAAGGGTCATTTCAATTGACTCTTGCTCTAGGTCAGTTTTGTGTCATACAAGTATAATCCTCCATTCCTTCTTCATCTTCGAATCAGTACTGGATGCTTGTGGTCTTTATTGTTCACAGAGCAGCAGGAAATTAGCAATAAGAATTTCCTAATTATGTGCTTATGTTATCAAGGTTGCCTTTCTGTTCTAGTGCTGGGCACACACTTCCAGTGACTAAGTCAAAACGGCTGAAATGCATATGGGCAAGCTTTTACTAATTGCAGCCAAAACTTTGGTACCGTGATAGTGTAGGGTGGATGAAATTATCTAGGCACATCGTACACTAAAAGCTGAAAATATTGTTGTGTTTTTTGTATAATTGTAGCATATGTAATGTGCATAACTTTCAATCTATACCGCAATCTTGTGGCTCCACTACAATTGGTGCCACAAGCTGTGCCAAACCTTTTGCACCAGCCATACATCAGAGGCCCCCTCCTTAAAAAAATCTTCTAAGAACAACTTGGACACTTGGTGCAGCACCATTAAAAGCACACTCATTTCTATGTCGCTTAATCATCCATGCTCCCAAGGAGATCAACGAGTTTACTCCACTTTTCCAATGTTCTGGAATCAAAGTATTAATCCGAAGCCACCAATCACAGGATACCTCATCCCCGATTCATGGTGAGAGGTCCGGTGAACCAGATAGGCGCAAGAGTAAATACCAAACTTGTCTAGAGAAGACACAGTTTGTCAAAATTTGTTGAATTGTCTCTGGCTCTTGATCACATAAAGGGCACTGATTTAGATGAGGCAGCCCTCTGCGGGCAAGTCTATCAGCAGTCCAACACCTATTATGAGCGGCTAGCCATAGGAAAATTTGACATTTCTTAGGTGCCCATGATTTCCAAATAAGCTCCCATAGGGGAATGGAGGTGCCATGATCTCTTTTCAATCATTCATATTTATATCCATGTTTGTGTCCAACAAGATCCACACCATGATCACCTTTGCAGTAACCCTATTCCCGTGTATTCATTCCTCTGTTTGTTTTATAAGAAACTGGTATTACAGGCTAAGTTCCGATAAATTGATAAACTGGTTATAGTTTTGACACTGTCCAAGTTATGGCAATAGCTACAATTTTTTCTCCATTGGGGTTGGATACTTGGATGGATGTTTGCCAAAAAAGGAAAAATAGGGGGGGTGTTTGGTTCAAGTAGATGGCTGACTGTGTAGCTTACCTCTTCTGTTCAGTGATATATTTCTGAATATTTCATTGGCACTGGACACTTGAACCAATTATTCCAAGATAAGATAATGACCTTGTTATGCAGGTGACAGCTGGTCCCACTCATGCACGAACCGGCTGATTCTGTACTGGAATGGGAACAAACGATACGCACACCTTGATAAGTCTCCTTCACTTCCAGTAGCCTCAGCACCGTATGCAGTGACAGGCAAAGTGATTAGAGATGCTGTGAGTCCAAACCACAAGCGAGCCCGAGTAACATAGCATTCTTGGTGTCAAGCACTTGTATCTCCACTATGCTCTTGCAGCTTTCTTCACCATGGATCTTTGGGGCAAGTTAGGTGAGACTGGAGAATCACACCACTTTGCTGATTCTCAATTGCTTTGTGCCGTTAGCTACAAACCAACCTCAGAGAAGTAGATAGGCTACTATAGTGTTTTGTATCTGAACATGCGGCACATCTTACATTCAGTAATCCTATAACAACTGGCTTATATGTGCTTCTCTGTTCACCGATCAGCAAATCAACATTGTTATTAGAGAAAAACAGCTGCAGGGTGGGAATTGGCATGGATAACAGTTAACAGGACATGTGTGGAAGAATGTTCTAAAGTGTAGAATATGATGGACTGTTGCTCAGTTCCCTATTTTTCATTGCTTTACGATTTGTGGGCATATCAAGATTGTTCGTCGCCTGCGCATGGAAGCCACTGTGGAATCCATGGCAAGTCTCTTGTTAATGTTCCAGATCCAAGTGTAGTACTCTTGTTCGTGCTTTTGAATCTTTTTTAGTATAGAAATTTTCTTCTGTGCAAGACACTGCTGCCATACTTAAGTGACAGTTCTTGCCGTACTTTTTTAGTGTCATCTTTGGTGAGAACATTAACAATTTCTGTCATTTACCTTCAGATCCTGAATTACTTTTGTTTTCTGCAGGAATGCTGTTTGCTATCAACATGAAGCCCTGTACACATTCTGTTGCTGTGATTAACTGTTTCTTATCTGCTACATTTTGCATGTGTGAATGCTGCAATTTTTCGGTGTGAAACTGAATATGGATACGTGGTGCATGTGTGAAATGCTGCATTTTTTTTGTTTGTGTGTGTGAAGCCGATCAGTTACCTAGTGCCTGAGTGAGTGGTGTCATTTTTTACGTGTGAAAACTAATATATTCAGCTATACACACACACACATGAAAGCACAACAATATCACATGGCTACATAGTAGTACGGCACATTTGATCACAACATAGTGCAAGGATTAAATGTAAAACTAGTCTATGGAACAGTGAATGAAACTGTGCATTGAGAGACCCTGTTTTATTCTTAGTGTCCCGTTTTGAAAACTATAGCCTCCCGCTTGAGACTGGCCTGAGTCAGTGGCGGAGCCATAGAGGGCCATGCGCCCCCCCCCCCCTCTGAATTTTTGAAGGAGCCCATATTCAATCCAGCTCAAATCGTCTAGCACAACAGGTCAGCAGGCAGCAACACCCAAACGCTCGGAACTCGCAAGCCGCAATTCTCTGTGAGACCGTCATATCCGTCTGCCTTCTGCATCCGTGCGAGCGGCGAGTCACTGAGCGCCTCATCGAGTGACCGGCGAGCCAGCGGGGCGGCGAGGCCTGGACGGCCGGCCGTCGACCAGCAGCTAGTGTCAGCTCCATCCCCCCACATAGCAGTCTTCTACTCCTCTGCATCTGCCCTTTGCTGCTCTACGTACAGGCTACACGCTTACAGCCATACTTGTATGCTTGATTGCTTATTGATTCTTCTTCTTCTCCTTTTTGCTTCTAGCTAGACTAAAATCGATAGGTTACATATAAAGTGGCTGATTGAGTGATAGACCACACAATCAACTGTATTTTGTTTACTGTGGCCTGATTATAAGTAGTAACTAGTAAGATTAATTTCTCTACTACGTATGTACTTATGGGTTTAATTGGCAAATTGGCTCCCCCTATGTTTTGGTTCTGGCTCCGCCACTGGCCTGAGTGGCAACGATTTCGAAGAAAACAGCGAGGGAGACGGTTGCTAGGATGGGCCGTGCGCCCGTGCCCTTTGCGTCCCTGGACCGTGTTGTGCCCGTTGGCCCATTCACCAGGTCTTGGTTACACTGCAGAGCATACTTTAGAACGACCTGTACCTCTGACCTGGGCTTGAGGCATTTTACCGTAGCAAAAAACTCAATATAATAAAAAAGTATAAATCTGAATGATGTTGGTTCTCATGAATTAATCGCTAATCCATCAGTCTATCATTGGCCTTGATTCAACAAACAATCCAAACAAGTTACAAGTTTCAGAACACAACTGACCAGCGCCCCCAACATGATTCTCCTCGAACATCACTACATCAGCAGTTCAGAACTCTCATCCTCGTCAAGGGGCTAATTCAGTTATACAGCTCATAATCTCGTTCTGTATTGTATGGTGGGACGATCAGTAGGACAAAAACGAGTTCGCCATTACCCACTAGGAAAACCCATTCGGTTCAGAAAATCTATATCAGTCAAATTTAGCGAGCTGTTTGTCAAAAGAAATCACGTGAATAAGCTCTTTGAAGCAAACCCCACACGCCTCTTGATCACGCATGGTCAGGATGCAACCTCCTCAGTAGCTTGTACAGGCCGAACACGTTGTTTTGTTGCCATCGGTATGGTATGAAGAAGGACCGGTATAATGCAGGGGAAAGCTCTCTGTCCAGGAACTGTAGTGCGGCCAATGCCTGCAGTTTGCAAAGAGTTGTCAGATTGTGAAAACAGAACTAGTAGGATCATGTGTGTTTATATTCGGATTATGTGTGTTAATCTACCTCCCACGTTGACAAGTCACTCCCACGTGAGGGATAAGGGCGTCTTAGGTCAAGTTCCACCAGTAAGGTACATGCTCCGATGTCTTTAAGCTGCACCGAAAAATAATAACAGGTTGCATTCAGTGTACTATTAGAAGATTGTCATGTTGAAGTTCAGTAAGAAAGGAAACTACATATTGCCCTTCAGCCGCCTTGTTCTTGTTATTGAAGTATGACGGAGCTGCAGTGGTTCCACCCAGGGTCTCGTTAAAGGGAAATGGAAGCAACCCACGGAAGCCATCATCTATCCACCGAACTTCACTGATATAGGAGGGTATGAAGAACGATGATGGATAGCGATGCCACTCACTTCCAACACAGAGAATAGACCCTGTAAACAGATAGGTACACAAATTTAGCTACCAACAATAACTTCAAGCATCATTCTTTCTGATGGTATATCTGTTTAAGTCAATTTTGCATCTTCATTTATTTATATATAAGTACCTTAACAAGAAAAACGCAATCAATGACACAAGACAGTACTCTGAGTCTCGGGCATGTCTGGCACTACACGTGTAATTCTATAACATACTAAGCAAGAACATAATCAACTGCCATGACAGGTATAGATTGTAGAGCTTTACCGGGCCCAGTGTCGTCATGATGTTCTAGATGCTGATAGATCTGCAGGGGAGCACCATATCCATTTAACATGGAAAATGTTCGGCTGTGGGAAGCACACAAAATAAAACCAAGGACCAAAGGACGCAGACCCTTCGCTATCTGTCACAAGCATTATGAAACAACTTTACAACCATTCCCAGTTAATAAACAAGAAGGTGTAAATGTCATTCAAGTCTCCAAGCTAACCTTTTCAAAAATAGACTGATCAGATGAATATTTGTCATGGAAAAAATCAGGTAAGCTATCAATAACAGCTGCAGCAGCAACACATATCAATGTATAAATTGGATAGAGAAACCTGCACAAACAGATAAGGCCAGTCAGCCTCAGTATGTTCCATCTGTATACAAGGAAAGATTCTTCAAAAGCGAGTTGTTATTCTTTTCATACCCTATTACAACACTACTATTTTCAGACAATGGTGAGGACTACAGAAAACCTGGCCATTACTTTTAGCATTATTCAGTAGCAATAACTAGTCAAAATGGTTGCAACATAGTACAAAGATTACATGGCTGATTTGGTTGTAATTTAGTCTAATTTGTGGATTTCAAGGCTATCCTATTAGAAATGCTGTGAATTCAATTTATAAGTGAAACTTGCCAACAGCAATACAAGTAAGCTAAACAAACCAGCAACTTAGAAAATGTAGGTTAAGAAAAAATACAGGGCACCTCATTTTTGTGTTTAAAGTCTAATCTAAAAAAATCAAACTGGTTACTTCAGGGAAATAATGGAGTCTAAGGGAGACCAGAGAGATAATGTCAACTAGATGCAAGTGCTCCAGATAGATCAAATTAAATTAGTCATATGCTAGGTTCATAGGCAAACAGAAATAACATTTCTAGCCTCTACATAATCTTCATGCGGGAAGATGTTCTGCAGATAAGATCAAAAGAAGACTTTTTCCTATATTGCATGTTCGAGTGTTAAACTGATCATATGTGCATATTGCGAAATTCCTTACCTTTCTTCTTTGTGTGCCTGCAAAGACATGAAAGCCAACCAGATATAGACAGGAGAGACAACTATCAGTAGATCAGGAGCATATTTCTTTCTTGCAAATGGTACAACCCCCAAGAAAAGAAGAGCCAGGATGAAGGCAAAATTGAAATTATTGAATCCATTCCTGAAGTAAAATGAAAGCCCTTCGGTTCCATACAAGTGACTTTCGCCACCACCAAGAACGTTATATTTCAGAAGATTGAACACCGAGAATGTCAATCGACCATAGCAGTAATAATCAGCAACAAACGAAAGAACCTAGCACAAACTTGTCATGATCAGTGGAACTTGTACATATTGTACAAAGTAGAAATTGTGAGGGATTTACTTACAAGAAAGCACAGTGAAGTCAAAAATCCAGATAGAAAAACCCTTCTAAAAGATCCTCTAATTAGAGAATAAACAGTAACAGGGAGGAAAACCAAAATTGAGAAAGGCCAACCAAGGATCACTCCAGAAGCTGCAACTGAGACTGCACCAGCATATTTCTCAAGAAGGAAGAGTGCAGACGAAAGTGTTACTGCATACATGGAGAATGAACTTGGCAAGAAACCTGGAACAGAGTATAAATATGATTAAGGTAGCACCCAGTTGGAGCAATCACACATCTGCAATATAATTTCCAAATGACAACAGAAAACTGAATTTACAAAGATACATACTGGTACTGGCAAAGAAGCAACCGCTGGATAAGCATAGCACTGCAAGAACATAACAAGCAAGTCGCTTCCCATATCTTCTTGAAAGAGCAACCACCAGAACAGTTTCGGAAATAGTTGAAATGAGACCAAGAAAGATTCTCACTGAGTAGAACACACGAACCTTCACAACAGAATAGGTGAGATATCATTAGTAAGCACAAATAGGTAAAGAGATAGCCACCATATAAGGATGTGAAGAAACCAAAGGAGTACGAGACTACGAACCTTATTCTCACCAAAGATCAGTGAAGCAGGCCCAGCTACAAGAGTGTGAAAGAAAAGGTACAAATATGACCGAAGAGCAAAGTCGGAACTGCAATAGACATTTTTGCAGAAAGTCAAAATCAAACAACAAAGCCTTTTAGTCCCAAGTCAAAATCGATGTCCTATTTACTAACCTTTTATGCCATGAAGAACATAATATACAAAAAAAATCGTTGCAGAAAAATTATATTCAATGGGTTTGGTTTCCCTAAAAGGCTGATGGAGTCTTCCAGGATGCTATGAAGAAAACATCAAACCAAGATGCTATCATAGCAATACTTGCAAGCTGAATTAATTTGGAAGTAAAAGCCTAGGTCAACATTCAACATAAGGTACCTAAGCATATAAAATAAACCACTTAGTCCTAAGATGTGGGGGGGGGGGGGGGGGGGGGGGGGGGGGGGGGGGGGGGGGGGATAAAGCATACTTATTAATTTGAAAAACAGTTTCAACAACAGTTACAGAAGACATGCAACTGTCTTATATATAGTTATATCACTCTTCCAATCCAAACGACACGAATACAGCAATCCCCATATTGGCGAGAACTAAAATGAGCCTCCTTACTCCCAGAAATGTTACTGAATATCATAATACACTGTTTCCAGCAGAAACTCAAATGGGATACAGAGTATCTGGACGTCAAACACAGAGGAACTTCCACAAAGAAATATCATTACTATATTTAAAATTATAACAGTATATACTAGCATGAATGACATGATTAAATAAATAATATATGGTAATTCAATCCAAATTTAAGTCATCCTGGTAGAATTGCACCAAATGTGACTCTGTAACTGTTCTGAACGAATAACAATGGCATAGGTAGGTAGCAATCAGAAGCAAGGCAGTACAGTGAAGCCTAGGCAGGCCAGGCAGCCTATTTTGAAGCAATTAGTGGCAATCTATATTACTTCCTAAGCATCAACCCTTGACATCATTAAGAATATTCAATTGCCAGGGGGAGGGGGTCGTAGCTCCACCACTGCTAGATTGTAAACAAAATAGGTACAAATATTAACAGCCTACCTTAATTTTTAGAACGGTCATGTTGTAAACTTGCCCAGCCCCAAACCTCACCACCATCACTGGTAGATCCCCCGACCCACTTTCCCCAAGAAAAAAAAATCAGTCATACACCAGCAACGCCAGCAACAGACAATGCAGAAACTCCCACTGCTTCACCAATCCCTCAAAATCATAAACAGTGTGTTTTTCCCCTTGTTTGGATGCAGTTGTATCCACCTTAATCCATGTGTATTGAAGTGGATTGAGATGGAATTTAGCTTAATTTCGAGCCCAATCCACTATAACACATGTGGATTGAGGTGTGCATTGGGGTGGATTGGGGAGAAAACTCCAAGACATGTGGATCGGCGTGGAAAATGAACTAATTTTCACCTCAATACCTCCCAATAATATGGACTGAAAGGGATAACCAATGTTTCCAAAAAAGCCCTTAAACATTCAAATCATTCCACTAATAAATCCACAACATACTCCCAAGCCAAGCCATCCTGCGTGCACCTACAACCACCCAATCGCACAACCTAAAGCAAAACACTTCCAATGGCAGCGTAGATCTTCAAATGCCCCTCACACCAATCAAGATTGCTTGGCCAAGCTCCCCGATAAACCCTCTCCTACTCCAAATAAGAGCACAAGTTTTTAAACTATCATCCCCTTCCAATACGCCCAGGAGTATCAAGCAACGGGAATGGCAGACACAGGTAGGATTTATGGGGGTGAGATCGGAGAGGCTACCTGTACTCCCAGGTCTGGAAGCCGGAGCGGTAGAGGAGGAAGTGGAGGGGCTCCCAGTAGTTGAAGACCTCGTCGCAGTCGTGGATCAGGTTGGAGGACGCGCTCATGTGTCGGAGGAGCCCGAGCGCCAGGAACGGGAGGAACCACTTGATACCCTCGTCCTCGCCGTCCCCGTCGCCGCCGGGGCGCCGCCTCCTGTCCTTGGCGTCCTTGGCGTACCCATCGTCTGTCGGTGGCGACGCAGCCGTGGCCCGACGCTGGCGCGCCGACGAGAGCGACATGGCCGGAGCCCGAGGCGATGTGTTGAAGGTTTGGCCTAGAGGCTTGAAGCTATACGGGGAGTTGGGTCTAGTGCGTGCGTGTTTGCCCTCCCCACTATGCTCGCGCGAAGGAAAGCATAATTACAGATGGGTCCCTGAGTAGCTTTTACTCCTTCGTGCCTCGGTCACTCCCTCCACTTTTTGGCTATTTTCCATTTGAAAAACGCGTCCATCCAGTTTTGGGTTAAAAGTGGAATACTTCGATCATAAGCAATGGTAGCATTGGACTTCAGCAGTCACTTCGCACTTACTCCCTCCATCCTAAAATATTTGTTATTTTTGCTTCTCAGGAAACAACTTTGATAAAATATATATTAAAAAGTATTAATATTTATGATACATAATTGATATTATTGGAAAGATCTTTAAATCTAGTTTTTTAATGAATTTATGTAGAGATACAAATGTTACATGTATTTTCTACAAATCGAACGACATATATTATGGGACGGAGGGAGTATTTCAAAGAAGCTTTTAAGTTTCTCGTAGGGATGGATTTTTCTGCTTAGGCAGCCCCTATGCACGAAGCTTTTAAGCTGTCTTCTCAATATCACAGGCTAGTCGTTTTATCTGTTGCTGATATCACCATTTCTCTCTCTATGTAGACACCCGCTGGCCGTCTTTGTTCTCTCATAATCAGTCTTAGCTTTTCTTCCAAAAGCAGTGGCTTGCACTTTTTGTCATTTGAAGCATTCGCATCCTCTGCAAGATGTGCTGACGTGCTGCGAAGCCGCTATTCAAGATGACATAGATGATTTTTGCAAAGGTAGAGGCTAGGACTACAAGCCACGGTGGCGCGTTGGAGAAGGCATCAGGTGAAAAAAAAGTGGCGCACATGGTAATAGAATGACCGATAGCACTTGTGGTAATTTTGAAAAAAAAAAACTCCTTTGGCATGGCTCGTGGTGGCTCCGGCTTGTTTTGGTATGCTACGTTGTGCAAAGTTCTTCGGCTCCTTTCAAAATAAACTAGACAAAAGGAAACACCCTCAAAGTTAATATATTAGGGCTTTCTCGGCTCCACGACAGTAGTACCGCAGCGTCGTCAGAGTTGGGCGGAGCCCAGCCAAACGAGGCCTACCCATCGTATGCTACCTTATCGGTTTTCTTCATGTGAGAACCCTACCCATTCATGGGCAGGCCATGATGGCTCATCTGACATTCTAACCCTTTTGAAAACGTCGTTGTGGGAATCTAGTATCATGTTCAGCGTCCGTCTACCAACAATGGTGCCACTTGCGATCTATAGGAAGCCAGAGCTGCTACATTGATGTGACTGCGAGCTCTACAGCGATGGCTCGATGCCATGCTTAGTTATTGGTGGTGGTTAGCAAAGATAACCTTGGTGGTAGTTTTCATCTTTTTTTGGTTGTTTTTGGATTTGGTGGTAGCTTGTACACGATTGAGTTTTGTCTCGTGAAATCAGACCCAAGGTGTACCTACGTTTCAACTGGCAAGGTTTACCTACGTTTCAACTGGCAAGGTTTACAATGCTAAGAGCAACTCCAACAGACTCTTTATATCCTTCCTAATTATTAGCAGTAGATATTTTGGTGAAAAAAAACACCCTCCAACATCTTCTTTAGTTGGCTATCTAAATATAGTCGTCCTCTATTCTAGATTTCTAGCTAGCCAAGATAGCGGGAATGACTTTGTGGAGTGCGCACAAGATATAGAAAAACTATTGAAAAGTGAAAAGGTATATAAAGCGAATTTTATGCAAATGACTCTATAAATGATGATTTAGAGAGTGAGTTTTAAAAAGACTCTTTGGAGATGCTCTAAGAGTTGACCAGTTTCATCACCTATTGATAGATATAGGTAAAGATGCATGGCGTAGTTGTAGATAGTAGTTGTATGTTTTTTTTTTCTTTTTGACAGGATTTTCTCATAAACTATGTCAATTCTGGCTGTGTTTAGTTGCCCTGAAAAGGCTGAAAAATATATTGTAGCACATTTTGACTTTATTTGACAAATAGTATCCAATCACGGACTACTTTGGTTCGAAAGATTCGTCTCGTGATTTTACATCTAACTATGAAATTAGTTATTTTTTTATCTATATTTAATACTCCATGCATACGTCCAAACATTCGACGTGACAGGGAATCTTGGAAACTTTTTGGGAAGTTTGAAGCAACTAAACACAGCTTCTGTTCTTATTAATATATGCTAAATAAAAATTTTATTATATCTTAAAAATAACGAGTTTGTTCGCTGGTGCTTGTCTTTTTCAAACTTGGCTTTTACTTTAATTGCTAATATGTTGTTGTTTATACTGAATTTCTTAGCTTCTAATAGGCATCGCATTGCATTCTGTTGATTCATGATTATGATGCGCTTTAAGGCCTAATGTGCTGTTGCTTGTAATTTTTCAGGTGTTAGGCAAAGTAGAAGGTCAAGCCAGTGGTTAAGGATTAATCCGGGCCTCTGGGTGTGGCAAAGCCAGCAACAGTGGTCATAAGGCGGTTAAGGCCTCGGCGTCATTTCTCAAAATGAAACATGCTTATGCAGCACCGAAAGTCATGAACCAGCGTATGTTAATTGTCAAACACTCCTCATCCATCGAACCAAGGTACTTCTCCACATTTTAACCATCCTTTTTATTTATTTATTCAGAAGAAAGCTCGCAAATCACAGCTTACCTGCACAAGAATACACACTCCTACACGACCTACAGGATCGGAAACCGGCCACGCCGCGCAGTCAGCCGGTGTTCTGCATGCCGGCAGCGATGCACTTCATGGTGAGGATGAGCAGCCGAGGGTCGTACGCGTACTCGTCTGCGTCCACGCGACGATCCACGAGATGGCGCGCAGCGACTCGATGCCGCCGCCGGGCATGCGCTTCGACGGCCGGCTGCCGATGTTCATCCGCACGTACTCCGTCTCCGGCGCCACGGACCGGAAGTACTCTCCTCCACGAAGCGCGGCTCCTGGAACATCATGGACTACTCCTCCGTGGACACCGCGGCCATGTCGTCGATGCTAGCATAAACCACGTCATGTATGTGCATGACGTGTGTGTCATGGTCTAGTGCATGTGTGTGCATATGTTCTATTTTTAGTTGCTTAGGTCAGTGGAGGTTGTGGCCGAGTTGTCTGGGCATTTGGCGTCGGAGGCGGTATGCAGCACGAGCTGGTTCGTGGCCAGATGAGACCGAGTCCCATGAGCGAATGGATGGCTCCAAATGCGTGGAGAGCACGTCGCCAGGAGGACGGGCATTCTTGCATCGTTGAAGCTGTGCATGGCTGCCGTAGTGCTGTGGGCTATAAATAGCTCATGTGAACCTCATGTAACGGTGAGCCGAGAGAAGCAGAGAGAGTGCCGGTGTTGTGTCGCCGCTGCGGCGTTCGTCGCCCCGGCAGGCGTGGGTCACCCGACGAGTCTCCTCTCGTGTTCCAAGTGTTCCGAGTTATGTGCTCATTAATAATAGCCAAGATATAGGCGTTTGTCGCTGCGGCGTTCGTCGCCGAAATATCCTTGTTTATTGTTTATGTTCTCATGATCGTTCGTCGATCCTCGATTCCAACAGTCGAGCAGGCGCTGCCACTCAGGCTTTGGCGACACCGGCGGGTTCATGCTATGCTCCAGCGTTGCCGCCGTGAACCGCTGCAGCGTTCGGGAATGTTGGAGACACCATGCGACAAGATCTGCCGAGCACGATTGCAGGTGTTGTACAGCCTGTCCCTCACGTAGCCGAGCATCTGGTAGGGCTCTCGTGGAGAAATCTGTTTCCAAAACTCTGCCGCAGATATTGAAGCCACGGTAAGAGTCTGTCTGGTCTGCTTCACTGTTTGTCAGACAATCAACTCTGCCGGTGCAGCTCGTTGCGTGGGCTCGAAGCTCGTTGTTGCACCGCCACATGGAGAAGCTAACAAGATAGCAGGGTGAGTCAGAGATGCAATCCTTATGTTATGTGATGCCCTTGGGCTGATGACAAATCTCAGTCTGTGTACCTCGAACATCAAATCCGCCATTTTTGACAAGTACATGTTGGCAGTCATCATCCTGGCCAACAAGCACACGTCTCGGGTGACCTCAGGCGTGACTCTCGCGTTCCCTTGCGCGTGACGTACATACATTCAGAGCAGAGAGCGGCCGTGTCCAGGCTTGGGAGCACCTGAATTTCAGGACGGAAGCCTTGCCTCTCTCTGAAGGGCCTCTTCGATCTCCTGCCAACGGATGCTATCAGCAATGGAGGGGACGATGCAGACATTTGCAGAGGAAAGAAGCGATCTTAGGGAGAGACATCTGCGAGCAAGCGCAGTAGGGCCGATGCGTGAGAATCATCTGACTAAGCAAGCGCGGCCATCGGCCACCTGCCGTGGCGAGGCAGAGTCAGAGGGTCGCGTGGCGATGGTACGCAGGCTACAACGTCGAAATCGATGGTGGAAGGAGACTCTGAGCATGCGCGATATGCAAGACAAAGCGGTGCTGCCGGCGGAAGGATATATCTACGGCGGATGGGTTACGTCGACATATGGTGCTGATGGTACACATGGATCAGTGGAGCTCATGGTGACACCTGAAGCCAAAGATGTCCAAACTGCAGACAACTCTTCTCATGTTCCAAGTGGGGAAAGGGTAGATGGAGACTTGGAGAGCGTAACTTGCAGCTGTGGACTCTAGGAACATGAAGCTAACTCCCACATGTTTCCTCACACACACATTAGTCCACGTTCAAAAGAAAAATCAGGCAACAGACTGCCGTTGAAACCCTTCCCTTAAGTTGTACGATATCGGTGGTCAGCTTAGAAGTGATCGCATCGAAGTTGACCTGCAATAGAACAGAAAAAGAGAAGCCACCTGAGTACAGGATACTGACCGATACTAAAAGCATTCATATTGGGATCCAAATAAACTTGCAAGATACTAAGGGGAGGTATGTAGGTTGAATGGCCAAAATGACTTGAAGGTTGAAGCTACCAGATCTTACCAATTCGAGTTTTGGATTGAGATCAACACCATCAAAACAGCGGCAAAAAAAAGGGCACATAAAAGACCGGTTCTATTCCACCTGCATAGTTTTCAAATAAGCAGATCCGGTAAGACAACAATGTTCTTTAAAAATTAGACAATCCATAATATGAAGATCTTTCTAGCACACTCACCCAGTTAAAGCACCATTTTCTGAAGAAGAAGAAGCAAAGCATGCAGTGATGAGTATGAACCGTAATAGTGCCCCTGGACCGGACGGATTCGGTCCGAGCTTTTATAGAGCTGCTTGGGGAACCGTCAAGCCTCAGGTCATGGACCTTCTTACACAGTTTCTATCATGGCACGGTTCAGCTAGAACGCATAAATCGCTCATACACGGTGTTATTGCCCAAGAAGCATGGTGCTGTTACTGTGGATGCTTTTCGGCCAATTTGCTTACAGAACTGCAGTGTTAAGATTATTGCAAAAAATACTAACTCAAAGGCTGCAAAGGGAAATCGCAGGAATGATTGATACTAATCAAACCGGCTTCTTGAAAGGAAGATCAATCTCTGAATCCTTCATCTTCGCAGCAGAGCTCGTGCAATGCTGCCACAAAAGGAAGGTCCCAGCACTTGCCATCAAGCTAGACTTTGCCAAGGCATTTGATACAGTACACTGGGAAGGGCTGCAAACAATTCTTCAAGCTCGCGGATTCAACGAGCTATGGCGTTATTGGATCAAAGATATTCTGCAGTCATCCAAATCAGCGGTTCTTGTCAATGGGTGCCCTGGCCCATGGATCACTTGCAAGAGAGGGCAATCCGTTGTCGCCATACCTCTTCTTGTTGGTTGCTGAGACACTGCAGCAGCTGATCAAGAGTCACCAGGGCACGATTCGACACCCAATTGAGGACAGCCTCCCTTGCCCAGTCCTACAGTACGCGGATGACACCCTCATTGTAGTCCGTGGCGAGCCAAATGATGTCGCCAACCTCAAGCGACTGCTAGATATGTTTGCAGATGCCAATGGCTTAAAGATAAACTATAACAAGAGCACGGCAGTCCCAATCCATATGAATGAAGCTCAAATACAACAATGCATCTCGACACTTGCTTGCAAACGGGACAGCTTCGTTTCTATCTCAAAACACAAACTGCCGGTATCAACTTTCAGCACATTCATCCACAAAACAGACAGATACCTTGCAGGCTGGCAAGCCTCCCTACTAAATCTGATGGGGAGAAGGGTTCTTGTTAACTTGGTTCTCAACTCCTAGCTGGTGTATGCCATGAGCGCCCTTTCCATCCCGGTGACTGTCTTGCACGATATGGACAGACGACGTCGATGTTTCCTTTGGAACGGAGACAACAATTCGACGGCCGCCAAAAGTCTGGTCGCTTGGGAGCGTGTCTGCCTCTCCAAAGATCAGGGCAGTCTAAACATCAGAAACTAGGGCCTTCGCAACATTTGCCTTCTCCTCAAGTTGCTACATCGCCTTTTCTGTTCCCAGGAGTCTGCCTGGGCGTGCTGGGTCAGACAGCGTGCTTCTCTGGCTTCTCTCGATGGCGAGTTAATCGGCGACCATTGGAGCGTTCTGCGTTCACTACTGCCCCTATATCAAGCAATAACAGTGGTGGAACTCGGAGATGGTCTGGACACCTCCTTTTGGTACGATGCCTGGTGTGATGAGGACGCTTTAGCTGACAGATTTCTGGCAATACATAGCCACTGCACGAAGAAACAACTTTCAGTTGCCTAGGTCCTTGACTCAGGTCTCACCGATTCAAGACTTTTTGTACCCCGGCTATCGCGCAAGCTTCTGCAGAACTCAGCCAATTGCAGACCACTGTCAGTCAGGTGGTGCTCAGCAGTGCAAGGGATAATCGCCGTGGTCCGTTCTGCCTTCCCCAAGGCAAACTAGACTTAGGGAGTCTCTATCGCCTGCTGCAGTCCAAGGACGCGCCTCCTCACCCCGCTGCCAAATTCATCTGGCAAACCCGTGCACCCCCACGGGTGCAGTTCTTCATTTGGCTAATGGTTCATGGCAGAGTTCAGTGCCGAACAAACCTATTCCGTAAGACGATTGTTGATTCACCTACATGCGAAGTCTGAAGGCTCTCAGATGAAACAGGTGAGCACATTGCCTTCCAATGCCCCTTTGCGGGAGTGTTCTGGGAAAAGCTGGGGATTCAGTCAATCACAAATAACGACTGCATATTTGATCCAAGCTGTCCGGATCACTTCCCCAAGAAACACTTCACAACTTTTGCAGCACTTTGCTACTGGCATCTGTGGAAACGTCAGAATTCAGTTGTGCTCAGAGAAGAGGTCTACGCACACCGACAGGTCTTCCTGCTAATGCACAATGATGCAAAGCTTTGGAGATCTTGATTACCAAAGAAGGATAGGGAGGTAGCTGATGTTTGGGTGCCAACTCTTGTTACCTTTATGTAATCAATAAATTGTAAATGATGACGATGTAACTCTTCAAACAGATGGGCTCCTTGAGCCTAGATTAATGATAAGAAAAACCAGGTGGGGAGCCTTTCCCCCGTTAACAGTCAAAAAAAAATTTGCCAGCCTTGAAACATTGGACCAACAACTGTATGCATATCTATCTTGAGCATATAGCATACCTGTTCATGTGCGTCAACCCTGCTGTCCGGTACTGGGACACCATAGCTCAGATCAAATACAGATATGACATTGTCGCGCAAACGCCAGGCATAGCAGACCCATCGTTGTTGGAGCGGCATGGGAAAAAACAACTGTTATGGGCAATACATGATTCAGATTTCAGTGCATGCAAGTTGAGACAATGTGAAACTAATAATTGACAAGCAAAACGTGAACACATGTATGTATAGTATGACATACAAGCTTGCACTTGGTTAGGTCATGTGGGATGTAACTACCCACGAGCTGATCACGCAGCTTGCTCTCAGTCAGATCCAACGCGCCAGCTGTGATCGACGCCTGGCAAAAATAATGTTATATGTGGATTGAAACAACAGTGTTGGGAATGAAAAGAAAATAATGTAGTTGTGTATCCATACTACAACGGTATCAACATAACAGAAAAAAAGGAAAAAGGTATTTAGCCCACAAGACATTCACAATAGAAAAGAGGGGCGGGTAGGGGTGGTGCAAATTGGAAAAGAATACATAACATGTTGAATACATTTGATGTAGTGAAAATAAATTATGACAGGTGTTAAGTCATATACCATTAAATCAGACTCAAAGAAATGTCTCCATCTCAGATTAGCGACGGATGAATACAATACATCATCATCCTGTTTGATCCGCCGAAAAATTGCATCAAAAAGATCCATTTCGATTTCAGATTTCCCTAGTAATTGCGAACTAACAGCCCTAGCAGACACACTTATGTACTTGGGGGTCATGTGTTTGATGAATGGCCTGCATAAAAGGAGATAGGGCGAGAATATGAAATGCAATAGATCAAATTGCAATAGGTTGATAAAATTGCAACAAGTAGATAAAAGTGCAAAAATTGATCAAAGGGATTGATTATGCAGTGAGCCATACCCTTCATCATCTCTAATACGATATAGGTTCTCGTGAGTCGTAGAGATATTACCCTCGTTAATAGCCCATGAATATCCAAGTTCCCATGGGGTTTGGGGTTCGGTACATGTGCTTGGCAGTGATACTACACAAACACTAGATGCGTGCCTATTTTCCCAGTCAAAGGCATTAAGGTCAATCCTTGAAGACAACTTAACGCTTCTGACCCAAGCATAGAACTACTTAATCTCGGTTGCTACGCGTAGATCGACATTAAGGTTGTGTGATATGCTATCAAGGGAAGACGAAATACAATTAAAGGACCTTTGCTCAGAATCCCCAATACTGGTGTGTTGGAACATTTGGCTGCCTTGTTCACAAGTAGATGCCTCAAACGAATTGTTGCACATAATCGGTGAAACATTGGAGTCATGACCACAACCCTTATAGTAATGACATCTCTTCCCCTTGCCAGTGTCTAGTCCTATTTCAAATGGGAACCGATAAATGTCTAAGACCATTTGAAAGTGTAGATGGAAACTTTGCAAGACCTGCTTCAGCTGAACAAAATAGATGAAAAGAATATCAAAACATCATCATGATGAGTCATTGAAAATTTATTAAAAAAATAAAATTTAAAAAGTCGGTCACATTCAGTACTATGTTTATATAAGAATGTGGAATTGCACATAGCATTGCTTTTTACTGTGTGGAAAAAATATACAGGTGGATTCAGAAAGTGTTGTGCGCAATGGAGAAGGAAATAATTGTCACAAATATTTGCAAATGACAAGGGCAAGTGATAACACTAACCTGCCTTGTTGTCATCATCGTCAATACTAAATTGGTAGCTAAATCCATTAGTGTACGGCAGCATGATAGACACGAGAACAGACATGAACTCGATAGGTTCGGATACGCGCAGACCATAATTTATCTGATCCTGGAAGTCTGCTGCAGCAATGAACAAAGAGCCGGCAGCCTGATTCGGTGGTGATCGTGTCCATATTAATATTTCAACATAATAAGATAATAGTAAGCACAAATATAGTATTGTATCTGAGTATGCAAAATCAGGTGTATAAGTGCTAGGACAAAGACTACAAGAAGGGGAAACTAGATAGGAGTGAACTTGAGTAGCAGTGAAATGAAATAAAAAGTTGAGTACAATACAATATGGCAATACCTCCATGGGGATCTTTAACAGATGAGCCATGGCGACTGAACTCTCCCAAATAGCTAGCAAACATCCGCTCTCCGGGACCCATCTCTTTCTGGTTGTGCAGCCCAATGATAACAACAGTCCACTGCATCCCTGATCTGGCATCATGGAAAAAATCAGGATTAGTAGCACAATCAATCATGTGTGTTCCATTGTCTCTTTATTTCAAAAGGAAACTGAAATGTCTACGAAGGAATAAATAGTATGAACAAAGTCATAAAAAAGAATAGTGTTGAAGGGAACCTTGCAATGTCGAGTATTGTCATTGCCCCATTCATGTCTGGCAAAATTATTCTGTGCGGCTGCAATCATTTCACGCATCGTATCATATGAGAACTCCCTTATTCTAGGAACTGAGTTGTGTTTCATGGACAACACACCAAGATCAATACTGTCTAGATATAATACCTGAGCAAATTGAAACATATATCTGTAAGAAAACCTACCAAACGTACAAATGCGGCTACTATAAAAAGTGGTAGAAAAAAATGGAAATACCTGTAAGAACAATGAGCAACCAGTGATGATTGGGAATTTTATACTACTTGAAACATCTTGCTTCAGCTTAGTCACTGCATCCAACAACCTGGTCATTACATATTCGGACCAGTCATATTTGCTTATTGAACTGGGATCTTCCAGCGTGTTCCAATAGTCTACAGATGCATAATCATGTTTTGCTGACGGGGACAAGAGGGTGGATACGACAAAGACAACAAATGCAACCCTGAAAGCATCTTCTTCTTGCTTAGACATTTGATCACTATATGCCCCGTCGATGATTTCCTGAACAACTTTTATACTTCGTCGTTCCTTAAACTTGGACCCTAGGTACTCATGTATTACTTTGTCTTTTGCGTCACGACTAGATATCTGATTATCTAACACTCTCTTCCCGCAACTCGGTATACCAAAGACAGTCCGAATATCGTCTTTAGTGAACTTGATTCTGATGTGATCACCAACAACTATTGTTTCTGATGACTAATCTACACAGCCCAAACTTCCTATTAATCTGCCTCATGGGCGGGAAATGTAACATGCCCCCAAACCCTGTGGACTCCACAAGCTCTCTCTTCTTAGGATCAAACTTTGAAACTACTTCATGCATCAATCTAACACAGCACCTGGACGCAGAGTATCCACCATCAGACCGTGGATTATCCATTTCACCACAACCGTGAACCTGCAGCGAGGCCAAAGCAAATCACATAAATAACCTAAAAATAGTAACCTCACTAACGACCATTGCAAAAATAAAAGGAGAACATGTGGATGCATGGACCTATACATCGACCCCATAAAAAATCCTCGACGGAATAGATATACATTCTGTTGGTCTTAACGAGAAATCCATAAGAAGTCTTTGCAGGGCATAGGCACACTACCTAAAATTTATATAAGGTAAGTAAAGCAGCAGGGTAGGCACAATCCGTCAGTCGAACAAACCAAAAAAAAATCCCAGCCAGCGCGAGATCTAAATACTAAACTCATTAGCTTCTCCGAACGGCAAAATGAAGCGCAACACCACAACCACCGGCCTGATGTACACCCCCACCACCGCGCGCGCACATACACACATTAAAACAACCCCCCGCATGCTTTGTAGTGATCGATCGAGAATAAATTGGTATTAAAAAAAAGATAACGCACCTCATCGTCCTCTGGAATTGGGCGCAAGCCGGTGCCATCGAGCTGACCAAAACCCCTGCCTCTAGCCGATTCGCCGGACCTTGGCTGTGCTTTTTTCAACCTCTTAGCACCCCCACTCATGCCTGATGATGCGCAAGCGGGATAGGCTGGAGATGTGGACTAAAGAAACCCTAGAAGACAACCTAATGCGGCGCGGTATGAAATGTGGCGATGGGGTTCATTTTGATTCGAGGAGTCCCGATTTCAAAACAATGGCTGACGAACGCGGAGGAAGGGAGGAAAGGCGTTGAAAACAGTCAAAGGAGAAGTGTGTTGTGCACGCAACAGGTTGGGGCAAAACGCGAAAACTCTGACAGTAGAGGGCGCGGTCGCCCAAGTCCCAACCACTGTAAGTTTGCAGGTTTTCCATCGTTTATGGAAAGCTCGCACGGATCGTGCATCCCACGATATTTTACAGGGGCATACATTGGCCTGGGGACATTCGGCGATCTCGTGCCACTCGTTGTCAGCGATGCCGTCGACGCAGAGCTGTGTGAGGCAGCTCCTAGCTAATCCTGGACGCAACAACGACGCACAAAGAAGAAGATGAGCTCGATCGCCGCCATTGATCAGGCGAAGCTCAGCTCGTCGTCGTCGGCAGTTTAGAAAGGGTACGTACGATACCTGCACGGGGTGCGTACCGCCTGACGGACTGCGTGGGGTGCGCAGTGAGGACGAGATCGATGGTCTGGCTGCCGAGCGCGTCGAACAACTCCCGGGGCGTCTTGCCGAGCCCGCCCACCAAGCACTCCTCGACCTACGCGCAACGTAGGCTATCTCGTGGCCGTCACCACGAGCGAGTGGGAGGAGGCCGTCTCGTTGTAGTGTACGTATGCGTACCACTTGTCTGAAGTCGCTGCCGTGCACAGGCCCTGCAGGATGTCCCAGAAGCGCGCGATGAGGAGCGTCTCGTAGTCCGCCAGGCGATCGTCCGCGGAGGACACCTTCGTCTCCGGGTCCGTCGCTAGCTCCTCGACGCCGCTGGCGGTGGCTGCAGGCGCGGTAATCTCGCCCACCGCCTTTGCCGCTGCCAACGTGGACAGCCTCTGAACGGTGGGCCGTGGTAGTGGTTAGGGCTGTTTGGTTTGAAGTTGTTAAAGTTTAACTCTCATCACATCAATGTTTTCTCAAATGCATGGAGTACTAAATGTAGACTAATTGCATGCATGTCGGCACAGATTAGGAGTAATTTACGAGACGAATCTATTAAGCCTAATTAGTCCCAAATCGGAAACTTTTTTGTCAAATAAGACGAAAGTGATACAGTGTTTGTTAAACTTTAACTCCTCAAACCAAACACCCCCTTAGTCTCCACCGCCCGGGGAGCGCCACGAAGTGGTAATGCAAATGAGACTTTAGGCTATCCGCACTTGTCGTACTCTAAATTTATCCTTTAAAAGGAATATTCCGTCCTAGTCATCGAGATTCTATCATCTATATCAATTTCTCCCGCACCCATCCATACTCTATATCATCCTCTATCCACTGTAGGGCCCACTTGTCAGATTTTTTTCTTTTTTCTTTTTTCCCCCTTTTTCTCTTTCCTTTTCTTTTTTCCCTCTCCTCCTTTATCCATTCGACCGCACCGCCTGCCCTGCTCCCTGCACCACCGCTCGCCCTCTTCCCCATCTTCCACCTCCCTCTTGAAAGTCCTATGTTTGATGTTAGTAATTAGTGACAATGCCTAAGTATTAATCCTATGCCTAAGTTGTATGTAGCATATGAGAATTAGTACATTCCCAAGGTTGGTGGCAAGATGGACATGGTGATCATGATGGCCACACTTGGATTTGGATGCAACCCTACGTGATCAAGGCAAAGGTATATGCTTAAGGGTTATATTTTAGTAACCAAGACACCTAGCGGGTGTGGTTACATTATAGGATAGATAGCCGTACTATAAAGAGGGGAATGACGCGGCTATTGAACTCCTAAGTGCCTCTAGGTGTGCATTTCATAATCATATGCATTTGGATAGAACTAATATCGCCTCGAAAAATGATTGTGAAAACGCTAACACACTCACACATGACGAGATCACTTGGTGGTGTTAGCACGTTTGCGACGGCGGTGGAGTTTGAGCAGTAGAGAGGGTTTGGGTTTCTCTCTTCCTCCCGCCGAGCTTGCGAGGCGGGATTCAGGCGTTTTCGAGGAGTTGAAATGACTATTTTCCTCTACGCCGAAAGTCGGAAAAGAAACGGAGGCAAACGGAAGTCATAGAGGTAACCGGACGCTGAACCGGACGCGGTCTCTGGATGACCGGACGCGTCC
This sequence comes from Saccharum hybrid cultivar R570, assembly GCA_038087645.1. NCBI lineage: Eukaryota > Viridiplantae > Streptophyta > Magnoliopsida > Poales > Poaceae > Saccharum > Saccharum hybrid cultivar. Next base: position 551,121 of record JAQSUU010000090.1, read on the forward strand.
GGTCAGCGTTCAGCGTCTGCGTGCTTTTCAGTTTGATGATCGAACGCGCAGTGCGTCCGGTCACTGACGATCGGATGCGTCCGGTCGTTCAGGGAGCTTACTGGACTCTGACCGGACGCGGGCACTGTGGCGTCCGGTCATTTTCTTCAGCGCGTCCGGTCGTTGTTTCGTTGAGCGCTGCTCAGGCGACCAGCGCGTCCGGTCACTCACGGGACCAGCTCGTCCGGTCGTTCCCAGCGTGTCCGGTCTGCGTGACCAGCGCGTCCGGTCGTTACTTCGCAGTTAGCCGTTGGCGCGACCGGCGCGTCCGGTCAGTTGGATCAGCGCGTTCGGTCAGTTGGACCAGCGCGTCCGGTCAGCACGATTTTGACTGTTTAAGTTTCTAACGGCTCTATTCGAAGGGGTACGTCTATAAATACTCGTTGGCCGGCTCAAGGCTCTCTCTCTCGAACATTTGACATACTTGTGAGCACTTCGAGCTAAGCAACTCCCCTCCCACTCATCTCTCTTGCTTCTTTGCATATTCGAAGTGAGATTGAGTGATCCAAATGCATTTACATTGTGAGATTGCATCTAGTTGGCACTTGGTGGTTGATTTGCTGCGGGATTCTTGTTTCTCTTGGTGGTTGCCGCCACCTGGACGGCTTGGAGCAGCTTGGAGGCGTTGGCAAGAGTTGGTGATTGTTCTTGGCCACCTCCGGTGATTGTGAGGGGTTTGTGCCTACCTCGGCGAAGCGCTAAAGGCAACATTAGTAAATTGCTCGTGTCATTGCAACCTTTTGCCATTTGGTAGGTTCTTGTGGCGCCTTTTGAGAGGCTCGGTGTGAGACCGATTAGCCACCGAACCACGTGGTGAAGAGGGACACAACGGGGACTAGCGTGCCGGCAAGCACGTGAACCTCGGGATAAATCTTCATGTCATCATTCTTATTGTGTTTGATCGATCCCGGTGGTTGTATATTGTGGTATTCATCTCTTGATCATATTGATTAGTTGGCTCAATACTTCGTCCCTTGGTGATATCCTCCTAACTCTCTCTTGTATTAATTTCTTAGTTACCTTGCTAGCTTGTTAGTGTAACTCTTAGCTTGTGTAGCTAGCTAGCTTTAGTTGTAGTTAAATTGTGCGGTTTGACTTGTGCGGTTGAGTGCAAATATATTAGAATTATGAATTGGTTAGGTGGCTTGCAAACACCCCGTAGGCTAAGCAAAACTCACATCTCGCTATTTGTTATATTGATAAACTTGTTTAGCTTGTCTTTGTAGAAAGTTTTAAAAGGCTATTCACCCCCCTCTAACCATCAAGACCTTTCACCTCTCCGGCTCCCGGCTCCCTCCACCGGCGGCCGACCGCGCGACGGAGGCGGAGGCCCGCGCGGCCCGGCCCCCTTCTCCTTCTCCCTCTCCCCTCCCGGCTCCCTCCACCGGCGGCCGACCGCGCCGCCCCCTCCCTGCACCGCGCCCCCTCCACGCACGGCCATCGGAGCCACAGAGGTCCCGGCGGTGGCTCCAGCTCGGGCCATGGAGGTCCTTGCGGTGGCTCTAGCTTGCGGCCATGGAGGATGGAGGCGGCGGGGCAGGGGCGGAGCTCCCTACGGCGGCTCGAGCTCGGGCTCGCGGATCCGGCGGCGGCGACAGCTCGAGCTCGGGCCATGGAGCTCTGGCGGCGACTCGACCTCCTCTGCTCCTCCCCTTTTCCCTCTCCAGGCGCGAGCAGAGGGGGGCCATGGACGCCGGCATGGGCATGGCAGAGGCGGGCGGCGGCTCCGGGCAACCTTGGCGGGGACCGGCGAAGGGAGGCGCCTCGCGGTGGTGGACGGCGAGCCCCACGCGCAGATAGCGCACGCCCGCTGCCACGCCAAATTTGGCGGACAAGAGCCGGTCCTGGAGGATAGCGGACACCAATAGCGTAGCCAGTGCGAGAGTTTCGTTCGCTATACGCGTTTACAGGTCTCCGGTGCAGACAGTCTTATCGCTTCAGAATTATTGCACCTGTTGATGGCAGCCAAAAGGACAACTTTTTGCAACATCATGCTCCATCTTATTATCATTGTAAAAAAATTAATACAATGATAAAAAGATAGCATAGTATGCTTATTTTATCAGCTGTTCTCACTATCATAAAAAAATAATAAAGACACATTTACATAATGCAGAAATGCTCTGCCATTTCCACAACCATAGAGACCTACGGTAGAATACACTAATGTGAACTAAGAAAGGTACAGAACAAGACCTGCAAAATCTAATTACAATGAAGAAAAAGATGTTATTCACATTTTCTCATTTCATCATCTTGTAATAGCTTGAATATACAGGAAAAGACTACAATGCACGTCTGCAGTTAGGTGGTCATATATCACTCCATGTATCATCATCGCCACCCTCGTCACTGGCCACAGCCTGATAACATGGAACAAGTCATGAGGAAACAAAAGAGTAGCACAAAAGATACTGTGAAGGGAAATCAGCACAATACTAACCTGCCGGATAGCATTTGCTTTCTCCAAAATTGCTACAACGTTGGAATTGGCTGTAGATTGTGATGAGCCATCTGTCTTAGATGCATTTGTTCTTCTTAAATTGAAGGTCTGCATAACACAAACATATTGACCAGTTGGTTAAGCCTTACACGGAGGGTTTCTGCTCTTAAATATGGTGAGCATCATATCATGCCGACAGCCAAACAAGAATGAACAATAATCTAGAAATCTCGAGGTACAGAGTTCAACAGACTGTTAGCAAGTACAACGATCTACATATTCAAGTTACCTTGCTCCTGATTTGCTGAAGCAACTCCTCCCTTTCATCCAAGCTTTTAATGTCACCGCCTACTGCTTTTTTTGACCTTTCATGTCCATTATTAAGCTTCAGCTGCTCTGACTGTGATAATTCATCATTAGGCAAAATGAATAAAATAATCATAAATGTTATGCAACGATCAGAAACTATAAATTGGTAATGAGCTTCCTAACTTCAAGAATCAACTGGTCATCACTGGGACTTGTATTTGTTTTAGTTGACAAAATAAATGGCCACAGGAATTCTGTACTGGACATGGTTAGCATGTGAGAAACAGTGTTGTGGGTCAGATAGTTTTTTTGAATCACAGTTCATCAAATTCACGGTAAGCATTCCATTTTGTGATCCTTTTGGGTCAATTCAACAGCTATATGAATATCCTTTTACCAAAAAAAAAAGTGAGATCTCTCAGATCCAAAGATGGTCCACATTTGTTTCTTGTAAGCTACTCCCACCGTTCCAAATTATAAGACGTTTTGACATTTCTAGATGCATAAATTTTGCTATGCATCTAGATATATACTTCTGTCTAGATACATTGTAAAAGCAATGAATCTAGAAAAGCCAAAACATCTTATAATTTGGAATAGAGGGAGTACTTTTTTTATAGTAAAAGTAAAATAGCACTATAAAATCATAAAGAATAACATAGGTTTTCAATTGAAAGAGCAGAACAAACCTTATCCCTGATCTGCTGAAGCAAACTTGGTTTTATATCAATGATACTAGGAGGATTAGTAATTTCTCTTACTCCACCAGTTTTCTGGACATCCTACATATACCAAGTAGATAATTTCATTAACGAAATATAACAACAGTTATTATTTATTACTGCAAGCATTCAAACAGGGTCAACCAAATAAACAGTCCATACCACTTCCTTAGCATGCCCTTGTAGATCCAGTGATGCAGTTGGAGGAAGGTGTAGATCCAGTGGTGCAGTTGGAGGAAGGTGTTCTTCCTGGGCAGAGGTGTGTATATGTGGTAGGCTTGAAGTTTTCCTAAGCATATCTTTAGCTGTAATGCATGTTTCCTCTTCTAGTGAAGTTGTTTGTCTTGTCATCCTCCACTGCATTGGGGGGAGAGGAGGTGGTGGTGGCAACTGATCTTCATCTGGTGGCAAATTCACCGGATTATGTGGAATGGAGGTTTCACCATTTTGATCATCGCTTCTGGACATCAATGTGTCAAAGTTTGGAAGTTCTTCAACAGTACAGGATTCTAAAGTGCCTATTACATTCTGATCCCCAACATTTGCAAGTGAAATATCTGACTTCATGCCAGATAAGTTCATCTGCTCGAATCCCATGTAGCTAGATAAAGGTGCTGTTGAGGATCCTACCTGATTTGAATCATCATACAACTCATGTTCCTCCAGTCCAACTCCATCTTCTTGATCCCACGCCTCAGAGTTTGAATATAGTCGTGGACTCAGATCATCATATGAAGAATAACTATATGACCTACCAAAAGTGTCATCTTCAGACTCAGAACCACTGCCTGGCGGTGGAATGGAAGACTCTGAAAGTAACTGAAATGTCGGTAACATCATATCATCAGAAATTTCATGAAGATTGCCATCACAGAAATCTAGGTTCAGCTTTGACGTTTCAAATGCACTCATAGGGTGAAAAGATATTTTCATGTACTCAAGTGGTGGAGACGATTTCTCAGAGTAATGGCGGCTGGAAAAGATTGATGATTTGGTCAATCCATCCATTCCATTTTCTGTTTTGTTCTCAAACTTAGTTTCCTCTGCAAATACCGTTTCACTTGGTTCTACAACAGGATTTAGAGTAGATTCATCTTTTGCACTTGTATCAGCATTCGCCCTCTCAGATGACATAGGAAGATCAGTATATTTGGAAGAAGTTCTTCTCTGAAGTGTATTAGCAAGAAATCTTTGTGCAATGCTTGAAAAACTTGATGCAGACACCATATGCATGTTATTCCTCATGTCAGTTGAGTATCTTTCAGTGCCAGTTTCAGCACTTCCTTCAGATTCTAGAAGCTCACTTATTGAAGTATGCTTGCCAGTCATGTTATTGTGCTCAAAGGATGAGGAAAAATCTGAGTGCCCATCTGTATGACTATGAATTGGATCAGGTATTCTGGCTGCTGATTGATTGGCCCCTGAGCTATTGAGGTTTGCAGAACCAGGACGGATACCAACAAGCTTTTCCACAAAACTGCTGGTAATTGATGTGTTTCCATTTGGAACATCTACAACTGCTGATTCAGTTGGCTTTGAACAGTGCAATTCTGTGAATTCAGTTGAATGGACTGGTTGAGCTTCTTTAAAACCAGGTGGAGTATCCTCGCTTGGACCATCTTGGGCACCAAATACTGGAGGTTTAGATGGTTCAAGCCCAAAGAGCCCAGCATTTGTCCAGAGTTTAACAGATGGTACAACAGTAGACGTGGAAGAGGCATTTGCAGGAACACCTTGAGTTGCACATCTGTTCTCCATTAGATCATTAAGAGGCTCACTCCATGAACTAGACACCTCACTGGCACCAGCAGACATAGCAGAGGTATTTGTAGGAACATCTTGAGTTGCACATATATTATCTGATGGTTTGTTAAGAGGCTCACTACATAATTTAGACACTCCAATCACACCACAATCACCAACTCCCTCATGGCTCTTTCCAGCAGAATCCTGAGGCCTACTTTCAGGAATAACACATGAATCATCGGAGTGATCACCAGGTGAACTTTTATCAGCAGGTGCCATCTTGAAACCCACCTCATCAACTACCATGTTGGCAATGTTAGGTCCGGATACAAAATTATCTGCGGTACCATCAATAAGATCACCAACACCTTCTGCATCACTTTCAAGGTTTTCGTTGGCAACAGCAGACTCTTTATTGGACGGAATAACCATACAGGTGGAGAAACCTGGTTGAGGAATCTCGGGAAAGTACCCAAGATCATCGTCTGGCTTACTCTTGGGTATTTCATTACAAACAGGGGATCCATCATTGGGAAGTATGGCTGAATGGACCTGCAGAGGCTCTATGATCTCACAAGGATCTCCGCGAGCACCCTCTGCACCACTCTGATGGATATTAGTGATGACAGATGACTCTTTATAGGGACTTACAGATGTATAGTCTGAAACTTCTAGTTCCTCAAGAGAATCTGCATTTGACAAACTGGGAAAATCAATCGCCCTTTCTGAAGTACAAAGAATATCAGATTCTTGACATGTGTCAGTAAAATCAGCAACAAAGGAATCAGGACGCTGTGGAACAATATTATCAATTGCCCCCACTTGAGGTGCTTCAGCATTGAAGGAAGGTTCTGGCACCCCTTGATTCTTAGTTTGAAATTCGGATTCAGTTTCTGTCTCAGATTCAAGTGTATTAAGTGCATCCATGTAATTGTCGGCTTCTCCTGGAATGGCATCATGGTGGTTCAAGACTGATGGCACTAACAGTGATTTTGTCTTTTTAACTAAGGCATCTTGCTGCTCCGAGGCATCCATTACCTTATGGCCAGTTTCTTTCTGCACAGAGCTAATACATATAGGTTCTGCATCTTCAGCCTTATCCATAACAACATCGTCACAGTAGACAGAACTTGTAGACATGATAATTGCAGCCTTTTCATCCCATTTAACATAAGGTGATCTAGCAACCATATCACCTGGCGGGGAACCTTGCTTCAAATAGTCACTATGGTCATCCAGGTTGGTGCCATTAAGTAGTACGCGCGAAGGCAGACCACCAGGCTTGTGCAACTTAGTATCCAATGACTTGCCATGGCCATTCTCATGAGGAACTGCAGAAGGCTTTGCATCGAAAGCTTGTTCTATTGAACTCAGTTGTGTCTTCGAACTAAGAGAAGAAGATCTGCTCATATTGTCAGGATTAGATCTTGCGTCAGGTGTAGATCTATGCTCTGAGATGCTCTGACCATCGTTGCTGGGAGATGCAAACTGCCTGCTGGAAAATACACTATTAAGAATGCGGTTCTGGATGTGCCATTCAAATATAAGAAGGGAATGCCACAGAAGATGAACTGGATACACAATTATTGTATCTTAAAGTATGGAATGTGCAACACCTGTTAACAAGTTGGCCAGCAGTAAGTGATCGCTGAAATTCAGTGCCCCTATGCCTAGATGTGGCTTGCCCATGATTTGGCTCCCTCAGTCGTGATCCTTTTCTCTGTATAAGTTCATAAGCTCCATTAAGTCTTTTGGCAAGTTCCCAACATGAAAAAAGATTACTAAGCACTGATATCAACTTCAGACAGTGAGAATGAAGAATATAACCTTAATTTTCTGCGATCTCTTTTCTCTTTGTAGATTAGCAGTTTTGTCTGCTCTCGTCATATCCCATGCTTTCTTGAAATAGGATGGATCAGAATATCTCTTTACACAAGCCCCCGCGCCAGCAGTATCAAATCTGGAAGGAAGTAATTTTAGATACCAAAAAATGTTTATTAAGGAAAGTTCCAGCACTTACTTATCGAGAAGGTAAAGCCGCGGTGGATCTCGGCATTCTTCATAGGAATCCATCATAAAACGAGGCAGATCACTCGCTAGCAGGTGATTTTGCTCATTTTGAAGCTGAGTGTGCCAATCAGAGCCTGTGTTTTATCAGTAAATTCAGTAAGATTGCAAGATAATCTTGATATCAAAGAATTCAAGATGGACAAGAGAGACATTAAATTACTAGGATGGACTCTCATGATCAGGGTACTTTTAGACATCGATGAAGTAAATAAATAATTACCTGGAACATAGGCAAAATGTATGTGACTCTTCTGGTTCTTCACAGCTTTTTCAAGAGATGGAAGTGCTGCTTCAATGTTCTGTACTCGAGTCAGCACCTTACGACCCCTGGCAGATGTAGCTATAACTTGCTCGTGTAGGTCATGGAAAACATCAGCTGCAAATCTGGTATGACCAAAGCAGCACATCAATTTCACCAAATACTATTTATGAAAAAAATTATTAGTATATCAAGAAACACGGTGCGTAATTAAAACTGTGCAGAGCGTTTATACAACGGAAAAAATGATAGAAGCATTAACAGACAAAAACAACCCCCTCAGAGTGGCAACGGTTTTTCCCTAGCAAGAAATGGCAATTACCAGAACCCATGGAGATTCTCCAGCCAAAATTAGCAAAGAACCCTCGAGACAAACATTTAACAACATCAAGCCAGCCAAAATGCATCCAGTCAGCCATTAAGCAACCTAAAACAGAGCCTTTTCGGAAATCACTGGTTGCTTCATATAAGATTAAAAAGAGACTTTCCACAAACATAAATAAATTCTAAGCTAAGACTAGATCTTACCTAAAACCTCCACGTCATACCCGACACACACAATCAATTAGCACTAGTTCAGCTAAGCATGCCACCTCTAGCGATCGAATGCGGCCAAAAACCGTCTGAATGATCCCAGCAGATATAGCTGTTATCCCATATGCCGCTCCAAAAACCTGAATTGCACTATCCAACCCAGTGCTAACACTAGATCTCAGAAAGCACAATACCCGAACACCGCCACTGCTACAAAAGGACATTCAATTCTTTCCAGATAGTGCCACAATTTTCAATAACCGGCACAGAGAAACACTGCTCTAACAATTCCTAGTCCTAGGGCACAGCACTGCGCTGCGCTCATTCGCCATATGCGAATTCAACCACCTCAACGGCAGATGCCGCAGATCCCAGTGCTTCATACCACTCCAAACCAGAGGCCGAAACCAAACACCCCAACCAGCGCCGAAGTCCCCGCCAGAAGCCGCTAGGCACTTAGCGCGGCAGATCCCAGGCGGGAACCAGACCACAGAGACGCGCACGGCCGCCAGGTCGAAGCGCGCATAAATCAAGCAGGACGAGGCAGCGAGGAAGCAGGGCCTTACTCCGCGAGATCTCCGAGCTGGCGCAGGATCCCGACGAGCCCCGCGACGGCGACGCCCTCGAGCAGCGCCTTGGGCTCCTCCTCCCCCGCGGCGGAGGCGGCGGCTCCCCTGTTCCCCGCCACGGCGGCGGCGGTCCCGGCAGCAGCAGCTCCACCGCCGTACAGGCCGGGGTCCCCCAGCCCCACCTCATTCCGCACCTCGAACCTGACAAGCGGCATCGTCTTCCGCCTCCCCGCCTCCTCGTCACGGCCTCGGCACGGCCGCGAGGCACCTCATCATGCAGCCGAGCCGAGCCGCTGCGCTGCGCTGTGCTCGCCGACGCGACGCCGCAACGGCTACTTTATTTTGGTGGCGCGGTGGGAGCGGGAGCGGGAGCGGGAGCAGGTGCGCCGCGTCAGTCTGCCGCCTGGCCTGGCCTGGCCTGGCCTGGTTGCCGCCCCCGCAAGGAAGATGAGGAGGAGGGAAGGCAGCAGGATGGCGGCTGAGGGAGTGTGAGCGTGAGGTGGACTGGAGAGCGGGAGGGGAGGAGGAGGAGGAGGAGCGGAGAGGTGGGGGCGCGTCGGTCTCCGACAAGGTGCGGGACGAAAGGGACGCGGGGAGGAAAAGGCAGCGCGGCGGCACGAGGGGTAAGTGGCGGTGCGGTGCGGTGGTAGGAGCGGGCGCGGCCGCATTCCCTGTGCTCTCTGTCGTGCGGGCGGGTGGCTCTCCCTCCGGCCTCCCGTCCACATCCACTCGGGTCCAGCGCCGCAGCTGGGTCGTGGACTCGTGGGTGCGTTCGTGTGCGTGCGCTGGTGCGGCGGCTGTTTTGCTTGCTGTTGCGGTTCTTCCTGCCGGGTCGGGCCGCGGTTTCTTCCTGCCATCCGTGCTGTTCCGGTGTTCCCCGGGGCGATGGGCTGAGCAGAGAGTCACCGTGGACTTCTGGACCTGAACATGGGCCTTGTTCAGTTCCCGAATTTGGCACGCGATTCGGATACTGTAGCTACAGTGCCGTATCGGAATACTGTAACACCTTTTTGTTTTTTAGTGCAAAAAATTGTCCGAAAATTGATTAATTAAACTTAAAATGTTCGTCTCGCAAAATACAACAAAACTATGCAATTAGTTGTTGATTTCATCTACATTTAGTACTCTATACATTTACCGATATTTTGATGTGATGGAGGATCTTCTTTTTGCACAGTGCAATTTAGAGGTGGAATTGGTAACTAAACAAGGCCACGTAGAGAATCAGATCTTGGGGCATGCGATTTGCGCTGGGCTGGTCATGTCAGGTCAGCTGCGCTGTCTCGACTATCGAGCGAAAATGTTGGGGTTACTGCTCAGGCACCGTTTAGATGCCAAAAATTTTGCCAAAATTTTCAGATTCTCTGTCACATCGAATCTTTGAACGCATGCATGAAGCATTAAATATATATAAAAAATAAAATTAATTACACAGTTTAGATGAAATGGACGAGACAAATCTTTTAAGCCTAATTAGACTATGATTGGACAATATTTGCCAAATAACAACGAAACTGCTACAGTAGCGTTTCGCCAAAAATTTTGCCAACTAAAAGTAGTGTGAGGGAAAAATAAAGTGTACGATGTTTGTGTTACAGAGCTTGCTAAATCATTGCAGGTCGGTAACCAACTTGTTATTCTTTTGAGATGTCCTTAGGGGTGGGGGATCTTAGGGTAGATCTAATTATTGGATCAAGTGTTTACGTGAACGCTTTTGTACTTGAGGTCCGGCATAACTAATGATGGTGGCGGCTGAGCAGGTGGCAGTGGTTCTAGTTCTAGCTAGCTCATCCCATGTAATATAATGTAATCTAAAAGGGAACACACGGGGCTTTCTTTGAGAAGTTTTCTTTTAATAAAAAAAAGTTTGATTGGGTCTATATAAAATGGAACTAGTATTTTTTACGATGCATAATAAGTACATTTAATTAATCGTAAAATATTTTTTTACAATAAATTTGTTATATATATATATCTGATAGGTCAAATTAAAATAATCTAATTTCGAAAACGAGTTACGTAATTATTTTGAGATGGAAGGAGTAGGGGAGTGTTTGGCTTCCCGCCCCGCTTTGCCGGCCAAAACAGCGGCGCGCTACGGATAAAAGGTTGATGCTTGGTTTAGCTTCCAAATATGGCAGCATCAGCTATGGCGCCAATTTCTAACGCCATATTTTAGGCGCCATCACACTGTGCGTGGCAGCATGTGGCTTGCAGTCGAACGTGTCCTAGATTTATTAGATTTCAGGCCGGTCAAACACGTTTGACAAAAAGCACCTTACAGGTGACACGGCCATACGACACAATGATCCTCGGGCATAGTAGGTAGCCACGAGTTCTCATGCCAACGGCGGAAGCGGACATGGACACGTGGTGGAGCTTGCAAGAATTTTACAGAAAACCGAACAGGACCATGCATACGTACTCCCTCCGTATCGGATTTAGAAGTTATTTTGGACAAGGTTTGGGTCAAACATTGGGAATATAAATCATCAATAACTTTTATATTGATGAGTTTGCAAATGTAAAAATTATATAAATAGATTTGTCTTAAAAAATACTTTCATAAATCACTTTTCTATAAATATTTTTTATAAAAACAAGAGGTTAAAGTTGTGTTTTGGAGACTATGTCGCTGTCCTAAACGACTCCTAAATCCGATACGGAGTGAGTACATGGTTCCAACCGAACACAGGACAGCGAATTCCGTTTCGGTTGTTGGCTTATGCAGCGGCAGGCAGATGGAAAATGGAGTCGCGGCCGTGGCCCGTGGCACGTACCAGGCGAGCTGGAGCCTGGAGCCTGGAGCCTTGCTCCCTTCGCTTTGAATGCCCCTGCACGGATTCTCTGTTCCTGTGGCGCCATGGCTTGTCGCCATAATAGAATCCTGGTCCAAAATACTAGAAGAAGGGTCCGTTTATATCTAGATTCTAGACACCTAGTAATTCTTAGTCATTAACCAAAAGAAACTACGGGTGTGTTTAGATGTGTAAAAAGGTGTAAAAAGGTGTAAAAAAGTATTGTAGCACGTTTTGGCTTTATTTGACAAATAGTGTCCAAACGTTGACTAATTAGGTTCAAAACGTTCGTCTCGCAAAGTAGAACCAAGTTGTACAATTAGTTTTTTATTTCATCTACATTTAGTACTTCATGCATATATCGCAAGTTTGATGTGACGGGGAATCTTTTTTCTGCACAGTGTTTTTTTTGTGGAACTAAACACAGCCTACTAGTAAAAGAATGTAATCCTAGATGAGTTCTTTCTTTCTTTTATAAGATACAGTTTAACGTGACACGGTCTCTCAAACTATACTTTGACCATTTATTTATTTTACTTTACATTGTTTATACATCTAAACTTATGATATTTAGATAATAAATTTGATTACAAATCTAACCATATTAAGTTTATCTTTTAATAATTAAAAGATATTAGTCAAATTATTAGCCAAAGATTTTAAAGTTTGAATCTTGATATACGTACGTGCCTACATGTAAAAGAGAATGAAGAAAGCAGTATCTAAATTTTGAAGAAATATGTAGGCAAAGATATTAACTTTTATAGCACTAAATATGTATACCAATAAAAAACATACTGATATTTATTTGATATCAAAGATATTGATTTTTTATATTTAACTAGATGAACTGAAGATACTTTAAACCAGCACTGTATAGTACTAGAATTATATATATTTTTGGATAAGATAGTACTCCGTTTAAATCTTTATAGCATGTAATATTTTTTATTAACTAGATACTTCATCTATTCCAAATTATAAGGCGATTTGGTATTTGTAGATACATAGATTTTATTATGTATCTAGATATACACTTATGTCTACATACAAAGTAAAAATCAATGGATCTAGAAAAGCAAAACTGTCTTATAATTTAGAACGGCTATAGTAGTTTATTTTTAACTGTAATTAGGCTATTTATTTTAGCAGCTAACTATATTAGCAGCTCTCGGGTCACACACAAGGTAATAAATAGCGGTGGTAGCGGCCGCAATTGCACCCGCAATAGCGGTAGCGGTCCATTGCCGCTACCGCTATGAGGTAGAGTTCTGAACTTTACATCCTGGAACTTTGCGGCCGCAATTTTGAATAGCGGGCCGATATTGCGGCCGCAATTGCGCATAGCAGGCCGCAATAGCATGGAAGCAAATATCCCTAATTAGTCCAGCCCACTATGACTCACACCCTAAATTCAAAACTCACGCATCGACTGTGAAACTTAAAATTATTCATGATATATGCACTTAAAATTATTTATACTCATTATTCATGATATATGTGCTTAAAATTATATGGGACTATTGGGGTGCCGTTATTGGAACTTATCGTCCGCAATATCGCCCGCCATCCGTAATCCGCTACCTCGACGCCAATCCACTACCAACCCGCAATACGCTATTTAGTACCTTGGTCACACAGAACCAGTGACGTGAAACACCCATGGGCCAAGCACTTGCGAGCGCGATCGTCATGAGTAACTTTTCCTGCGGCATCTTTTTCTGGTGGGGCAGCACGGGTAAAGCAGAATCAAATCGGTGACGTCATCGGGATCCAGGCCTTGTTTAGATGCACTCCAAAAGTTGAAATTTTTTCACTCTTTTCATCATATCAATTTTTGGACTCATGCATGAAGTAATAAATGTAGGTAAAAAAATAACTAATTACACAGTTTAGTTGAAAATCACGAGATGAATCTTTTGAGCCAGTTGGTCTATGATTGGATAATATTTGCCAAATAAGACGAAAGTGATACTATTCATCAGGTTTGAAATTTTTTCACAATCTAAACGTGGCCTGGAGAGGCGAGGAAATGTACTGGGCCTCGGTTCAGATGTAAAATTTTTTGCAAAATGGGCACTGTAGCGTTTTCGTTGTTATTTGGTAAATATTGTCCAATCATGGTCTAATTAGACTTAAAAGATTTGTCTCGTCCATTTCGTCTAAACTGTGTAATTAGTTTTATTTTTTATCTATATTTAATGCTTCATGCATGTGTTAAAGATTCCATGTGACGAGGAATCTGAAAAATTTTGCAAATTTTTTTTAACTAAACATGGCCCGAGCGGGTCTGCCGGACGGGACCGGGGTAGGTGTGCCGCATTTCCTGCGTGTGGGGCACACGGGAACAAATGGTGGTACGATCTGTTGCTCTTTTCTACTACTGGTAGAATAATGACATGACGTTTTTGTTGCTAGGAGCGGTGTTCAGCGTTTTAGGCCGTGTTTAGATGTCTAAATTCGGGCCTGAATTCGGGTATGAATAGTGCTCATGTTACTGTAGCATTTTTGTTCTTATTTGGTAAAAATTGTCCAAAAATTGATTAATTAGACTCAAAATGTTCGTCTCGGAAAGTACAACAAAATTATGCTATTAGTTTTTGGTTTCATCTACATTTAGTACTCCATATATGTGCCGGTATTTTGATATGACGGGGAATCTTCTTTTTGCATAGTGAAATTTGGTGAAAAATTTGGGAAGTAAACAAGGCCAAGTCATGTCAGTGCCCAGCAATTTCTCTCTCTGGCTGTGTTTAGTTCCACAAACAAAACACTGTGCAGAAAAAAGATTCCCCGTCACATCAAACTTGCGATATATGCATGGAGTACTAAATGTAGATGAAATAAAAAACTAATTGTACAACTTGGTTCTACTTTGCGAGACGAACGTTTTGAACCTAATTAGTCAACGTTTGGACACTTTTTGCCAAATAAAGCCAAAACGTGCTACAGTACTTTTTTTACACCTTTTTACACATTTTTACACATCTAAACACACCCTCTGTTTTTTTTGCTTCGTGGTTTGGTCTGTGTTTAGTTCCTCCAAAAAAAAATACCCTATGCAAAAAAAAAATTCCCGTCATATCAAACTTGCGATACATGCATGAAGTACTAAATGTAGATGAAATCAAAAACTAATTGTACAGTTTGGTTGTACTTTGCGAGACGAACGTTTTGAACCTAATTAGTCAACAGTTGGACACTATTTACCAAATAAAGCCAAAACGTGCTACAATACATTTTTCACCCTTTTCAGGGGAACTAAACACATGCTTGGTGATGTTTGATTGTGGCCTTATTTAGTTCCCAACTTCTCCCCAAATTCCACTATGCAAAAAGAAGATTCACCGTCATATCGAAATGTTGGCACATATATGAAGTACTAAATGTAGATGAAATTAAAAACTAATTACACAGTTTTATTGTACTTTGCGATACGAACATTTTGAGCCTAATTAGTCAAAGTTTGGACAATTTTTACCAAATACAAACGAATTGCTACAGTACACATTTAATGCGCACGGTAGCAATTCGGGCGTCCCGGGAACTGAACAAGGGTTGTGTTCACTTGGCATGAGAATCCAAAATATTTCCTCTTCCACCCATCACATCGAATCTTTGAACACATGCATGGAGCATTAAATGTAGGTAAAAAAATAACTAAATGCATAGTTTGTCTGTAAAGTTCGAGACGAATCTTTTGAGTCTAATTAATTCATGGTTAGATAAATTTTACCAAATAACAACGAAAAGTGCTACAGTAACTTTTCACCCAATTTTTCCCAACTAAACACACCCAAGGGCTGTTTGTGTTTATCCTCTTTGTTTGGTGTAATCTGGGGCCTTGTTTAGATGACATCAAAATTCCAAGTTTTTTCACTCTCTCTCCATCACATCAATTTTTAGCCGTTTGCATGGAGTATTAAATGTAGGTAAAAAAATAACTAATTACACAGTTTAGTTGGAAATCACGAGATGAATCTTTTGAGTCTAGTTGGTCCACGATTGGACAATATTTGTCAAATAAGACGAAAGTGATACTATTCATCAGGCTGAAATTTTTTCAGCATCTAAACGAGGCCTGGGTTGAGAAAGGTGTTGTTGGCTATGGCTAGTCCATTTCCTGCATATACCTACACAGCTACACTGCATTGGGCCTGCTGGCTGCTGCTCAGTGATAATACGAGGGCCGGTTTAGATGCAAAATATTTTGCAAAATGACACTGTAGTAAATTTCGTTGTTATTTGAAAATTAGTGTCCAATCATGATCTAACTAGGCTTAAAAGATTCGTCTCGTCCATTTGTCTAAACTGTGTAATTAGTTTTATTTTTTTATCTATATTTCATACTTCATACATGCGTCTAAAGATTCGATGTGACGGAGAATGTTGAAATTTTTTCCAAAATTTCTGGCAACTAAACAGCCTCTGAGGCGAGGAGCCAGGCAGAGACTTGTGTCGAGTAAAATGGTCCAGCTTGTGTACGGTCGAGGAGAGTGCACGGCTCTGCATTGCATTCCTTCAGGTTTACACATGGCCCGTCGCCAATAAAAACGGGTTACTGTCTGTGTTGTCAGTCGTCACAGCTAGAGGTCC
Organism: Saccharum hybrid cultivar R570; assembly: GCA_038087645.1. Classification (NCBI taxonomy): domain Eukaryota; kingdom Viridiplantae; phylum Streptophyta; class Magnoliopsida; order Poales; family Poaceae; genus Saccharum; species Saccharum hybrid cultivar. The sequence goes on from JAQSUU010000090.1 coordinate 567,206, forward strand.
AGGCACTAGTACCGTTCTACAGACTGAGGTTGTCTGCTACTTTGCCATTCTTTTCCCAGGCTTGTTTAGTTCCCCGCCCCGATTCGGCGGAATACCGTAGCGCATTTTATTTTATAGTGCAAAAAATTGTCCGATTAATTAGACTCAAAATGTTCGTCTCGTAAAATATAACAAAATCGTGTAATTAGTTTTTGATTTCATCTCCATTTAGTACTCCATGCATTTGCCGACATTTTAATGTGATGGGAAATCTTCTTTTTGCATAGTGAAATTTGTGGAGGAATTGAGAACTAAACAAGACCCAAGGGTGTGTTTAGTTCTCCAAAAATACACTATGCAAAAAAAAGATTTTCCATCACATCAAACTTGTGATTTATGCATGGAGTACTAAATGTAGATGAAATCAAAAACAAATTGTACAGCTTGGTTGTACTTTATGAGACGAACGTTTTAAACCTAATTAGTCAACGGTTGGACACTATTTGTCAAACAAAACAAAACGTGCTACAGTACACTTTTCACCCTTTTTCAGGGGAACTAAACACAGCCAAAGAAAAAAAGAAGCAGGCTATAACTAGGAAAAGAAAAACAGTCTATAAAGATCACCATTGGAGCATGGACTAGTTATTTTTTTATGGGCACAAAGGACGATCACGGCCCAGACACCCAGGGACTACTGCCAGTTCTACTTTTACGGCATCTTTTTGCCATGGTCATGACTCATGAGCACAAGAACACTGCCGTGTTTTCCATGTTCACACTGACACGTTGGTTCACTAGCAGCTTGCCCTTGGAGCTGCTCCAGTTCCGAACCTCAGTCTTCTTGATCAACCACGTCCGAGTCCAGAGTCCACCGCGGATCGATCGGCCTCGGTGGCCGGTGGGCGGCGCATGCAAATATGCCATGCAACGCAGCGCGGTCCTGGTGCAACCCCAACAGGCAACAGCGCGGTCTGGGACTGTGGGACTGGATCACTGGACCACGCGAAAAGCTGCCGCGTGCCTCCGTCCTCTGGAGTCTGGACCTCTGGTCCACTCCACGTACGGCTCCGTCCGACGCCGGCCGCCCGTCTTCCCCCTCCCTCCTCTGCTGCTTGTCTTACTCGACTGGCCGATCGTCACCATTAGTTTAGTGCCGCTATTTAGTTAATCCTGCTGGTCCCTCCCTGTGACAGCCAGGGTTGACCAGGTAGCCAACCACGCAGCACGCGCCAGCCTGACGAGATCGAACGGCGCCCGGGTCGAGTCGGTACGGTGTACAGTACAGGCGCATCGCTAGCTGTTCGCCTGTGTCCTGATGCAAGCGTGGTTCGAGCATCGCAGCATTGGTGAGTAGTAGAGGTCAAGGGCTCTGACCGTGACCGCGAGCTCACACGCTCAAGTGAAAGGGATCGGGCAACCCGTGAGAGTTGAGACGACAGGCCTGCGGCCGCTGTAGGCGTAATTGAGTGCCATTAGTTGGCTAATACGACACGGCTTACAGCAGGGATGCGCCATCTAGCATGCTCGCGTCACGAGCGCGAGTGCGCAGCGCACCTTAACTCCACTCTAATGGTCGCCTTTCATACAGCCGTCATCAGCCCGCAAACTGTCACAGGGGGTCAAAGTGTTGCCCGGCAGCAGGCAACACAAGGGACACTGGGACAGGCAGTCACTGAACTTTGTGAACGGCCTAGGGCTAGGCAGCTAGCATGTGCTGGTAGGGCGGTTACGTACAGTGCCGGTCACAAAAGGGGAGCGTGAGATCCCATCCCTCACCTCATCCCTGGCTGTTTCTTTCGCTTGGCCGAGTGAAAAGATGGGGGTTTGTCATGGGACAGTGGCCTGGAGAGTACGTAACAAGGACGCCCTGCACCTGCACCTGCACACTTGTGCACTCCACTCGGGCGAGTGAATGAGACAACAGGATGAGGCTGCAGATGGTTGGTGAAGGGCCGAGGGCTGAGGACGACGCCACACATGGGGTGCCCCGAAACGAATCCCGATCCATTCCAGCGCCAGCCAGCGAGAACACAAGATCGATCACCAGCTCGGCGCACAATGCCGTTGGCTGTCCGCTGTCCCTGCCCCTGCCCCTGCGCAAATATCTTCGTCGGGCCTACACATCCAAGCGGCGGGGCAGCACCAGATCAGTTCTCAAAACAAAATAATGAACACTCTAGTATTGTTTTCTTATAGAATCAGACAAATGAGCTGTCAAAAAATAATGAGCATTTTTGGCTTTCCACTGTTTGCGTCGTGAATGTTATAAGTACATACTTGGAATGCAAATATATATAGACATACATACAATAGTTATTGATGCCTTTAGTTTTAATAGAATTTGACCAAATCTTGTCCTGAACGACAAGTTTAGCAAGAGGGAAGCAGTTCGCGTAGTTCCAGCTAAGGGCCTCTTTGTTTGACCAGGAATGGGCACCTGGAACAATTCCCAACTAGATTGATTGTCTAATTTGTATAACTTTGATGGGCTCGATCCACCCTAACCGAACAAGCCCTAGATCAGTTCTGAGGAGACGATTCTGTAACCCAAAACGACTTCGTCGAACAGGATTGATTGGGTTACAGACCCAAGCTTGCTTGCAATTGTTGCAGCAGGCCAGCAATGCGCAATTACGGCCCAGCCCAATGCCCAACAGCGAAAGTGCACGATCCGGCTGAATGTGGGAAGGCCCAAAAAAGCAGCCCAATACGCGCGTTCCATTGCGCCATTGTTTCCTTGGTAGTGAAGGACAGAAAGTCCCCCTCCCAACTCCCACGCCACCGTGTCCTCCCCCCACGGCGTCGCGCACCAACTCCAATTCCTCCTCACCGAGCCCCCACCTCAACGCCTTCGCCGTCGAGATCTCACGCGCCCGCGGCATGGCGACGCGGAACCGGACGCCGCTCTACCGCAAGTACCGCGACGCGCTGCGGCACGTCCGCGCGCCGGCCGGGGCGCCGTCGTCGTCCGGCGGGGGCGGGGGCGGGGGAGGGCCGGTGATCGAGATGGCCTCGCTGCTGCGCTCCGACCGCCCCTACGCGCCCCTCAGCACCGACGACCCCTCCGCCTCCAGGTGCCACCACCTCCAACTCCCAAGTCCCAACACCCCCCTCGCATCTCGTCTGGTTTCTGTGCCGTTTGGGGATCACTAGAGGTAGCTAGCTGCGACGCGGGGTTGCGAGATGGGAGTTTCTCAGCTAGATCGAGACGCATTTGACCATGCTAACCAGTAGAGTGGGCTAATTGACCTGGTGACTCAAATGAATTGGTTGAATTGCAGATCACTAGGCTCGCCCATTAGCTTATCTGACTGATCTGGTCAAGCCTTTGCGTATTAGCTAATTACTAGTACGAGGCAACGACCTGTGTAGCATACATGCGATTTCCCTAACTGGGTAATGTGAATTTCCACCACTAAATCGAGCAAATGGAACTTGTTATAGCATCTTTGTCGACAGTGATCAGTGGCAGGCAGTAAGCTGTAATGGCAGGTTGCGAGAGGTTAACTACTTACGTTGACGTGTCACTGGTTGGACACCTCACTGGTGATATGGTGAATTAATATTATGCAGCACTGACATTTGGTTTCTATGTTTCAGTAGAGGCGCTGTGACGGTCGGGCTACCCCCAGCCTGGGTGGATGTTTCCGAAGAGATATCTGCAAACATGCAGCGGGCAAGGACGAAAATGGCAGAGCTGGCTAAGGCACATGCCAAAGCCTTGATGCCATCCTTTGGCGATGGCAGAGACGACCAGCGAGCAATTGAGGTTCTCACACATGAGGTAACGGACTTGCTCAAGAGGTCCGAGAAGAGGCTGCAGAAGCTGTCCATGAAAGATTCTTCAGAGGATTCAAATGTCCGCAAGAATGTCCAGGTGATGATAGAACCTTATTTATCACTGGCAGTTACAAGTTAAAGAGTGACAGTTTGTTATTTTTTTTTCCTGTTTGACGGACAAAATACCCCTGGCTGTTATGTGCAGCGTTCTCTTGCTACAGACCTGCAAAACCTGTCAATGGAGTTCCGGAAAAAGCAGTCATCATATTTAAAGCAGCTTCGCCAACAAAAAGAGGTTCCCTTCTATTGTCATCATCAGATAATTAGGTGCTGATAGAATGCTTGTCCAACCCTGACTGATATGCTTTGTTGACGAATACCTTTGCAGGGTCAGGATGGTGTTGATTTGGAAATGAATATAAATGGGACGAAGTCTACATTTGAAGACGATGAGTTTGACGATGTGGTATGTTTTATTTTGGTCTTTACATGCTTGATTCTGGTGATTCTTTTTGTCTCTGCGTATTTGATATTAGCATGAGGAGTGCCTATAGTAACTTATGTCAGATTTAATGCACTATGAGTTATTCTTTATTAGATATGGGATGTTAGCTGCATAGTGGATATTAACAAGAGGAGTGTGTTTGGGAGAGGCTTTATGTGTTTTCTCCCCTTTCTTTGTACATTTGTACAATTCTTTTTCTATCTTAATGAAATGACACAAAGTTCTCCTGCATGTTCAAGGGGGGGAAATCTTTATTTGACACTTGTTCACTCTCCGGGACTCCTTGAGACTTCCATACTAGTGAAATAAACATTTGCTTGACAGGACATGCTTCCCTCTATATGCATAAACAGAAAAATAAAAAAATTACAGGTAAAAGACAAAATAATAATGACGAAGTTCTGCCTTATGTGCACTGGCGTTTGTGTTTATTTGGGTTAGCTATACAGTTCATAGTTCAGTCTTTGAATCGGGTTTTCGTTATGGGTAACTCAGTTCTCCCCCTCCTTGATGTTGTGGCTGTGGCTGGAGCTGGATGCTGATATTAAATTTGTCGGTGAAAATGGATAACTCTGTATTATGCCTCCTTGAAACGGTGAAACCTATTAGCACTGTTGATATTCACATCTGTGTACGGAGAACACTTCCCACCCTACCACACACACATTTTTTCTTTTGGCTGCAAACACATGGCTTTGGATAGCATAAAATAGATTATGAATGGAGAATAAGATTGGATACTAAGCTATATATTATTGCAAGCACCAGGGTAGTACTTGGTCCTTTTGCCTAGCAACTTTGAACTGATTGAAAAGGGCATGGTCCACTCCATTTCATTAGAGGCTGTGGTATCGTTATTGGAGGCCCATTGTTAAGAGATGGGCACTTGACTAGTAATATATACTGTATATGATATATGCGAGTAAAATGCAAGAAGTTTCTTTTACTTCCTTATCTTGTTGTAGTTGTAGCAAACAACATTGGTCCAATTAAACATAACAGCACAACCATGCATTCACCATCCAGAGTATAGTCCTGCAATGAAGGACTAACAGTGTTAGATGGTTGGTTCGTGTAACCAAAACTTCTGCAAAGATGCTTTAGGAAATTTTTCGGCACAATCTATCCTTTATCGTGTCAGTATTTCATTTCTTTCTTTTTTTAGAATCTTTTATTATCCATGCATGATAGATTTGGCTGAATTTGAATTTATTGTGTTAAGAATATACTCGTTGGGAACTTGGGATGCAGACCAACAGATGATGAGAAGTGCAGCTAGTTCATTAAAGTTTAAGTTATTGATGTAATTCATAATTGTATTTTGTTACCAGGGTTTCACTGAGGTTCAGATGTCAAAACTTAAGAAAAGTGAAGCGTTCACTAGAGAAAGGGAGAGAGAAATTGAGCAGGTGAGTTTTATTTATTTCCCTGATGGTTCTGTCAACCGCATTTTTATTCTCCTTTTGACAGCACATGTTCTGAAGTCTGTTTATTATTGTTGTGGCTTGAAGGTTGTTGAATCAGTCAACGAACTTGCGCAGATCATGAAGGATCTTTCAGTTCTCGTGATTGATCAGGTATATGAAACCCTGATTAATTGTCAATATTGATTTTAGATAACTAGTTGGGACCAGACTCTTGATTTCTTACTTCAAACAGGGAACCATCATCGATCGGATAGACTACAACATACAGAACGTTGCAGCATCAGTTGAGGAGGGTTACAAACAGTTGCAAAAGGTTTCATCCTCAAACCATATTTACCCTCACAGCCTCGCTAATGTTTCCGCTGTAATGCTGTATATATTTCTGTAAAATGGACCTTTAGTAATGATGAACCAAACCTTTATGCTGCTGGTAGGACTTTAAGCTGTATGGTGCTGGGTTGCTTTTTTGAATAGCACGATAGGTGTGTAGAGATTTGGTCTTTTGTTATATATGCCTGCAGGGTACCCATAATTTTTTGCTGTTGGTGCAAATCATGATATTCAAATATTTCACCTTTTTAGCTGGTATATTATCTCGAAATATCCTGATTGTCATTAAACCATACCACCCTGCCTTTATGTTAGATGTCTGCATCATGTTAGAGGCTCCATGGTGCTTCACTTGCAGAACCCAATAGTGTTGCTTGAAATAAAGAAAAGTAGCTGCTTCACTTGTGGTTTAATATTTTGGTCCTCCTGTTCTGCAGGCTGAGAGGACCCAGAAGAAAGGGGGCATGGTGATGTGTGCCACTGTCCTTGTCATTCTAATCTTCATCATGATAGTACTTCTGATTTTGAAGAAGATCATTTTCTGACATACATAGTTATCTCATTTTAATGGTTGATGAATGGTGGCCAAGCATACACCACGCTCATCTACTCATGTGAGTGAGGATTACACCATGCCTGCGAATCGAGAACGCCGCAGTTCATTTGAATAGCGCGATACGACTCACTGATCTGAAGATGGTTCTCCTGCCCATATTCATATTGGCTAGGCCAGCAACTGTCTTCAGTCTTGGCCACAATTTTTTTTGCATCGCTGCAGATGTAGAGATGCCCTATTCATACATGCCTCTTATTTTTAGAAAAAAAATCTGAAGAGGATTGTTTGACACGTTTCACCTTCCAGTTTGCCTTGGAGCAACCAGATTAGGCTGGCTGTGTATGCCTCTGTATAGAGTGAGTTGTATAATACATCAGGTTATCGGAAATCAGAAAGTAGATTCAGTTCCTGTGTCATCACTTTTCTGCTTCATGTTGTCTGCCCTTCTATTTTGAGCTAGTTTTGAAGTGGCATTTCATTGTACCAGACATTCCTAACAATTGTTTCGACAACTTTTCGCTACTGTGTAGTTGGAAATGCAATGGGATTTTGTGTTGGTGTATGGGGGGCAACAAGCAGCCTCCTGTTGCTACCAGTCTATCATCACACAATTTTATCTGCTGATTATTGTTAACAACCTGTGCTGTGAGCCACAAGGGTTTGTTTGGAGCTGGAGGTCAATCACTTGGGTCGTCTCTTGGCCTCTCCCATGGCTGGTTTGACCAGCTGGTCCCAAAGCATGGATGGATGCATGCAGCCATGCAGGGATGATGTATGTGCTGGTGGTGATGTAAGATCCCTGTGAGGTAGACTATTGATTAGGATTGTAGAATCAGGCTCCTTAGTTAAGATCCTAGAGAAGTAAAATTCTATTGCTGGAAAGCCATGATTGAAAGTATTTTTCGCTGATTTGTTGTGAGAGAAAAACACTGTTCCAGCTAAAAAAATAAGCTGAAAAGTACGGATTATAATACAAGCGAACAAGGCCTTAGCAACTATGGTAGCGTGGGCCCTGAACTATTGCTTGTTACTGGCGCACCATCCCAATCAAAGAGTGGAGAATCTCAGTCATTAGAGCAGCCAGTCCCCAAAGCAAAGCAAGGCAAAGTTGCCTCTCAGTCGGCCACCACTTCAGGGCCAAAGAGGACTTCTACAGCCTACAAATATGCTTCATCCAACACCTGCGTAGGACCTGCATTTCAGCCATTCAGAGTAGATAGAACAGGATCACAGGGCCTTCAGGCTTCTGGGAATGCGTATGCTACTGCTTTTCCGGCGCCCATTCGGAGTACTCTGAAAACCGAACCTTGTAGTAATATGAGCCACACACAAGTACAGAACATAGCTAATGTTCGGTTTCATGTAAATATCATACTAGTAGTTCACCACATCATAATGCCCCTGCAGCAGCTGTCTGTATTACTAGTTAACTTCACTGGCCCATGCTAATTTAAACTTGCAATCCAAACTTGATTAAACATTTAACTACATCATTAGGCCCCCATTATCTCAATTAGCGAGGCCAAGTGTCGCTGTGTGACTTGCAGTCCAATTTACCGTCACTCCGTCAGGGAATAAGAGCATTGCATGGTCCCTGCAATGGAGTACGCTCTACTTCACTTCTACTCTTTACCGCCCTTTTTAAATCCCCTCCACGGCAAGAAGCGCGCCAAAGCACCTGCGGCCTCTCTCTCGCCCTCCTCCACCCAAGGCACCAGCCATGGCCAGCTCCTACGTGCCATTCCTCCTCATCTTTCTCATGGCTTCCCTGGTCTCGGTCTCCGTGGCTTTGCTTCCTCACAAGCTCCGTCTCTCTGCCTCCGACGTCGCCGCGCTCGAAGCGGTGGCGCCGCCGCGGCCGCCCTCGCCGGACCAGCCGACCGTCTTCTTCGAGGTGGACCGGCCGCACCGGCCGCCGCCGGGCAGCTTCGGCCCGTGCTCTACGCTGCTCCTCTCGCACTCCTTCGCGTACACCTACGCCAAGCCCCCCGCCACGGCCGCCTACTCGCCGCCGCCATGCCTGGCGGCGGCGGGCGGCCGCGCGCCCGTGATCTCGCTCGCCGTCCTCGAGTGGCGCGCGACGTGCCGCGGCGTCCAGTACGACCGCGTCTTCGGCGTGTGGCTAGGCGGCGCCGAGCTCCTCCGCGGATGCACCGCTGAGCCACCCATCCAGAGAGCCGGCGTCGAGTGGACGGTCTCCAAGGACGTAACCAAGTACGCGTCGCTCCTCGCCGCGCGCGACTCCACCACGCTCGCCGTGTACCTCGGCAACATCGTCGACCAGCAGTACACTGGCGTCTTCCACGCCAACGTCTCGCTGCACCTCTACTTCCGCCACCCGCCGCCGCCGCCGCAGCCCGGGCTGGGCCCCGCCGACGCCGTCGTTCCGATATCGCGGAGCCTCCCGTTGAACGACGGCCTGTGGTTCGAGATCGAGAACGACTTCGACGTCGCAACCGCGAGCGTCACGGTGCCGACCAATACATACCGTGCCGTTCTCGAGGTGTACCTCTCCTATCATTCTGACGACGAGTTCTGGTACGAGAACAGCGCCAAAACCGGCCCGTTCCGCGAGGTCGCCGTTCAGATCGACGGCGACTTGGTCGGCGTCGTGTGGCCGTTCCCCGTGGTCTACACCGGCGGCATCAACCCCTTGCTCTGGCGACCGATCACCGGCATCGGCTCGTTCAGCCTCCCGTCCTATGACATCGAGCTCACGGCCTTTCTCGGTAAGCTCCTGGACGGCGAGAAGCACGAGGTCGCGTTCACGGTGACCAACGCCATGGACACGTGGTTCGTCGACGCCAACCTCCACCTCTGGCTGGACCCCAGGGGCACGGCCACGGCCACGGCGGCGGGCATGGTCAGCTACGACGCGCCGCCACTGGACACGGCCACCGCGACTCTGCCCGAGGGCCCCGACAACGGGCTCTACTACACGACGGCGTTCCGGCACGTCTCCGCCTCCGGGTGGGTGCAGACGCCGTCGTACGGCAAGTTCACGGCGACGTGGACGCAGAGGCTCGGGTACGAGAACACCATCCGCTCCCGCGACAGCTTTTTCCGGCCGGAGGTGAGCCAGACCACAGACGCGTACTCCGCCGCCCACGTCACGGACCACGCCGGCGTGCTGTACGCGCAGGAGGCGCAGCAGAGCTTCGCGCTGTACAAGTTCGTGGGCGTGGTGAACCAGACCGATATCGACTCGTTCACCGCGGCGACGAAGGTGCGGCTCGGGTTCCGCGAGGAGCGCGTCGCCGCAGGCCGGTCGGGTTTCTGGTCCCGGTCGCTGAGCAACTCGCAGGAGTGCGCCAGGGACGTGGACTTCGAGGACGGGGAAGCCGTCCGGGAGTCGTGGGGCGCGCGCCAGACGTACAGGTACGAGGCCTCCGACGCGTGCTACTTCCGGAACGTGACCAGCCGTGGCTACGACGTGGTGTCCGACCACTCCGACGAGGCCTGCGTGAAGGGATCGCCCGCCGCCGCCAGTGGCATTGCGGAGCGGGCGGCAGCGGCAGGAGCGCCGCGGTTGAGCTCTTAGGACCGGAGCTGTCTGTCCAGAGATGTTTTTCTTTTTGCTGCTTAACTGGATCACTGAAAGAACGAGCTATGGTCTACAGAAGATCATACATATGTGTGTATGGATTTCCCAATTCCAGACTGGTGGTCATCCGCTCGCCTTCAATCCAGCACTCGGACTCATTTCTTTCCTTTTCTGTCCTACTACACCGGATTCATTTTTTTTTGGGTCAGGTGAGCTATTCGTGAACGGTAATGCTTGTAACCGCCCGGACGCTTCCGTTCATGGCCGCATAGTCAGCCCAAATGACTGCCTCCTATCCGCTCATCTTGTCCGGCTTATCCACTCGTCCAGCTGAGTCTATGTAGTTTCTTAGAATAAAAAAAAACACCGCAGGTCCGCAGCGGAGGTAAGACCGCATAGGAGCCGTTCGGCTGGAATTATAAGCCGGCTGAAAAACACTGTTGGCTGATTTTTTGTGAGAGAAAAATACTGTTCCGACTGAAAAAACAAGCTGAATAAGACGGATTATAAGCCAGATGAACAGGGCCATAGCTCGCGGCGGCTGGCCAGGGCAGAGGACGCCCCCGCACATCTCGTGCTCGCGAAGGCCGGCGGCAGGCGCTCCCCCACCCCGACAGCGCCTCTCCCCCCACCCTGGCGTCCTCACCCACCGGGAGCGTCCAACACCTGCGGATCCGGTGGCCCTCTCCCCACCACCGGCGAGATCCATGGAGCACGAGCAAGATCCATGAAGGTCGCGGCGGTGTTGCAGGGGAGTGGGTGGCTCTGCCCCACCCCGGCGCGGCTCCCTCCCCACCCTCGGCGACATCCTCTCTTACCCTGGCGACCAAGTTCTCCTACCCCGATGGCCAAAATCGATCGGTCAGCCTTCCCCTCCCATACATTGCACATGTATGTTTTAAGTGTTTTAGACGTTTCAGATGTATGTTACATTTATTTCATATGGATGTTGCAAAAGCCGATCGGGGGATGTTGCAATTGTTTCAGAGGCATGTTGCAAGCATATGTTTCGAGTGTTTCAGATATTTCAGACGTATGTTTTATCTCATCATTTGTGTTTTCCGGGCGCATGTTGCAAGTGTGTTTATCTGGATGTTGCATATGTTTCACACATACGTTGCATGTGTTTAATTTGGATGTTTGCATATGGTTGCAACGGTTTTCAAGTGCTTTCAGATGTTTTTTTCAAGTGTTTCAGAAGCATGTTTCAAGTGTTTCAACTGCCTTTAGAAATATGTTGCAACTGTTGTATTTGGATGTTTCAAAAGTAGATCGGAAGTTGCATCTCTCCTCCCCACCTTCTGTTGTATTGTCTCTCCCGGCGCCGCTAGGACATCCATACGATGCCACGGCCGGGTCCTTCCGAATAGGAGGCGCCGCGCTCCCTTCCTCTCTTGTCTTTCGGACAACACGACTCCTACGTGGAGCGCGAAACGGAGTGTAGCACGCGGGCGTCCGGACGCGGTCGTCCGTCCAGACATAAGGCGCTGGCACTTTCGATTCGTGAATGTTCTCTTTTTGGATCCAATCGACTCACACGTGACGTAGGTCATGTGCACGTCACATAGGTTGGCACACTTATTTTCCCCACGAATCTATATTAGATCGCATGCACGTCGTATGGATTGGCCCGCTTAGGCTATCTACACTCATGGACCTCTATATTCATCCTCTAAAAGTAATATTCCATCCTAGTCATCATAAATATACAGTTTTTCTGTACCCATCTATCATCTATATCATCCTCTATCCACTGTGGGGCTCACTTATCACTTTATCTAAATATATCCATGTGACATCTTATTTTGAAGTATTTATTGAAACAAATTTAATGGTACAATCGGAATTTAATTTGGTGTTTTAGTTTGTGAGTTATAAGATTTTTTGTTACACGAAAAAGTGGAGCCCACACTCTCTCTCCTTTTCACCCTTCCTCCCGCTCGCTGGCTGCATGCCTCTCTGTGCGCGTGCAGTGCTGTCTCTAGGGCCACGGGGTTTAGCGTACGTACGCAGAAGCGCTAGGAATAGTGGACTCCGCTGGTATGCAGTAGGTTTTACCGTACCCGGTGCAGCTGCTGCGTCCGCTATTCGTTCCTGGAGGATGGTTTTAGCGTACCCGGTGTAGTCGGTCTTACTCTCCCGTGGATCCAAATTAGCACGCTCATTTGCTTCGCAGGTCCGTTCACTTTTCTCTCTTGTTTTTTTCCTTCTTTCATTTTTCTTTCATTCATTTTTCTTTCTTTTTGTATTGTTTATATTAACCTAACTAATTTTCTTCTCTCTACTATGAACAAAATATTCAGGTTGAGAAATTTGTTGGCAATAAGTTGTTCAAAAATTGTGCTGGATAAGTTGTGTATAATTTCTTTCACAGACATTGAAGGATGAAAAACTATGTGTATAAGTTGCGTTACTCATAAAATTTTATTATATAAAAGCATAGCTAGAAAATTTAGTCAAGAAATTGTTACGATAAATTTATCCACTAATAGTAATGAACACAATTTTGGTTGCAGCTCGCATATACAGAAAAATTTTTATGATTAGTTGTCTATAAAATTATGTAAAGAGAACTTTATTGAAAGTTTTTTATTCATATTTTTTCATCTAAGCTTTCTAAATAAATTTTTTATGTATATGACTCTAATTTTGTATCACAACCCGAAGTGACACATCTCCAATTCATATAATTCTTGTGCCGTCTTAATTTTTATATTAAAAACTTATGATGTAAGATTTCATATGTGTTTTTCATTTTCAACCTGGAATAAAGGCAATAGCTGAGCAACATGTAAGATTTCATATTTAGGTCTTAATTTTTGCATTAAAATTTTGCTACCTTTTATTTCTTATTTGTCTATTTATTTTTCTATCAGGACATTGAATGTACAAATAGTGCATTAGTAACGCATAAACGTGTCGGGGGGAGGGGGGCGCTGACCGCCGCCACACCACGCGGAGCTGTTCCGGGACTTGCCCGCGATGGCGGGAGGCACGCACCGGCAATCGTCGACGCCTCGACGGAGGGAGTGGGAGGAGTCGCCACACTGCGCGGAGCCATTTCCAGACTCGCCCGTGACGGTGGGAGGCGCGCACCGGCAAGCGTCCATGCCTGGACGGAGAGGGGTGCTGGCCGCCGCCACACCTCGCGGAGCCATTACCGGACTCGCTTGCGACAGTGGGAGGCGCGCAGCAGCAAGCATCCATGCCTGGACGGAGGAGGGGGTGCCAGCTGTAACACCACGGGTGTTAAGCATGCATTAGCATTTGCAAATTATGTGTATAAGTATCATCATGCATTCATAAGCATCACATGAAATAATGATGTGAAACATTGCCTTGCAACATGTCTGGATATGCTATGTTTCAATGTGTGCCTATGCCATGCTCATACTTGTAATGCCATGTTTGTCTTTGTTTGGTCACCAAACCAACTTAGAAATATTAGGTTGCAATTTGAAGCAATGTTCATGTTAACCATTTTGCCTAGTTAAGCTCCTAAGTGTGATAATCAAAATAGGTTTTTGATTTAAAATCGAGTGGATTTTTGTAATTAAAAATCTATTGAGAATTTGACCTAGAACATTTAAGCAAAGTTGGAGAGCATGAAAAATGGAGCAACTTTTATTTTTGGGACTTTTCTTAAAAACATTTGGAAAATGCTCTAAATTTGCATTCTTATGTGCTGTCTTTGGAAAAAAAGAAGTGAATTTTCATTTTGAAAATGGGCCGCGCCCCCTTCTTTCTGGCCTAGCTGCACAGCCGGCCCAGGCCCGCTCCCGCTCCTGATTTCGTGCTCGGACGCGCGCCCGCCTTGGTAGCCAGCCACCGGTGGCCGTGGGCGGTGTCGGCGCTCCGACCGCGCCTTATGGCCGGTCGGGACAGCACCCAACGCCCCCACGCGCTCCACTCCCTCCACTCTGCCCCCTCCCCGTTTGCTCTCGCTCTTGCGCAGCGCAGCGGAGCAAGCAGCCACAGCAGCGCCGCACTAGCTCGCCGACCACCGCCGTGCCTTGCCCACCTCCGCTCGCGCCGAGCTCCTCCCTCCTCTGTGTCACCTCTGAAAGCATCTAGGCCTCGGTGTTGGTTTCAACAATTGATGACAACACATTATTACCATGACTAACGTGTGTTTTGCAGAAACGTTGGTAAGTTAGGTCATGGAGATGATAACTGCTTTGGGCAATATGATATTCATGTCCCTTGATGGAAATCGTTTCGGTTTTCAAAGGATCAACGATAAGATTAAGGACGGTTAGTTCCGGATGTCAAGGTGTTGAGTTACATCTAGAATAGTCGTTAGGATCTTTGTTTCTTCCTTTGACCGTACTATAAAGGGGGGCTTGAGCGAGTAGCTTGACCTAGGTAAGTCTTTTGTTTAGGTGTGGTGCACACTTGTCAAACTTAGCACTAGGAAGCTCTAGAAAAGCTTAAAGTTCAGTTGGAAGCAACTTGGTTCAAGTTGCGACGCGTTTAGAAGACGTTTGAGCAGTTTACCTATGACCGGACGCGGTTCTGGTCATGACCAGATGCGTCCGGTCAGTACTAACACTTCAGTGCGGGTTTAACTGATCGACCGGACGCGGTCCTTGAGAGGACCGGACGCGGTGGTCAGGCTGATGAAAGGTCTTGATGGCTAGAGGGGGGTGAATAGCCTATTAAAATTTTCTACAAAGACAAGCTAAACAAGTTTATCAATAAAACAAATAGCGAGATGCGAGTTTTGCTTAGCCTACGGGGTGTTTGCAAGCCACCTAACCAATTCACAATTCTAGTGTATTTGCACTCAACCGCACAAGTCAAACCGAGAAGGAAACTACAACTAGCAAGCTACACAAAGAAGCTACTCTAACAAAGCTAACTCGCTAGCAAAGATAACTAAGAAATTAATACAAGAGAGAGTTAGGAGGGTATCACCGAGGGGCGAAGAATTGAGCCAACCAATCAATATAATCAAGAGATGAATACCAAGATAACCGAACACCGGGATCAATCAATCACAATATGAAAGTGATGACACGAAGATTTATCCCGAGGTTCACATGCTTGCCGGCACGCTAGTTCCCGTTGTGTCCCTCTTAACCACGTGGTTCGGTGGCTAATCGGTCACACACCGAGCCTCTCAAAAGGCGCCACAAGAACCTACCAAATGGCAAAAGATTGCAATGACACGAGCAATATACTAAAGTTGCCTTTGGCGCTTCGCCGAGGTAGGCATAAACCCCTCACAATCACCGGAGGTGGCCAAGAACAATCACCAACTCTTGCCAACGCCTCCAAGCTGCTCCAAGCCATCTAGGTGGCGGCAACCACCAAGAGAAACAAGAATCCCACAGCAAATCAACCACCAAGTGCCAACTAGATGCAATCTCACAATGCAAATGCACTTGGATCACTCAATCTCACTTCGAATATGCAAGGAAGCAAGAGAGATGAGTGGGAGGGGAGTTGCTTAGCTCAAAGTGCTCACATGTATGTCAAATGATCGAGAGTTGGAGCCTTGAGCCGGCCAACGAGTATTTATAGACGTACCCCTTCGAATAGAGCCATTAGAAACTTAAACAGCCGAAATCGGGCTGACCGGGCGCGCTGGTCCAACTGACCGGACGCGCCGGTCGCCCAACGGCTAACACGTGAAACACTGACCGGACGTGCTGGTCCAAATGACCGGACGCGCTGGTCGCCCAACGGCTAACTGCGAAGCAACGACCGGACGCGCTCATCGCGCAGACCGGACACGCTGGAGACGACCGTACGCGCTGGTCCCGAGAATGACCGGACGCGCTGGTCGCCTGAGCAGCGCTCAACGAAACAGTGACCGGACGCGCTAAAGTAAATGACCGGACGCGACAGTGCCAGCGTCCGGTTAGAGTCTAGTAAGCTCCTTGAACGACCGGGCGCGTCCGATCATCAGTGACCGGATGCGCCTCGCGTCCGATCATCGAACTGAAAAACGCGCTGACACTGAACACTGACCGGACGCGTCCGGTCATGCAAGGACCGCGTCCGGTTCAGTGTCCAGTCACCTCTGTGACCTCCGTTCGCCTCCATTTCTTTTCCAGACTTCCGGCGTAGTGGAAAAATAGTCGTTTCAACTTCTC